>BSBK01001409.1:605000-1034210 GCA_027943335.1 Chamaecyparis obtusa | reverse complement strand
GAAATTCACAAATTTGATTATATTGCCACTGGTTCTATTTCAAATTTTGGAAAAAATGGATATTTGACATATGTTCATAAATTTCAGTCAACACCATTTTAAAATAAAACATTAGTTTATTTTTACACATTGAGAATATCATCCTTAGGAATTGAACTAAAATTGACATAGGTCATAGGAAATAAATGCCCCAACTATTTGATGTCTTCTGCATTTTGAGTTTCTTATTACAATCAGGAGAAGAATATTACTCTCCAAATGGTTTTGGATAGTAATATTTGTACTTCCTCTTCACAAATATATTTCTTCCCTCATCTTGCTGTCTATTGATACCGACAAAGTGAATCTAGGCATTTCTGCCATGTAATGGGAGAAAATTGGTTTCCTAATTTATTGATATGTGTCTAAATAACACATGCAAGAACCTTTTCTTTGATATTGCTCACTAACACTTTAGAACTGAAAATGTTTACAAAAAATGGCGTGTACTTGCATGAGGACATTATATATTACGGGAATCCTGCATAGAAGTAGCTAGCAAGCCACTCAAAAAGTAGTAACTGATAGCAAGTGGGATAATGTAGATGCTTTAATAAACCACTATCTTCTTTACTCAAGCAACATTTGGTTCATTTGCTCAACTGGGGCATGTTTGGGAACAAACAGTCTCCATTTAAACTCAAGTCTCTGGAAATGCAGTTATATTTGTCAGTGGAGAAGATACACCCATTGGATCAACAATAACTTTATGCTCATTGGAATTTCCATTTCTCTTCAATTGGGCTACTCTTTCAAAAATTGCATCTACCCTTTTACCAATTTGGGAAATCAATGGGTCTATTTGTGGACCTTGAAGGAGTTGGTTAACGAGAACCTTGAGATGAATCGGGAACTTCTCTATCAAAGAGATCAGTACCTTGAGAAGCTCTCCATTTGTCAGGTGAATTAAAACCTTGGACCATAGGTGGCTGCCCTTTGTTGTAAAATGAGTGAGACTGCCTTGCCAAAGGTGGCAATGAACTTACATTTGAGGGATATTGCCCAACATGAGTAACTTGGTTTCCCAAGTCCTATAAATTCAAGGCCATTGACAAATAGGCATTTCTAATAGAAATATTTGTGGTGCTAGAATGAAGTGCATGACCAAATTCTTTTCTTGCTAATGAACCAATTTGAGGCTTCATTTCACATTGCTCTATGGATAATTCCACAACACTTGTTACTTCTCTATTTGAATTTTTTGTGTCAGTGTACATGTGCACTAAGGAGCTTCTATCACTACTTGAGCTACTACCAGATGGTGAGTACTCATCATCATCATCTAACATAGGCTCACACACATATCTTACTTCTTTCCTTTGTTTCTTTCCCCTTCCTAGCTCTTCCTCCTTATCTATAACTTCTATCATGGGTCCAAGAAGCTCTTCCCACTCTTTCCCATTAATATGCAAATATTTTTGTCTGTAACAGTATTTTTTGCATTTATTATGATATTGATCTAATTTGATGTACCATCGCTATTTGATCCATACTTCCCTTTCATTTTACTTGCTTTGCTCCTTTTGCACATCATAGGCCAGGATTTGACAGTGGGTATGACCTTGGTACTACCAATGTTTATGATAAATTTTACCTTTTAGCTATTAATTTTTTGTCATTTTTCCTTTATGATGATTTTGTATATGAATTGTGGATATTCTTTGGGAAACTTTTCATTTTTTCCTATAGGATGTCTTTGTATACAAATTTTGGAGAATCTCTATTAAAGAGTAGGTAAGGATGGCTAAGCTGAGTGCAGCGGACAGGGAGATGACTAAATTGAGAGAGCAGAGGTGGAGAGCGATAATGACAAAAAAATTTAGGGCTTGCAGAAATATGGAAATTATAATCTTCCTCCTAGAGAAAACATTAATGAAGTTCTTCATGCCTTAGCAGAGGAAGCTGACTGGATTGTTGAAGCTGATGGTACTACATATAGAAATGCGGTATGTATTTTTGGCCTAATTTTTATTTTTTATTTCTTCTACATCTTTAAAGGTAGCTGGCTAAATATTTGTATTAAATGTTAGGGAATGCATGAAAATAATATGATTTTGAGCATGAGCATGAGTCCCTATAGGGGCATAGTTGTGCCTTTTATAGGCACCATAAACCCTAGCTACGCAAAAATAGAGGCTTTGAAGAATAGTTCACTGGAGGCGGATTACCGAAGAAGAGGGCAAGAGAATCACTCTATTTCCACCGCCTATGGCTATGAAATGGTATCTTTCCCTACTTTTTCAACTGGAACGCTAAATTGCAAAGGTTCTCGAAATAGATTATGATCATCAGACAATTGTACCATGCCTGTTGATAATCCAATAGCTCAATAGAGTCATTGGGAGGTTAAACAAGAACAACTGGATGGATCTTTGAATTAGTCGAAGATTATGGAGAGTGGGGAAGGGTTTGGTAAAATGAGCAGCTGTACTAGAAATTATGCAAGCACTGTAGAATTGACCGCATTGATAAATTTAAAGAAGAGATCAACAGCGAGGCAACATTACGAGGAAAGTCTTGCCATTTCGATGACACCGCCCCGATATTATGAAGAATGTCTTTTCGCTTCAATGCCGGTGCCACCTCTGTCTCAGACTTTCACCATTGCTTCTCATCAGTACTCTGAGATATGGCGGGGATTGGGGGCTTTTGCACATCATAGTCCATCATAACTTCTCTATAAATCATCATGTGTTATAGTATTCTACACATTTCTGAATGACTTACTCGAAGAATTTAATTTTCACCATAATTTTGGCTCCATGGATTGTCATTTTGCACTCGAAGAGAAGCTACAGATTGCAAGAATTTGATAAATTTGGTTTATCTCATTTTCTTTCTCTGCCATTTCTGAGTAATACAATTTTTTTTTTGTCTATCTTAAATGATTTCGCCTGAAGTTAATAAATTTTTTTAGATGATTTTGTCTAAAGTTAATGAAATTTCTTCCATGGATGCTAATGAAATCTCTTCCATGAATGCTGATAAGACATTTAAATTCAAAGTTAATAAATTCTATAGCTTGAATTTTCTTTGTTGTAGAAGGTTATTTTCATGGTTTGTGATTCATGCAATTCCTTAATAGTTTCATTCTTAACATAATTAATAACTAGATTTTCCATAGCCAATTTTCTTCTTCATCATTGCAATATTTTCTCCTCAACTGAACATTTTGTAATCAGTTGATATACAATCACATTTTTCTCTTGGCCAATCCTATGGGCTCATGATTGAGCCTGTAGATCCACAAAAGGGTTGAAATCTAGATCTGGTGGAAGATTACTATTAGCAAGAAGTCATTCACTAACATCTCATCTTTATAAGAACTAAATATGGATTCGCGAGAAGCATTAAAGAATCTAGAATGACCCCTCTTGACAAATTGGAATGCTCAAGTGTGTCTTAAGGGGTCCTAGGACCCCTTCAGACACACTTGAGTATTCAAATGTGTCAAAAGGGGTCATGGGGACTCCCTAAGGGTCCTACTACACCTTATCATGTGTTAGGACCCCTAGCAAGTCACCATGACCCCTTTTGACACATTGGAATGCTCAAGTGTGTCTTAAGGGGTCTTATGACCCCTTTGGACACACTTGAGCATTCAAATATGTCAAAAGGGGTCACGGGGACTCCCTAGGGGTCCTCGTACACCTTATCACATGTTAGGACCCCTAGGAAGTCCCCATGACCCCTTTCGACACATTAGAAGGCTCAAGTGTGTCTTAAGGGGTCCTAGGACCCCTTTGAACACACTTGAGTGTTCAAATGTGTCAAAAGGGGTCATGGGGACTCCCTATGGGTCCTAGTATGCCTTATCATGTGTTAGGACCCCTAGGAAGTCCCCATGACCCCTTTTGACACATTAGAATGCTCCAGTGTGTCTTAAGGGGTCCTAGGATCCCTTCGGACACACTTGAGCATTCAAATGTGTAAAAATCAGTCATTGGGACTCCCTACGAGTCCTAGTACACCTTATCACATGTTAGGACACCTAGGAAGTCCCCATGAGCCCTTTGACACATTGGAATGCTCAAGTCTATCTTAAGGGGTCTTAGGACCCCTTCAGACACACTTGATTGTTGAAATATGTCAAAAGGGGTCATGGGGACTCCCTAGGGGTCCTCGTATGCCTTATCATGAGTTAGGACCCCTAGGAAGTCCCCATGACCCCTTTTGACACATTGAAATGCTCAAGTGTGTCTTAAGGGATCCTGGGACCCCTTCAGACACACTTGAGTGTTGAAATGTGTCAAAAGGGGTCATGGGGACTCCCTAGGGGTTCTAGTATGCCTTATCACATGTTAGGAGCCCTAGGAAGTCCCCATGACCCCGTTTGACACATTGGAAGACTCAAGTGTTTCTTAAGGGGTCCTAGGACCCTGTTGGACACACTTGAGCATTCAAATGTGTCAAAAGGGGTCATGGGGACTCCCTAGGGGTCCTAGTACACCTTATCACACGTTAGGACCCCTAGAAAGTCCCCATGAGCTCTTTTGACACATTGGAATGCTCAAGTATTTCTTAAGGGGTCTTAGCACCCCTTCGGACACACTTGAGCATTCAAATGTGTCAAAAGGGGTCATGGGGACTCCCTAGGGGTCCTAGTAAACCTTATCATGCATTAGGACACCTCGGAAGTCCCCATGACCCATTTTGACACATTAGAATGCTCAAGTGTGTCTTAAGGGGTCTTAGGACCCCTACAGAGACACTTGAGCATTGAAATGTGTCAAAAGGGGTCATGGGGACTCCCTAGGGGTCCTATTATGCCTTATCACATGTTAGGACCCCTAGGAAGTCCCCATGACCCCTTTTGACACATTGGAAGGCTCAAGTGTGTCTTAAGGGGTCCTAGGACCCCTTCAAACACACCTAAGCATTCCCCTTAAGACACAATTGAGTGTTAAAATGTGTCAAAAGGGGTCATGGGGACTCCCTAGGGGTCCTAGTATGCCTTATCATGCATTAGGAACCCTAGGAAGTCCCCATGACCCCTTTTGACACATTGGAAGGCTCAAGTGTGTCTTAAGGGGTCCTAGGAACCCTTCAAACACACTTGAGCATTCAATTATTCTAAAAGGGGTCATGGGGACTCCCTAAGGGTCCTAGCATGCCTTATCATGCATTAGGACCCCTAGGAAGTCCCCATGACCCCTTTTGACACATTTGAATGCTCAAGTGTGCCTGAAGGGGTCTTAGGACCCCTTCGGGCACACTTGAGTGTTCAAATGTGTCAAAAGGGGTCATCGGGACTTCTTAGGGGTCCTAGTACACCTTATCACATGTTAGGACTCCTAGGAAGTCCCCATGACCCTTTTTGACACATTGGAAGGGTCAAATGTGTCTTAAGGGGTCCTAGGGACCCTGCAGACACACTTGACCTTTCGAATGTGTCAAAAGGGGTCATGGGGACTCCCTAGGGGTCCTAATATGCCTGATCACATGTTAGGACCCCTAAGAAGTCCCCATGACCCCTTTTGACACATTGGAATGCTCAAGTGTGTCTTAAGGGGTCCTAGGGCCCCTTTCGATATGCTTGAGCATTGAAATGTGTCAAAATGGGTCATGGGGACTCCATAGGGGTCCTAGTATGCCTTATCAGGTGTTAGGACCCCTAGGAAGTCCCCATGACCCCTTTTGACACATTGGAATGCCCAAGTGTGTCTTAAGGGTTCCGAAGACCACTTCGGACACACTTGAGCATTCAAATGTGTCAAAAGAGGTCATGGGGACTTCCTAGGGGTCCTAGTATGCCTTATCATCTGTTAGGACACCTAGGAAGTCCCCATGACCCCTTTTGACACATTGGAATGCTCAAGTGTGTCTTAAAGGGTGCTAAGACCACTTCAGACACACTTGAGCATTCAAATGTGTCAAAAGGGGTCATGGGGACTCCCTAGCAGTCCTAGTATGCCTTATCATGAGTTAGAACCCCTAGGAAGTCCCCATGAGCCCTTTTGACACATAGAATGCTCAAGTGTGTCTTAAGGGGTCCTAGGACACCTTCGGACACACTTGAGCATTGAAATTTGTCAAAAGGGGTCATGGGGACTCCCTACGGGTCCTAGTACACCTTATCACGTGTTAGGACCGCTAGGAAGTCCCAATGACACCTTTTGACACATTGGAAGGCTCAGGTGTGTCTTAAGGGGTCCTAGGACCCCTTTTGACATACTTGAGCATTCAAATGTGTCAAAAGGGGTCATGGGGATTCCCTAGGGGTCCTAGTATGCCTTATCATGCATTAGGATCCCTAGGAAGTCCCCATGACCCCTTTTGTCACATTGGAACACTCAAGTGTGTCTTAAGGGGTCTTAGGACCCCTTCGAACACACTTAAGCATTGAAATGTGTCAAAAGGGGTCATTGGAATTCCCTAGGGGTCCTAGTACACCTTATCACATGTTAGGACCCGTAGGAAGTCCCCATGACCCCTTTTGACACATTGGAATGCTCAAGTTTGTCTTAAGGGTTCTTAGGACTCCTTCAAACACACTTGAGCATTGAAATGTGTCAAAAGGGGTCATGGGGATTCCCTACAGGTCCTAGTACAAATTATGACACGTTAGGACCCCTAGGAAGTCCCCATGACCCCTTTTGACACATTGGAAGGCTCAAGTGTGTCCGAAGGGGACCTAGGACCCCTTAAGACACACTTGAGTGTTCAAATTTGTAAAAATGGGTCATGGGGACTCCATAGGGTTCCTAGTATGCCTTATCACATGTTAGGACCCCTAGGAAGTCCCCATGACCCCTTTTGACACATTGGAACACTCAAGTGTGTCTTAAGGAGTCATAGGACCCCTTTAGACACACTTGAGCATTCAAATATGTCAAAAGGGGTCATGGGGACTCCATAGGGTTCCTAGTACGCCTTATCACACATTAGGACCCCTAGGAAAACCCCATGACCCCTTTTGACATGTTGGAATGCTCAAGTGTGTCTTAAGGGGTCCTAGGACCCCTTCAAACACACTTGAGCTTTCAAATGTGTCAAAAAGGGTCATGGGGACTTCCTAGGGGTCCTAGTATGCCTTATCACGTGTTAGGACCCCTAGGAAGTCCCCATGACCCATTTTGACACATTTGAATGCTCAGGTGTGTCTTAAGGGGTCCTAGGACCCCTTCAGACATACTTGAGCATTGAAATGTGTCAAAAGGGGTCCTGGAGACTCCCTAGGGGTCCTAGTATGCCTTATCACATGTTAGGACCCCTAAGAAGTCCCCATGAGCACTTTTGACACATTAGAATGCTCAAGTGTGTCTTAAGGGATCCTAGGACCCCTTTCGACACACTTGAGCATTCAAATGTGTCAAAATGGGTCATGGGGACTCCTTATAGGTCCTAGTATGCCTTATCATGTGTTAGGACTCATAAGAAGTCCCCATGATGGCTTTTGACACATTGGAAGGCTCAAGTCTATCTTAAGGTGTCCTAGGACCCATTCGGACACACTTGAGCATTCAAATGTGTCAAAAGGGGTCATGGGGGCTCCCTAGGGGTCCTAGTATGCCTTATCACATGTTAGGACCCCTAGCAAGTCCCCATGACCCCTTTTGACACATTGGAATGCTCAAGTGTGTCTTAAGGGGTCTTAGGACCTTTTCAGACACACTTGAGCATTCAAATGTGTCAAAAGGGGTTGTGGAGACTCCCTAGGGGTCCTAGTACACCTTATCATGCATTAGGACCCCTAGGAAGTCCCCATGACCCCTTTTGAAACATTGGAATTCTCAAGTGTGTCTTAAGGGGTCCTAGGACCCCTTCAAACACACTTGATTGTTGAAATTTGTCAAAAGGGGTCATGGGGACTCCCTACGGGTCCTAGTATGCCTTATCATGTGTTATAACCCATAGGAAGTCCCCATGACCCCTTTTGACACATTGGAAGGCTCAAGTGTGTCTGAAGGGGTCCTAGGACCCCTTAAGACATACTTGAGTGTTCAAATGTGTAAAAAGGGGTCATGGGGACTCCCTACGGGTCTTAGTATGCCTTATCATGCATTAGGACCCCTAGGAAGTCCCCATGACCCCTGTTGACACATTGGAATGCTCAAGTGTGTCTTAATGGGTCCAAGGACTTCCTACGGGTCCTAGTACCTGTTAAGACACACTTGAGCATTCTAATGTGTCAACAGGGGTCATGGGGACTTCCTAGGGATCCTAATATGTGATAAGGCATACTAGGACCTGTAGGGAATCCCCATGACCCCTTTTTACACATTTGAATGCTCAAGTGTGTATTAAGGGATCCTAGGACTACTTTGGATACACTTGAGCCTTCCAATGTGTCAAAAGGGGTCATGGGGACTTCCTATGGGTTGTAACATGTGATAAGGTATACTAGGACCTGTAGGGAGTCCCCATGGACCCTTTTGACACATTTCAACACTCAAGTGTGTCTGAAGCATTCCTAAGACCCCTTAAGACACACTTGAGTGTTCCAATGTGTCAAAAGGGGTCATGGGGAGTTCCTAGGGGTCCTAATGCATGATAAGGCATACTAGGACCCGTAGGGAGTCCCCATGACCCCTTTTTACACATTTGATTGCTCAAGTGTGTCTTAAGGGGTCCTAGGAGCCCTTTGGACACACTCGAGCATTCCAATGTGTCAAAAGGGGTCACGGGGACTTCCTAGGGTTCTTAACATGTGATAAGGCATACTAGGACATGTAGGGAGTCCCCATGACCCCTTTTGACACATTTCAATGCTCAAGTGTGTCTGAAGGGGTCCTAAGACCCCTTCAGACATACTTGAGCATTTTAATGTGTCAAAATGGGTCATGGGGACTTCCTAGGTGTCCTAACATGCGATAAGGTGTACTAGGACCTGTAGAGAGTCCCCATGACCCCTTTTTACACATTTGAATGCTTAAGTGTGTTCGAAGGGGTCCTAAGACCCCTTAAGATAGACTTGAGCATTCCAATGTATCAAAAGGGGTCATGGGGACTTCCTAGGGGTCCTAACATGTGATAAGGTGTTCTAGGACCCTTAGGGAGTCCCCATGACCCCTTTAGACACATCTAAATGCTCAAGTGTGTCTGAAGGGGTCCTAAGATCCCTTAAGACACACTTGAGCATTCCAATGTGTGAAAAGGGGTCACGGGGACTTCCTTGGGGTCCTAACACATGATAAGGCATACTAGGACCCCTAGGGATTCCCCATGACCCCTTTTGATACATTTCAATGCTCAAGTGTGTTCGAAGGGGTCCTAGGACCCCTTAAGACACACTTGAGCATTCAAATGTGTCAAAAGGGGTCATGGGGACTCCCTAGGGGTCCTAACACATGATAATAGATACTAGGACCCCTATGGAGTCCCCATGACCCCTAGGAAGTCTCTCTCTCTGCCTCTGGTGAACTATTCTTCAAAGCCTCCATTTTTGCATAGCTAGGGTTTATGGTGCCTGTAAAAGGCACATTTAATACAAAGATTTAGCTGACCACCTTTAAAGACCTAAAAGAAATGAGAAATAAATTTAGGCCAAAAATACATACCACATTTCTGTATGTAGTATCGTAAGCTTCAACAATCTAGCTGGTTTCCTCTGCTAAGGCACGAAGAACTTCATTAATGTATGCTCTAGGAGGAAGATTATAATTTCCATATTTTTGCAAGAGATTCTCCAAAATTTTCATACAAAGGCATCCTATAATAAAAAATGAAAAGTTTCCCACATAATATCCACAATTCATATACAAAAGCATCATACAGGAAAAATGGCAAAAAAATAATAGCTGAAAGGTAAAATTTATCATTAACGCCGGTAGTACCAAGGTCATATTTGCTGTCAAATCCTGGCCTATGATGTGCAAAATGAGAAAACCAAGTGAAATGAAAGGGAAGGGATCGATCAAATAGCGAAGGTACATCAAATTGGATCAATATCATAATAAATGCAGAAAATACTGTTATGGACAAAAAATACTTGCATATTAATTTGTTACACCTTTCCCAAGCTTCTGTACCTTGCTACATGATTAAACATTTTTGTTAGCAGAACTGAATTTTTAGGTTAAGTTTTACAAATCATCTTTTTGATCCAAAGGATGCAGATCGGCTACTATATCTTCCTCAGATAGTTTCCCATAGAATATCCTCAATTCGTATACAAAATCATCATACAGGAAAAATGAGAAAAAAATAATAGCTAAAAGGTAATATTATATATAATATATTAGTATACATTAGTATATGTATTATATATATATATATATATATATATATAATATATTATATATATTATATACATTAGTATATATATAATATATACATTATATATATCATATGCCTCTTATATATATATATATATTATATACATTAATATATATATAATATACATTTTATACCTTATATACCCTATTTTATATGTAAAAGTTCAATTTTTTTCATTTGCTCCCGCCCTTTTTTTCATCTGCCTAGGAATATCGGGTACCTAATATGGAATTGGATACCCGATTTTGGATAGGTAATATTTGACCAAAATATTCCCTGTCCCCACAGACCAGACAAGCACGAGATTTTATTCTTTTTTCACGCATTGTAGAAAAAAAAATGTGATTTGGGGCCCATTGTTTGATTTTTGTCGACTTGTGGTCTCACCATGGGAAGCAGTAGTCATCGAAAGGCTAAACACAAGAGGAAGCTGACGGATGAAGAAATTCAAGCATATAGGGAAAAAGATAAGGAAAATCACCAAAGAAGGAGAGAAGGTATGTTAAACATTAATCAATCGGACCCCGTAAATGTATTTGTAAGTGAAGAGGATGTTGAATTTAAAAATGTACAGATGGAGATTGAAAATGTAGACTTGGGGAATGAAAATGTTGCACAAGAACCACATGAACTTTACACATCTCCAAATTATATGCGAAATGAAGTCACTTGCAATAAAGATAATCAAACTTCAAATTTGGGGCTTTCAGGAAGACCTAAATGGTTAATTGAAATTGAGGAGAACATTATGAATAATTGGGAAGGAAAGAGGTCACATAGAACCATTAGGTTGTGGGCTTCAAGACTTTATGATCAATTTTTTGGAAACAAGACATTGGTTGAGCAATGTCAAATTTTTGTGCAGTTGTTAAAGATGAAAAAGATGAGACCTCTGCTTGTGAAATTGAAGATTCATGTGAACAAGAAAATGGAGAGAAATGCCATTATTGTGAAGAATCTTTTCAACGCTCTCAATAGCATTGGGAAGACTAGCAGAGAAAAAGACAAGAGAGTTGCTCGGAGGATTATTACAACCTCCTTAGTAAGTCATCAGTTGAGAAAGGCTCGTTTGATGAGACAAACTTGTGTTGACTTCAATATAGACCATAAAACTTTGGGTAGAGCACTTGCAAGAAGAGAAAGACTTGATGATCCGCTTCAAATTGATACATGGGCTTATTGTGGGAGACTTCCACATTTTGATAAGAAGCTAATAGATGTTGTCAAGGATGAAATTCAATAATTTTGGGATGCTAACTCAAGAGTGTCACCAAATGTGAAGGATGTCTTGAAGTTGAGATTTGGCAATCGAGACTGCACTCCACATCCTAAACATTATGTGGAGGTAAGTCAAACAATGTTGTATAAAATTTTTTGTGAGACACATCCAACATTGAAAATATCACAAAGGTCTTTTGAATTATTATGGTCCATTCATTCTATTTTGCATACTAATGAAATTCTAGAGGATTGTGGTGCAATTGGTCTTCCCAAATCATCAAGAGACTTGCTAGATCAATTTTTATGTCATAGAGATGATGGTTGTTTATTTTATAAAAAAGATTGCTTAAATGCCAAGTGCTTAGAATGTGGTGGCTTTTCCAAGTTTAGAACATGTTTTCATGAGGGTTTGGAACACAATTTTGGAAAGACACTTGTCCAAAAAAAGTTATATGAAATGGTGAAATATACATTGAAGAGTGGAGGTGAAGGCTCTAGATGTGAGTTAGTTGCAAAAGAATACAATGTTGCTGATTTCATCTCAGATTTCAAGACAAATCTTTTTTACAAGTATGCAAGGCATAGTCACAGGTCTCAATGGTTGGATCAACAATTTAGGACATGTAAGGACACTTTCCCCATTGGAACTATTATATCCATTGTAGACTTTGCGGAGAACTATACATTGCAGCCCCAAAATGAGACTCAAGCTCAATATTACAATTCCATTCAGGTTGCTATTTTTGTACACATCACATATAGACATTCCCCTGATAGAACAAAAGATGAGCGAAAGATAATTAGAGAGTACCATTTTTATATGAGTGATGATAGGTCTCACTCTCATGAGTTTGTTCAACATTGTTTCTAGAACTATTTTGACTTCTTGCAAGAAAATGGTATTGCTATGGATAGGCATCTCATTTGGTCAGATAATTGCACCGGTCAATTTAAGAATGCCAGAATGTTTTATTGGTTGTGTAGAATGCATGTGCAGAGAGGTGTACCTCATATTTGGAGTTTTTTTGAGTCAAGGCATGGGAAAGGGGAGCATGACGGAGCAGGTGCATGTGTGAAGGGAGCTCTAGTTAAGGAGCAATTGAGGAATTTAGGTGATGTACTTCTTGATGCTCATTCTATTATTGATTGGTGTACTTTAGCATTGTCACAGGGGGGGACTCTTGATTCTACAGTGTGTAGATTCTTTTGGTTGGTTGAGGAGGGAACTATAGGAGATAGATTGGATTGTCAAATAGTGAAAGACTCTTCAAAAATGCATTCATTCTGAAGCTCCAATAGTAGTACATAGACCATTTGGACATGAGAGTTGGCTTGTTTTTTCCCCATGTATTTTTAGTATGATTGGGATCATTGCGAGTCAAGTGAGTGGGTGGATACATGGGTTCCACAGTATCTAACTCCTTTATCTTTGACATTCTCTATAAGAAATGATGACATGGACACTTCAGTTGACTATGACCATCTTTCAGATCTTCTGAAGCCAGGAAATGTTTTTTCATTGGTTGCATCACAGGGGAATGATGAGAGGTCAGATTATTGGTTAGCACGTTGTGTACAAGGTAAACATAAGCTTGTACAACTGATGACAGATGGTGATGGGTTTACATATCCTACTAGTTCAGTTGTTGTTGTGGGAACATGGCTACGAACATACATGATTAGAAAGAATGGAATTCCTGCATTTGAAGACTATGAGAAGCACAAAACCATTCTCATGTATTCACACCTTGTTATAGCAACAAATGTCAAGTTGTCAAAGCATCAAGGAAGACCAAAGACAAAATAACTTTGGACTATTAATAGTGTTGATCATGAAGCACTATTGGAGACCCTAAAGCAAAGAGATGACCCTTCAGGAACACTTGACTAGGTAATAAGTTAACTTAGTGCATTGTTTTCTAAGTTCGTTAAGCTTAATTTCAATACATTAATTTCACCTTTCTTAGATTGTATTTTGAATCAATAAACTTGGTTTTGTATGTGGATTGTAACTTGTGCAAGAGCACCTATGAAGACCCCTACGATCACCATTGATCCAATCAGAGATAGAAGGAAAAAAGGATCCTTAATGGTTAATTGAGATCTTTTGAAGCCTATAATGGCAATTTGTAACAATGAATTTGATTTAAAAATTAAATGTCCTAAAACTCTTGATAAGGACTTATAACCAAAATCATGTATGGGTGGCCAATAGTGCCAAGAAGGGATCTTACATGTCATTTACTTATGTCATTTGCATGGTTTGAATTCTTACATGTTTGATTGTTGTTTATAATGCTTTAAGTATATTATTTTTTATCATTTCAAACAATCTGTAAAAGTTAAACCTCAAACATAATAAGCTTCAGAGTTCAAATTTCACAAGCTTAATCATGATTAGTTTCACAGTTCAAATTTCAAACATACCACTAACAGTCAGTTGAAAGTGGCTTAGCGGCGTATCTTTCAAACCATCTAACCTAGCATCAAACCGTCTACTCCATCAACTCCAGTTGGCTAGGTAAATGCCAGTGACAACCCCATTCCACCCACGGAGTCACAAGAATGCTCGCGACCACACTCGACCCAAGTGACCCCAACGTGCACTAAGCATGATTGGGCAGCGATCTTCCAGGGCTTGTATATTAGAGCTCATGAGAGGTACCAACAAACCATTAGGGGCTACGGGATCTTGTTTCCAAGGTCTACAATAACCTCTATTGGTTTTGGGCGATTCAACTTTGTTTGCATTTGGCAAGATGATCTCAGTCGATGCTAAAACTTGTAGTGAGGGTTAGTTAAAAGTGACTCAGCAGTGTATCTTTCAAACCATCTGACCTGGCATCGAACTATCTACTCCATTAGCTCCAGTTGGCTGGTAAATGCCAGTGACAACCTTGTTCTGCCAACAGAGTCACCGGAACACTCGCGACCACGCTCGACCCAAGTGACTCCAAGGTGCACTAAGCACGATTGGGAAGCAATCTTCCGTGGCTCATATCTCAGAGCTTGTGAGAGGTATCAAAAAATCATCAAGGGCTACAGGATCACGTTTCCTAGGTCTACAATAACCTCTCTCAATTTTGGGTGATTCGACTTCATTTGCATTTGGCAAGGCGATCTCAGTCGATGCCAAAACTTGCAGTGAGGGTCAGTTGAAAGCAGCTCAAAAAATGTATGTTTCAAATCGTCTGACCTGGCATCAAACTGTCTACTCCATCAGCTCTGGTTGGCTGGGTAAATGCTAGTGACAACTCCATTCCACCCATGGAGTCACCAAAATGCTTGCGACCACGCTCGACCCAAGTGACCCCAAGGTGCACTAAGCGTGATTGGGCAGCGATCTTCTAGGGCTCATATCTCAAAGCTCGTGAGAGGTATCAACAAACCATTAGGTGCTATGGGATTTTTTTTTCAAGGTCTATAATAACCTCTCTCAGTTTTGGGCAATTCGACTTCATTTACATTTGGCAGGGCAATCTTAGTCAATGCCAAAACTTGCGTTGAGGGTCAGTTGAAAGCGGCTCAGCAACGTATGTTTCAAACCATCTGACCTAGCATCAAACCATCTACTCCATTAGCTCTAGTTGGCTAGGTAAATTCCAATGACAATCCCTTTCCACCCACGGAGTCACCGGAATGCTCGCGACCACACTTGACCCAAGTGACCCTAAGGTGCACTAAGCACGATTGGGCAGTGATCTTCTAGAGCTCATATCTTAGAGCTCGTGAGAGGTATCAAAAAATGGTTAGGGGCTACGAGATCATGTTTCTGAGGTCTACAATAGCCTCTCTTGGTTTTGGGTGATTTGACTTCGTTTGCATTTGGCAAGGTGATCTCAGTCGATGCCAAAACTTGTAGTGAGAGTCAGTTGAAAGTGGCTCAGCAGCATATCTTTCAAACCATTTGACCTGGCATCAAACCATCTACTCCATTAGCTCCAGTTGGCTGGGTAAATTCTAGTGACAACCCTGTTCTTCCCAAAGAGTCATGAGAACGCTCGTGACCACGCTCGACCCAAGTGACCCCAAGGTGCACTAAGCACAATTGGGTAGTGATCTTCTGGGGCTCGTATCTCAGAGCTCATGAGAGGTATCAAAAAACCATTAGGTGCTACGGGATTGTTTTTCCAAGTTCTACTATAACCTCTCTTAGTTTTGGGTGATTCAACTTTGTTTGCATTTGGAAAGGCGATCTCAGTCAATGCCAAAACTTGTAGTGAGGGTCAGTTGAAAGTGGCTCAGTAGCATATCTTTCAAACCATCTGACCTGGCATCAAACCATCTACTCCATCAGCTCTGGTTGGCCAAGTAAACACCAGTGACAACCCCAATCCACCCATAGAGTCACGGGAATGCTCATGACCATGCTCGACCCAAGTGACCCCAAAGTACACTAAGCACGATTGGGTAGTGATCTTTCATGGCTCATATCTCAGATCTTGTGAGAGGTATCAAAAAACCATCAATGGACTATAGGATCATGTTTCTAAGATCTACAATAACCTCTCTTGGTTTTGGGTGATTTGACTTCGTTTGCATTTGGCAAGATGATCTCAGTCGATGCCAAAACTTGTAGTGAGGGTCAGCTGAAAGCGGCTCAATAGCGTACCTTTCAAACCATCTGACCTAGCATCAAACCATTTACTCCATTAGCTATGGTTGGCTGGGTAAACACTAGTGACAACCCTATTCTTCCCACAGAGTCACGAGAATGCTCGTGACCACGCTTGACCCAAGTGATCCCAAGGTGCACTAAGCACGATTGGGCAGTGATCTTTCATGGCTCGTATCTCAAACCTCATTAGAGGTATCAACAAACCATTAGGTGCTACAAGATCATGTTTTTGGGGTCTACAATAACCTCTCTCAATTTTGGGCGATTCAACTTCATTTGCATTTGGCAAGGCGATCTCAGTCAATGCCAAAACTTGTAGTGAGGGTCAGTTGAAAGCGGCTCAACAGCGTATCTTTCAAACCGTCTGACCTGGCATCAAACTATATGCTCCATCAGCTTTGGTTGGTCTGGTAAACACCAGTGACAACTGTATTCCACCCACGGAGTCATGGGAACGCTTGCAACCACGCTCGACCCAAGTGACCCCAAGGTGCACTAAGCACGATTGTGCAATGATCTTTCATGGATCGTATCTTAGACCTCATGAGAGGTATCAAAAAACCATCAAGTGCTACGAGATTATGTTTCCTAGGTCTACAATAACCTCACTCAGTTTTGGATGATTCGACTTTGTTTGCATTTGGCAAGGTGATATCAGTCGATGCCAAAACTTGCAGTAAGGATCAGTTGAAAGCGGCTCAACAACGTATGTTTCAAACCGTCTGACCTAGAATTGAACCATCTACTCCATCAGCTCTAGTTGGCTAGTTAAATTCTAGTGACAACCCCATTCTTCCCACGGAGTCACCAGAACGCTCGTGACCACGCTTGACCCAAGTGACCCCAAGGTGCACTAAGCACGATTGGGCAGTGATCTTCTGGGGCTCATATCTCAGAGCTCATGAGAGGTATTAAAAAACCATCAAGGGCTACAAGATAATGTTTCTAAGGTCTACAATAACCTCTCTTAGTTTTGGGCGATTCAACTTCATTTGCATTTGGCAGTGCAATCTCAGTCGATGCCAAAACTTGCAGTGATGGTCAGTTGAAAATGCCTCAGCAATGTACATTTTAAACCATCCGACCTAGCATCAAAAAATCTACTCCATTAGTTTTGGTTGGCCAAGTAAATGCTAGTGACAACCCCATTCCACCCATAGAGTCACTGGAATGCTCGTGACCACGCTCGACCCAAGTGACCCCAAGGTGTACTAAGCACGATTGGGCAGTGATCTTCTGGGGCTCTTATCTTGGAGCTCATGAGAGGTATCAACAAACCATTAGGGGCTACAAGATCATGTTTCCAAGATCTACAATAACCTCTCTTGGTTTTGGGCGATTCGACTTCGTTTGCATTTGGCAAGGTGATCTCAGTCGATGCCAAAACTTGTAGTGAGGGTCAGTTGAAAGTGGCTCAACAACATATCTTTCAAACTATCTGACCTAGCATCAAACCATCTACTCCATTAGCTTTGATTGGTTGGGTAAATTCCAATAAAAACTCTATTCTTCCCATGGAGTGATGGGAATGCTCGCGACCACGCTTGACCCAAGTGACCCCAAGGTGCACTAAGCATGATTGGGCAGTGATCTTCCATGGCTCATATCTCAGAGCTCATGAGAGGTATCGACAAACCATCAAGTGCTATAAGATCATGTTTCTAAGATCTACAATAACCTCTCTTGGTTTTGGGCGATTAGACCCAAAACTTGTAGTGAGGGTCACTTGAAAGCGGCTCAACAGCATACGTTTCAAACCATTCAACCTGGCATCGAACTGTCTACTCCATTGGCTCTAGTTGGCTAGGTAAACACCAATGATAACCCCATTCCACCCATGGAGTCACCGGAACACTCGTGAAAATGTTCGACTCAAGTGACCCCAAGGTGCATTAAGCATGATTGGGTAGAGATCTTTCGGGGCTCGTATCTCAAAGCTCATGAGAGGTATCGACAAACCGTCAGGTGCTAGAAGATCATGTTTCTGAGGTCTACTATAACATCTCTCAGTTTTGGGCGATTTGACTTCATTTGCATTTGGAAAGGCGATCTCAATAGATGCCAAAACTTGTAGTGAGGGTCAGTTGAAAGTAGCTCAGCAGTGTATCTTTCAAACCATCTGACTTGGCATCAAACCATCTACTCCATCAACTCTGGTTGGCCAGGTAAACACCAGTGACAATCTTGTTCCACCCATAGATTCACCAGAACATTTGCAACCACGCTCGACCCAAGTGACCCCAAGGTGCACTAAGCATGATTGGGAAACAATATTCTGTGGCTTGTATCTTGGAGCTCGTGAGAGGTATCAAAAAACCATTAAGGGCTACAAGATCATGTTTCTGAGGTCTACAATAACCTCTCTTAGTTTTGGGCGATTTGACTTCATTTGAATTTGGCAAGGCGATCTCAGTTGATGCCAAAACTTGCAATGAGGGTCAGTTGAAAGCGGCTCAATAATGTATGTTTTAAACCATCTGACCTAGGATCAAACCGTCTGCTCCATCAACTCCGGTTGGCTGGGTAAATGCCAGTGACAACCCTGTTTCACCCACAGAGTCACCGAAACACTTGTGACCATGCTCAACCCAAGTGACGCCAAGGTGCACTAAGCATGATTGGGCAGCGATCTTCCATGGCTCAAGTGACCCCAATATGATGAGTTATATACATAGTGAGTATATACATAGTATTAAAACAATGTAGTACTAAGTGGCTCAAGTGAGTATATGTAATGGTATGAAACATAAGAACATAGGAAATCTATAAAAGTTAAACCTCAAACATATTAAGCTCCATGAATAGGGTATTCCAGAGTAAAGAAAAACAAATGTAACTTCAACAAGATATAATTTAAATCATAATGATAATCATAGTCAAGATATAACTTCACCATTCAATTCCATAAACATGAATAATAAATATGTATATACAAAAGATGATGCAAATATAACATATAAATGAACATGTTCTATATATACAAAGTATCAAATGTATCAAAAGTATCTCCATATACAAATATGGCACATGCCATTTCAAAATGTCTACAAAATCAATGTTTTAAGGTGTACAATGTGGCATATATGCCATCTCAAAATGTGCCAAGTGGCATCTCTAAATAACCACAAAACTAAAACTACATCCTATGCTGTAGGGGGATCATCAAAATGTAGCCTCTTTGAAGAAGTGTTGGGCTCTAATTGATCTTGCATAAAAAATGATTTCAAACCCAAGTTAGATTGCTTAATTTATATGATTTGTACACACACACACACACATATAGTTCATAATTCAAACACTAATTTAATTAAAATTATAATTGAATACAAATATTTGTACCTGGTCTCTCAGTCGCCTACCACAATTAGGTGTCCTAGCATAAGTCTTGGGTAGTGAAAGGACCATGCCAACAATACCAACTGTGACCTATAAATATATATTTGCAATAATGAGATTAGTAGAGTGGTGCAGCATATAGTAATAAATCTACAAAATAGGATGATGGCATAATAAAATTACAAATTGATTGAACTAAAATTAAAAGTTACATCTGGTGATCCCTCCTCTAGAATAGTGGGCTAGGTCAACAAAGATACGAAAGATTCTCGTGGGCCCTCCCTCACACTCAGAGTAACCTATGAGAATAAAAAGATTGTCAATTATATATAAATGTACTTCATCATAGCAACCCTGGTTACAAAATACAAATAACAATATGTAAAAGTCTATGTACAATCGGGCTATCACTCCAAATTGAGATGCCTGTAACCCTACGCTGTCGAACTTCTATCGGGACATCATCAATAGCCACACCCTATACAATTAAGTGCAAGTAAAATATTTATTACTACACACAAGTGGCATACATATGCATGCATAATTAATCTTAAACAATTAACTACCTTTCCTTTGTCGACACCTGATGAAAGAACCCCCTCGTGCCCCCCACTAACATTGGCTGTAGCCTGTCAGAACATAATTATATGACAATATATAAGTAAATGTATGAATTTTATTACTCTAATTGATAGAGATTTAAGCATGTACACCAAATGATATAAAAAATAACTAATGGGTACATAATTTATAATATACCATATAGTCATCAAGGCCAAATGAAATGGTCGAAAGTGTGGACTCATCCACCTATCTCACCTCCTCTTGTGTCATCGACTGAACATAAATGGAAAAAATATATATACATAAGTGCATGCAATCATTAAAACTAATCTAAATAAATAAATTATTTTTAAATTAAATAAGTCATGTGACAAATTTATTTATAATGTTTACTCTTACCGTATCAACAGGAGTTAATGGCTATACGTACACCTCCTGAGCACTCTCATGAGATGTAGATGCTCCATGAGGTGTTGCAACCTCTGTAGCTGTGTCTCCTCTATCCTCCTCATCAATAACATATTGATATGTATCAGCATCAGTAAGTGGTTTGAGACACATATTCTTACATATAATACAAATAGGGCTCACATACATGTGAACTCTGACGAGATGTCGATGCGCCAACATCATCCACACCAGGAGGCAACACTAACCTAGTCTGCATGATCAACTGATCACTCAGTAAATGAATGGCCCTAATAGTCTATGAGGCAGCCTCTGCAATGATATCGGGATGTTGCACTCGAGGAGGGGGTGCGACATCAGTGGGGGGGACAAAGGTAGTGGCCTTTTTTTGCTGGGCAAATGGGCTAGTCTGAGGAGCTCCTCTGCCTATGCCCATGTTGGGCCTCATACTCCAATAATCAACATGGTGACCAAGCACAAACTCAGCATACAATTTTTTTATGGAATAAAATGGAACCTCCAAATTGCTATGGGGTGGTTTATCAAAAACCATCCACCAACGATCCCAAAAGTTTGTGCGCATTGCTTCATTTGTGCACCATTTTATTGATAATTTGGGCTTTTTGGGGTCAACTGGTATTTTAGTTTTAGGATTGACAAAAAGGGAAACTATATCTTCCTTATATTAAGGGCCGCAATCCCATCATAGTCAAGCTCGTCATCAAATTAGGTGTGCATATCATCATGCCAATGAAGAGCAGCATTATGTTGCTACATGAGTGTGTCAATATTTTCAATAATTGTATTTAGTGTGGCAAGCATGTGACCTAATGTAGGTATATTTTGATATGTATTTTGGAAACCTCATATTGTGTTCAAATTATCTTGTATAAATCTTCTAAAGATCGAGGGTTTTGACACAGGGGATTATTTTCGGGATCGTTATTTGGTGCGGGAGGGTTATTTTCTTCATTGTTGTCAGCCATGCTTGATTAAATAAAAAACAAATCTAAATTTCAATCTAATTTCATATAGTATTACAAATATAAATAGAAAACCCTATTTCAACAAAAAAATGATATTTGGCATTAAAATAAAATAAAATAATGAAAATAAATAAAAAATTTACTTACCGAATATGCTAGGAATCAAATTTATTGTTGCCAAAATCAGATACCTAAAAATATATCATGTATCTGATATATCAAGTCATTATCGCAAGCAAAAAATGTGAAGAGAAATGAGGAAAAGGGCTCGTGGGTATCGAATTTATGCCACAGGTATCGGGTACTCAATTAGGCTTGTGCTTTGGTGTCAAGTTTGCCTAGGTGTACTGACACCCAGGCCTACTCAAAATTCAACAAGCATTTTCATGCGCTTTTGGACGAGTGAAAAGTGAATATTTTTCACATCGCTAATTTTTGGTCCCCATGATCTTGCACATACCCCCAAATAAATCAATCTCAATCATAACCCTAATTAATAATAATTTAACCAAAATTTCATAAATTCAAACCTTAACAAATCTATTCCAAAATTTGAGAACAATGAATATACGCTACAAAGTTTCCCATACAATCAATTTCAGAATATAGAGAGGGAGAGAGAGAAATATACACAAAATAGATTAGAGATCCAGACAGGCAATTATAAACAGGCGCTAAGAGAACAGTCTTTTTGAAATTCACAAAATAACGTACTCATAAGGAAAATCAAACCCTACCTCATAACGGAAGGAAACATTCAAACGAAGGCTAGATCTGAAGACAAATACCCAAAACCTCCAAGCTTTCCAAAATCAAATTCTACACCAAAATATTTCAACCTACCTGCCAAAACTCCTCCACCTGTCTCCCAAATTCCTCAACCTGTGTCCTCCAAATTATGGCCAAATCTCCCACATGTAGGAATTCTCATTCCACATGCTAGGGTTTGGAACTCAACTCTCCAAAAAGGCTTTGCATGAATTTAGACTTGATTTGCAGTTCAATTTCAGTTGAAGTCAAGTCTATTTTCACTTTGCTTTTGTTGAAAACACTTTAACCAAAATTAACTAATACTTTTAATTTAATTTAAACAATTTTGATTGTGCAACTTTAATGCATTTAATTAAAATAAAACATTTAATCTAAAGTAATTTCCACATGCTCAATTAATAAATACATTACAATTAAACAAAGGTTAAATTTACAATTAAATATTTCTAAGGTGAAGGTATTTAATTAATTATCATTAATAAAATACTTCTACCACATAATACACTAAACTTAACAATCACATTTAATTAATTTTTAATTAATTAAATAATCTCTCATAACTAAAAATAGCAAAGATCCAATTTATTAAAATTACACTATTTAATCAAATTAAATAATCTAAATATAGAAAACACTCCAATCACCCAAAATCAAAAGCATCACAAGGACCTAAGGACCCACATTCATCCGCAAGAATAGGGATATAAACTCGCATCAACTAGATGAGTTTAGGAGGGGTAGAAATAATAGAATCTTGTCCACTATTTCAGGACAATAATATGGTTTAGGTTAGGATTTGGATCTGTGTTATCTCCCCTCTCTTACCATTTGAGATATTGCGATAGGGCATGCTCAACCTGACAATTCAAGGAAGTCGATGCCCAGTACTGGCAAACCTGACAAAGCCCGCATGTACATACATATATAGATATATAGCAGACAATGGCAGGGATCAGACGATCATGTGGATCTTGCAAGCAAGTAACTACAACTCCCTCCCTTGACCATATTAGGCACATCAAATAGAAATATAAAAGAAAAACATCAACCATACACATGCAAGTATGGGGTCAATCAAATCATAAGCATCAATAATTTCCTAACATATATATAATCATCCTAAAATAATCATAACATATATGAAATCAGACTATGGGAGGAGTACTGCATCCACCCCCCTAGAATTAGGCTTACTCTTGGAAGCCTGCAAATAGATAGGGGTATGCATCCCTCAAACACAAAGCATTTATTAAAACAAAACACAACATCTAAAAACAAGCCATAAAATAAGAAGATGATATACAGTAATTAAGGAAAATATAATTCTGGTTTAGGAATAAACCAAAAATCACATTGATCAATCATTCATCAACAATTCAAATAGATCTAAACTTTTATTCATTCATCATTATAGAAAACATCTAGTGATCAATTGTATAAAACACACATTCATATCTTCATCAAATAATAAGTTGAGAAGTTCATGAAAATCTAGTTAATGCAACACTTATGCAAACATATATGATACACAATGATTCTATTTTTACACAACAAACATAGTACCATCTCTGTGATGTCCTCCCTTATACATACTATCAAGGGTCCATGATGAACATGATAGAAACAACACTTATCACAAAACAAGGCCAACAATACCAAACATTCAAAGTAGCCACCACAAAACTTGAAAAGGTAAAACCCAAGTGGGAAATCACAAGTCCAACTGTAAATCATAAGAGTGCTCAATTTCAATAATAAATTAAGTGTGACTAGCATCACAAAATAGATAACTGAAAGAGAGTTAGGTGACTAATCCAATTATAAGAAAGTTCAAAATTTCAATGCTAGCCTCAACACATCACGAACAATTCATCAATCGACCAAAATAAATTATCAATCATAAAAAAAAAATTCACATAACAAGGTGACTAGTGGTAGCGACACTCAAGGGAGTAATCGCTTCATGAAATCCAATGTTACTTCACCCTAGATGCATTAGAGAGGGTACCTAAACAAAATAGATAGTGAAATCACCTATGACAAGCAATAGACAAAGTGATATCTTAAAGACATTTAAGAGAAAGAAAAAACATAAATGTTTAGTTGTAATTTAATGGTTGTCAAATATAAAAGAGTTATATGTCTATGTTTGGTTTTCAAGTTTTGACAATATAAACATATAATGGGCACAAAACTTCCCAGAGTTCCTAGTGTAAAAACTTGGTGCTCTGATACCAAGTGTAATGCCCTGCCAGGGAACCCTGGAGAACTTAACCTAAACATGCAACTAAGTTTGCAAAATAAAATATTTTTTTAGTGTTAAGAAATGACAACAATAAAGTTTTACAATGTGAAAGTAATACAATGAAATATACAACTCACATAGATTACAACCCTCTAGGATTCCTTGATGAAGATTATGTAAACATTAATTAATTAATTTAGATTAGAAATAATTACAAAACTCATATAAACAAATGAATGATAAATGCAACATTCCATATAAGATAACATAGATTCAAATGGAACCATAAGGTATCCATAATAACCTACATCCATTGCACATGTCACAGGGTATGTAATACAATAATACAAGATAAAGTACAACATGATATCTTTGAATAACTGATACAATGATACAAGATCACATAGAAGAAGAAGAATAAGAACACAACTCCAACAATGAAGATCAAGAAGAATCAACTGCTATAGGGATCATCCAACACTGGTACACGATCGTCAGAATCTCAAATGGTAAAAGAATCACTACCATCCAACCTCGTGGAACCTAAATGGTCCACTCCCACCGTGCTGAGGAAATAACAAAAAATCCCACTCGGATAAAAAAACATCAACAAAACAAGCTAAGGAAGAGATCCTAAAAGCTCTCTAACACCAAGTGTACAAAAGATATCAAGGTAAGACTCACTAATCCAAAGACAATCGACACATGTAGGATAACTAGACTATGCATAGGAAGGTGTCATCATGTATGTAGATAACCCTTGAGTCTCATCCTGGTAATCACTCTGGATCCCAAGACTCAAGTGACCATACACGGTATCAATGTCCTCTCGTAAAGACAAAGCCATTAACTATGCCAGACACACACCTCTCAAAGGTGGAAAGCATCATCTCATCCTCCATCTTAGTCTATAATAGCACTCAAGCATGGGTGAGGAACCATATCTTATTAAGTTTATTTTAATACCCCCCAATGACATTAATTATCACTTGATTAAGAATACTTACAATTAGTGATCCTGGTAGCCACTTCTGGGCCCCAACGCTTATTGTAAGCCACCCCCTACTACACATCTAGGTAAACTACCCTAGGCTCAAAGATGCCACATAACATCACAAGATAATAATAATGTCCCTCAAGACTGTTCCATAAAGAAACATGAACATGCAACATGTCTCTAACCATAACACAAGACACTTTCCAAGTATCCACAATAAAAACACTCCTGATCTCATGGATAGGACATATAAAGCCAACACCATATTCCCCTATATAGAATATGAATAAAAACTCAATTATACAAGGTATCACATAAGAGAATCATAGAGAAAACTTCACATGAGGTTGGGTCAAAACAATCGAATACAACAAAGTTCACAAGGAAAAAAATCATGATAACCAAAACAGCCATACCAAGACCAAATAAGTCAATCTCAATCATAACCCTAATTAATAATAATTTAACCAAAATTTCACAAACTCAAACCTTAACAAATCTATTCCAAAATTTGAGAACAATAAATATACACTACAAAGTTTCCCATACAATCAATTTCAGAATATAGAGATGGAGAGAGAGAAATATACACAGAATAGATTAGAGATCCAGACATGTAATTATAAACAAGTGTGAAGGGAACTATCTTTTCAAAATTCACAAAATAACATACTCATAAGGAAAACCAAACCCTACGTCATAACCGGAGGAAACATTCAAATCAAGACCAGATCTGAAGACAAATACCCAAAACCTCCAAGCTTTCCAAAATCGAATTCTCCGCCAAAATCTTTCAACCTGTATGCCAAAACTCCTCCACCTATCTCCCAAATTCCTCAACTTGTGTCCTCCAAATTATGGCCAAATCTCCCACAGGTAGGAACTCTCATTCCACATGCTAGGGTTTGGAACTCAACTCTCTAGAAAGGCTTTGCATGAATTTAGACTTGATTTACAGTTCAATTTCAGTTGAACTCAAGTCTATTTTCACTTTGCTTTTGTTGAAAACACTTTAACCAAAATTTACTAATACCTTTAATTTAATTTAAACAATTTCGACTGTGCAACTTTAATGCATTTAATTAAAATAAAACATTTAATCTAAAGTAATTTCCACATGCTCAATTAATAAATACATTTCAATTGAACAAAGGTTAAATTTACAATTAAACAATTCTAAGGTGAAGGTATTTAATTAATTCTCATTAATAAAATACTTCTATTGCATAATACACTAAACTTAACAATCAGATTTAATTAATTAAATAATACCTCATAGCTAAAAATAGAAAAGATCCAATTTATTAAAATTGCACTATTTAATCAAATTAAATATTTTAAATATAGAAAACACACCAATCACCCAAAATCAAAAGCATCACAAGGACCTAAGGACCCACATTCATCCACAAGAACAGGGATATAAACTCACATCAACTGGATGAGTTTAGGAAGGGTAGAAGTAACAGAATCTTGTCCACTATTTGAAAATAATAATATGGATTAGATTAGGATTTGGATCTATGTTATGTCCCCTCTCTTACCATTTGAGATATTTTTATAGGTCACGCTCATCCCAGGACAAGTCAGGGAAGTCAATGCCCGGTACCTACAAACCTACATACAAAGCCCGCATGTACATACATATGTAGATATATAGCAGACAATGGTGAGGATCGACCGATTGTGTGGATCTCACGAGAAAGTAACTATGATTCCATCCCTCAACCACATCATGCACATCAAACATAAATATAAAACAAACACATCAACCATACACATGCAAGTATGGGGTGAGTAAAATCATAAGCATCAATGATTTCCTAACATATATATAATCATCCTAAAATAATTATAACATATATAAAATCAGAGTATGGGAGGGGTACTACAAAATGAATGGTGCACATGGAAACTTTTTTCCAGCAATTTGAGGTGGTAATTGAGGCATATTCATTGGTGTTTTGAGTCAAATTGTAGTAGGTAATAGGGAATTTTTTACTCGAACATAGACATCACCATTCTCCTCTCAATGTGCATTACATGAAGGAGATAGATTGAATTTTGAAATAGGGGATTTCTCATTACATGAGCTTTATCGATCACCCCTAGATGTGTTCGATATAAATGAACAATCTATTGTGTTTTTTTTACTGCATTTCATTATCAATTTTCAATGGGTATTTTTAGCTTGGCCACCTAGACATGTGAAATAACTATGATGAGAGGTCTATATTTTTCAATGTATACATGATGTTTATATATAGATTTTCTAACTCATAATATTACATGTATATATATGTATTGGCTATTATGAGGGTTGTAGCTTGAGATGTAATTTTTAGTGTCTTGGGAGATGTAAGGGGGTAGTTTTATAGGTTTAATTTCCTTATGTACATTGTACTTGAGCAAGGATAGAGGGTTTTCTTATTGTTTGTTTCCCTCTTTAGCTCTTGATCCATCTTTTTATTATTAAAATATATTAGTGGCTCACCACTTTCACTAAAAAAAAATTCCCAAAATATATTAACATCAACTCATGGATAATAATGATACATACATAGATACATACACACAAACACATATACATATGCATAAATATATATATTGATGAAGGAGTATCTCGGGTCCTTGGCAATCCTGTGTCACCAAAAAGAATTTGGAGTTTTTTTCTGTGTTGCTTGGTTTCTTCTTTGACTGAGTTGGTCGGTTTCCTTTGGTTACTGAGGGTGGTCAGTAATCTCCTGGGTGGTCAGTTATTTCACTGGCACTTGGCATTGTCTATCTGCTACTTGGTTATCTTGCTTACCGATGGGTTCAGTTTTGTTTCCTATTGTGGCTGACTTGTGCATTTATATTGGATCATGGAATTAATGATGGAATCCATCATTGGGAAGCATGTGGTCCCAAATTTGACCGTTACTTTCATTAATTGTGGATCTGAAGGCCGACTCAGCTCGGTAGCTTCTTGTATAAATGTAGATGTTTGGTGGTAGTTTAGGGAGTCAGATTTGGATGGAAGATATGATACATTAGATTGGTGATTTCTGATAGATCCTCACATGTTTGAGGACTTTTGTAATTCATTGTAATATCTGGCCCTAACCGGGAAGGCCTTACAACCCGGCATGTATGGTTCCAATTGATGATAATATATGAAATATCTGGCATTCTCTCTCTCACTCTTGGAATTTTTTGCTTCCGCATGCATGTTGTAGGCTTGGATCATTAGGGTGCACCATCATTTTTCCCCTCTTGTGTCCCTACCTTGCATCAGGTGGTATCAGAGTGAGATGAGATCTTGATCTAGTTCTATGGATCTAGGTTTGTATGTTCCTCTTGAAGCCCTAGTTGAATTGTTTTGGGGTAGCAGATTGTGATCTGACCTGCAATTGCAGAGGGTTTTTAAGATGGTTCATGGGAGGCGAGATGTAGATTCAGGATTGGCAGATATGCTAAGGTAGATTGCTGCTAGGTTAGAAGCAGTGGAAACAGCCCAAAGAAGAGGCAGACATCTTGAAGATGTTAGTGATGATGAAATTGAAGAAGAACAGGCGAATGCATAACCTACTCCTGTTATGGATCAAGGTGAAGAAATATTTTTGAAGGCTTTGACAAATCTGAAGTCAACACCACATTTCAATCCCCCTAAGTATGGTGGAAAGATGGATTCTAATGAATTGGTGGACTGGATCACCGAGATGGAAAAGTATTTTGAATATGAAAATATTCCTTAGGATAAGAAGGTGAAGATTGCAAGTGTAAAGTTGAAAAGTCATGCATCCTTATGGTGGGAACATCTACAATTGGATAGGAAGAGGAAAGGAAAAGACAAAATCAAGGTCAAATGGTCAATAAGTTGAAAGGAAAGTTCTTACCCTGTGATTATCAAATTAACCTAGTTTAGCGAATGCAAAGTTTGAGACAGAAAGATAGCTTGATAAAAGATTATACTGAGGAATTGTATAGACTAGATATCAGATCTGGACATGATGAAGATGATGTGGAAAGAATCGGCAGATAATTGAATGGTTTGAGAGTTTCCATCCAAGAGGAGATTAGTATGGTCAAATTGGAGAATATTGAAGAGGCTTATCAATTTTCTTTGAAAGCCGAGGAGAAATTGAACAAGAGACATGAATAGAGACAGAGATGTCATGGTGGTAGATTCCCTAGAGGAAGAGGTAGATCTAATGGTGAAAATGGAAGATCTAAACTAGAAAATAAAAATCTAGACAAAGGCAAGACCGAGTGGAAAGGTGAAAGTTCTAGAGGTAGATGCAGTAACTACCGAAGTGGTTATAGCAGAGGAAGTTTCCGAGGAACTTGTTATAGCTATGGAGAGGAAGGACATAGACCTTTTGAATGTACACAATCTATTAAGAATGCTGGTAGCAGTGGAAATGCTTTGGTGCAAGAAGAGTCACCGAAAGAACCTAAGAAAGAAAATAACTTGATGGTAAGGAGAGCACTGTGGAATGAAAGAAAAAAGGAAGATCCGGTAAGGAAAAGTTTTTTCAAGACTAGATGTAGAGTTTCTTACAAGGTTTAGAAGGTAATCATTGATAGTGGTAGCTCAGAGAATCTGGCATCTAAAGAGATGGTCACAAAACTATAGTTGGAAAGCTTGGTACATCTAAAGCCCTATCAGATTTCATGGATCAAAGATGAGCATACACTCCTGGTAAGTGAACAATGTTATGTGAATTTGAAGATTGGAAAATACCATGATAAGGTGTTATGTGATATCATGCCTATGGATTGTTGTCATATTTTTTTGGGTAGACCTTGGCAATATGATACACATGCTATATATTATGGGAGATTGCATAAGTATACTATTGTGGCTGATGGAAAGAAACAAATCTTGTTACCATTTATGGAAGAACCTGTTAGTAATGTTTGCACATCTGTGAAAGTTTGTTTGATGGAAGGAAGGAATTTTGTTAACTCATTGAAGAGGAATGATGTATGTTTTGTTGTGATTCCTAATAAGCCGAGTGAGAAAATAGAGGATAATGTTCCTAAGGAGATTGATAAGTTACTCACCGAGTACAGTGATATCATTTCTAATAATGTACCTAATGGTTGGCCACCGAAAAGAAGCATTGATCATTGTATGGATCTAATCCCTAGAGCTAGTATACCGAATAAGGCACCTCATCGGTTGACACCTACCAAGAATTAGGAATTGAACTGATAGATTCAAGAGTTGTTGGAGAAAGGTTTGATCAGAGAAAGTTTGAGTCCTTGTGCAGCACCTATTGTATTGGCACTGAAGAAGAATAGAGAATGGAGAATGTGTACTAATTTCAGAGCAATCAATAAGATAACAGTGAAGTATAGGTTTCCTATACCAAGAATGGATGACATTATGAACAGTTTGACTGCAACAAAGTATTTCACAAAGATTGATTTGAAAATTGGGTATCATCAAATCAAAATCAGAGAAGGTGATGAATGGAAGACTGCTTTCAAGACAAAGGAAGGTTTGTATGAGTGGTTGGTTATGCCCTTTGGTTTAACTAATGCACTGAGTACCTTTATGAGGCTAATGAATAAAGTTTTGAAGAAATTCTTGGGTAAATTTGTGATTGTATATCTTGATGATATTCTGATATTCAGTAAAACTAGAGAAGAACATTTGTTTCATGTTAGACAAGTTTTGCAGGGACTGAAAGAGGAAAAGTTGTTGATAAATCTAAAAAAGTGTTCATTCATGAAAGAAGAGATTTTTTATTTGGGATTTGTTATTTCAGCTGATGGTTTGAAGATGGATCCTAAAAAGGTTGAAGCTATTTTGAATTGGCCTACACCTATGAATGCTAGTGAGGTAAGATCATTTCATGGTTTGGCAAGTTTTTACCAAAATTTCATAAGGAATTTCAGTTCAATTTGTAATGGTATGACTGAGACTATGAGGGGAGACAAAAGAGAATTCAAGTGGACACATGGAGCTGACAAAAGTTTTGAGACTTTGAAGCAGAAGGTTGTTGAATTACCTATTTTGGCATTACCTAATTTCAGTAAGGTATTTCAAGTAGAATGTGATGCAAGTGGAAGTGTAATTGGAGCTGTGTTGAGTCAAGAAGGTAAACCTGTTGCTTTCTTTAGTGAAAATTTGAATGATGTTAGAAGGAAATATTTTGTGTATGATCAAGAATTCTATGCTATTGTTCAAGCACTGAAGAAATGGAGACATTATTTGATACCGAGTGAATTTGTGTTGTATATTGATCATAAGGCTTTACAATATTTGGGTAGTCAAAATAAGTTGAATCAAAGACATATGAAGTGGGTTGAGTATTTGCAGAGTTATACATTTGTGATAAAGCATAAGAGTGGAGTCACTAACCGAGTTGCTGATGCATTGAGTAGAAGAAGATCTTTGATGACTGAGATGAAAATTGAAGTTCTTGGTTTTGATGAGATGAGAGGTTTGTATGAAAATGACCCTGATTTTTTTGAGCCATGGAGAAAGTGCAGAGCACCTATTCAAGATCAACAAGATACTAAATGGGATGAATATTTTATTTAGGAAGGTATGTTGTTTAAAGGTATTCAGTTGTGTATACCGAGAGGAGTAATGAGATCTAATTTGATAAAGGAGAAACATATTAGTGGTTTGGCTGGACATTTTGGTATTGATAAAACATGGAATTTGCTGAAGGAGAAGTACTACTAGCCGCAGTTGTATAGAAATGTTCAAAAATTTGTGAAAAGTTATGGTATTTGTCAAGTTGCAAAAGGAGTAGGTCAGAATACTGGATTGTATACACTGATTGTTATTCTTGAGAAACCTTGGATTGATATCAGTATGGATTTTGTTCTTGGCTTACTGAAGACAGTAAGAGGTAATGATTCTATATTTGTTGTTGTGGATAGATTTTTAAAAATGGCACATTTTATATCTTGTAGAAAGACATCAGATGCAGTACATGTAGCAGATATTTTTTTTAAGGAAATTGTTAGATTGCATGGATTACCAAGGAGTATTATCTCTGACCGAGATAGTAAATTTGTTGGATATTTTTTGAAAACACTTTGGAAGAAATTTGGCATTGAATTGAAATATAGTTCTACATTTCACCCACAAACCGATGGATAGATTGAGGTTGTGAATAGAAGTTTGGGAAATCTTTTGAGATGTTTAGTTGGAGACACACTGAGTAATTGGGATTCTGTGTTAGCACAAGCAAAGTTTGCATATAATAATTCAATGAATAGGAGTATTGGAAAAACACCTTTTGAGATTGTCAATGGCACACAACAAAGTGGAATATCTGATTTGAGAGACATTGCTGATGAGAATAAGAAAAGTGTTGAAGGAGTAAAGTTTGCTGAGTACATGAAGACATTGCATGAAGATGTAAAGCTAAAGCTGGAAGACAATAATCAGAAATACAAAGACAAAGCTAATAGATCAAGAAGACATAAGAATTTTGATGTTGGTGATGAAGTGATGGTTCATTTGAAGAAAGGTTGATTTCCTGTTGGAACATATGGAAAGATGAAGATGAAGAAGTTTGGACCTTGCAAAATTTTGAGGAAATTTGACAGTGGAAATACATATAAAATTGAGTTACCTAATGACATGGACATATCACCGATTTTCAATATTGCTGATTTGTATGAGTATCATGAACCTAATGAAGAAGTGACAGTACTGATAGAATATCCTAAGAAGCATAATGATGAAGTTGAATAGATTTTGAAGGAAAGAGTTGGCAAAAGTATAAGAGGAAAATAGTATATGGAATATCTAGTTAAGTAGAAGAATAGACTAATGGAAGATAGTTCATGGATTTCACAGTCTGAGTTGAATGTAGCTCAAACCACACCTACCAAATGATTTGGAGAATCATTTCAAAATAACCCCAAGTGTCTGATGCAGGAGCATCTTAGGTCCTTGGCAATCCTGTGTCACCAAAAAGAATTTGGAGTTTTTGTTTGTGTTGCTCAGTTTCTGCTTTGACCGAGTTGGTTGGTAGTTGGTCAGTTTCTTTTGGTTACTAAGGGTGGTCGGTTATCTCCTGGGCCGTTAGTTATTTCATTAGTGCTTGGCATTGTTTGTCTGCTGCTCGGTTATCTTTCTTACCGACAAATTCAGTTTTGTTTCCTATTGTGGCCGACTTGTGCATTTATATTGGATCATGAAATTAATGTTGGAATCCATCATTGGGAAGTGTGTGGTTCTAGATTTGACTGTTACTTCCGTTAATTATGGATTTGAAGGCCGACTTAGCTCAGTAGCTTCTTGTATAAATGTAGATGTTTGGTGGTAGTTTAGGGAGTCAATTTTGGATGGAAGATAGGAGACATTAGATTGGTGATTTATGACAGATCCTCACATGTTTGAGAACTTCTATAATTTATTGTAATATCTGGCCCTAACTGGGAAGGCCTTATAGCCCGGCATCTATGGTTCCAATTGATGATAATAAATGAAAGATCTGGCATTCTCTCTCTCACTCTTGTCATTTGTTGCTTCTGCATGTGTGTTGCAGGCTTGGATCATTAGGGTGTGCCATCCTTTGGCCCCTCTTGCATCCCTGCCTTGCATCATACACATACACATACATACATACATACATACATACATACATACATATATATGTGTTTATGTATGTATGTTTATGCATCCATACATCATCATATAACATCATGACACCTACTCACAGATTCATCATGTCTATATGACCATCACTTGATCACATGTATAATAAACTACCCACATAAATAATGATACCATATGGACAAATGAATAAATTAGTAACTAAGCACATCACAAAAATTCCCAATACCAAAAGAACACACAAATCTAGTCACAAGATAAACATATAAGAGTCTAGCTCGAATCAGAAGAATAAACATATAGCAACGTGCAAACATAAGAGACACTATATCCCAAATGAAAATATTTTAGATAAAGAGGAGGATATTATAAACACATTTTTTAATGTCACCTTACCTTCATTATATCTAAATGATATATGTTCTAGAGATGAGGCATTGATGGAATTGATAATCCCTTTTCTAAATATTTTCCTAGATTCATAAGAATACCTTGGAAGAAGAAGATAATATCATTACCACTTTCTTTGATACTCTCCATTCTATGGAGGAATTCCTTAACAACAAAGATGCTCACTAAGTTAATTAATCATTTTTTGGGTAGTGATAAGCCTAATATTATTGTCTACCTTTGTCAAGGTGTCCCTAAAAATTAAAATAAATTTGATGACTGTGCTAAAATTTTATCAATAACCCAATTATCATGCAATAGATCACACATATAATACTTTAAACAATAAAAAAATTCCAATGTTCTTCCCCCACCTCAACCTTTTCTTCTTCCCCCCTCCTTATCCTTCACAACAATTTGGTAAGGAGTACAATCTTATTAAAAAACTTCATGCTACTCCTAATAAGATGTCCATTTTGAAATTGAATCAAATGTCAAGAACACACCATAATATTCTTAAAGATACTTGGTGACGTGACAACCTTTTTGGAATGTATGAATATAACTAAAAATAACACTAACATTGTATTCTCTAAAGATGAGTTGCCTTATTTAGAAGTTCAATAACAATGAAATCCTCTTATAATTATAGACATTATTAGAAATAAGGCTATTAGAAGAACCTTGTTTGATAATGGATATGGTCTTAATGTTTGTGGTATTGACTTGTTGCATAAAATCAACATAGATCCCAAGCTTATCCAACCCTTTGATTCTCTCTCTATTCATGGATTTGACAATATTACTAGAAAATCCTTAGGTACAATCACTTGGCCAATTATGATAGGTTCAGATACTTTACCTACACCTATACATTTCATTCCTAATACTCTTACTAATAATATTTTTCTAAGGAGACCTCGGTTACATTATATGCATGCCATCCTTTCAAATCTTCATCGCAGTGTCAATTTCATCTATAACAATATCATGTATACCATTGAATCCGATCATAAACTACAAACTTAATTAAAATTGGAATATTCTTCTATTCCTTCATCAATAAAATTTGACACACCATCTCCCATCCCTCAAGAAAAACTCCTACTTAAGATGATTGGGATCATTAGACTTTACACCATCATTTTTTAGTGAATATAAAGTTCTTAATTTTAAATTAAGAGCCTTTAAAAGGATTAGTGTGTCACTTATTCAACATTCTCCTCCTTATGTTGGACAAGGTTTAGGATGTTCGACTCATGATAAACCTACATCATAATTGCCTAAGAAAGGGTTAGGTTTCCAATCTCCTCCTCTGTTACCATCCCCTAACTTATCATCTAATACTTCTATATCTTCAATGCCTTACTTTAACCAAGATAACATTTATCTAACCTTATACATGCCAATTTGATTACCAAACCCAGACGAAAGAATAAATACAGACAAGATCTTTTTTGTATATGTCATTGATATAGTGACTACTCCACTAATGAATGCCAATCTTTGCATTATATAATTCAAAAACTCATTGATTATGATATCATTTATGTAAAATTTAACAATGAGTTGTATTTCAATTATGACTTGTTTAAATAACATTTAAGTTCCTATTATGTTTCTCTACATTATGTAACATTGTTAGCCTAATATTTGTGGGCTCTTTCATGGCTCTTTGTCATTCATGGTGGTACAATTACAAGTAGCATCATACTTTTTGAGCATCATAATAGCTATTATTATCCTTTTATCTATACCTAGGGGAAAATATAGTGTTTCAATTTCCTATTCTTTCTAAGGATCCACTTTCCCTTGCAGGTTGAGTGGTATTTGTTTATTATGTGGTATCATTTCTTACATGGAATTGATTGTCTTGATTAGAGATTATCTCTTATGCAAGAGGTTTGTATCCTTGATCACAACCTCTTCCTTTTTTGTAATTTCATGTCCATAGTAAACAAATTCCTTACTTGGGGGCTCATAATGTGTCATCCTTCATCAATAATCCCTTTCACCTAGAAATTTGAAAGGCGTGAGTTCTTATTCTTCATCCCTCTTTCAATCAATTATGTATTTTTGTTCAAGACCTCTTGGAGGTAGATTTATTTTAGAAAATATTTCTTCCTGCTCTTTTGCATCCCTCAAAAGTATCACTTTACACTTTTTTATGATATCTCCTTACAATAATTTATTCCTTGCCTCATAAGAGTTGTGACCTCTAATTTGTCTTGGACTAAGTGTTGATTAAAGGATATCTCGTTAGTGTTGAAGGTTTTTATCTTTGTTCTTCTTTTCTTTAACATGTCAACATATTCCTATTATACCATATTAAAGGGGACATATATAGCCTCCTTGCAAGTATTTTGGTTTCAAACATTTTAGGTTGATTAAAAGTCTAGCATAATACAACTTACTAGGGCTAAATGACTCTAATTCACACTATTTTAGCAGATTCATGTAAAAATAATGCTTTCCTTGGGGAAATCTTATTTTGGTAAATTTCATTATATATAATCTTTTCTTTTGACACCTTGAGATTGTTTAAACTAGCATAACACAACTTGCTATCCCATTTGATCCCTCCTTTGTGTAGATTTTTAGGATGAGTTGACTAGCATAAAAAAAAAATTATGAGCCCAAAAAATATCTTTATACCAATCTCTCTCTCTCTCTCTTAGGATGAGTCAACTAGCATAATACAACTTTCTTTCAACTCTCCCTTCTATCTTCACATGTATCACCTAGCATAATACATTATGCTAACCTATGTAATTCATGGTTTTCTTTATCCTCCATGATATCATAGCATAACACAATTTTCTAGTTGGTTTGATCATGGAGTCTTGTTTCATATTTTATGTGTGCTCTCACTCTTTCTATATGACCACTTGTGCTCTTGAAATAGAATTTTGAGCATGATATTATTAGTTGACACATTTTGATTACCAATGTCTCTTCCATTAGTTGACTTAGAGCCTAGAAACTCTATATTAGTTTTTCTTTTTTTTTTTTGCATGCCCTTGCACATGGTTGTACAAATTAAGAACCTTGGTTTGGGGCCTTTTTTAATTAAAATTACTAATTTCTTATTTATTTGAATTTTTCCCCATTATCATCTCTCTATCTCTCTATCACTCTCTCTAGATCTCTTCATCTCTCTTTCTTCTACGCTACCATGAGTATGTGTTTAGGTTCATACTCTTTCTAAAGTGGGGTTAAATGTAGTATCATAAATTATAAGAACATTTCTAATGTGTATAAATTATGGTTTTTTAGCACCCATTTTAGTGTGTGGTCATTCTTCCATTTATTATAGGACTTTTATATGCGTTTAATTAATAAATATTTTATTATAAGTCCTCTCTTATTTATTTCATTTATTTAATTAATAATAATTTAAATTATGAGTCTTTTATTAATTCAATATCATCAAATCTATATGATGTCCCTTAATTATAGGTGCACCCCTTTAATTATTTCATTCATTTATTATCATTTGCATACATAGGTCTTATTATCATGTGTGGCCTATTTCATATACTTTTTCTTATCAAACCTAAATTTAATGCATATTTTGGGCATCCCAATATCCTAATTGACTCATGATTTAAATTTAGGCCTTCATTGGATGGAATAGGGTGCCCTATAGGATATGAGACAAGATAGGTCACCTCATACCTCAAGAGGTGTACCGTTCCCTATAAAAGTGGCCCAAATTTAAATTAGAAAATAATAATTTAAATTAAGTGGTATGTTCAAACCCATGTTGGCCTCCTTCAAGTTTAGAGCCCTAAAATGGCTTAGTGAGGTATAAAAGATCTACCTCCTTAATTTTGGGTAAGAAATAAATCACAAGTAAGAATTCAATTGGAGAAAAAGAAAGCATTCAAGTCAAGGTCTCTCTCAAGCATCCAAGTGATTCAAGAATTTAACCATATCCTTCATTGTGGAAAGATTCAACAATAATTATGAAAGCATATTTTTATGATTTCCTATTAGGTTTTTGTGAAGTCATACTTTTGCATTAACATTTGTGACACCATTCCATGAGATTTGAATAATCAACGTATAATACATCTTGTTTTTCAAATCTAGCCTTTGCTTCCTAAAAGAACTATTTAATTTAAAAAATATAGATTTAAATTTCTTGGTTAGTTCAAAGTCATGGGTTTGAATTAGGAAAACCCTTTCCAAAATATTTTCCCCCCTTTTCTATGTGCAGCTAATGAGTGGCACAACTAAAAAAATTAGCTACTAGAAGATCTAACAAAGATTTATAGGTGATAGAAGTTTCATTAGAATTGTTTGGGACTAAAGTGCCTCCCAAGGTCTCAAGGGAGTCTAGTCACCTCGTACCCTCTAGATCACCTTGTTCCTACCATTTGGGAAAGAAATTTGAATCATAGGTTAGTCACTATTTTAGATTTCCAAATCTAGTATATGAATTGGGTTCTCAATATGGTAACTATCTCTGTATGCAAAAAATTTCTCTCTCTACCTAGCCCTAACTATTGCATTTCCATTTCTATTCTAGATTTTCCCATTTGATTGCATAGTCATCTTTAATAACAGTGAAGGATCATTGCATCCACTTTGTACTTGAACCTTCTTGATCCAAGTGAACCATCTTCCTTCTAATGTAAGAGGAGATAGGCCCAAGGTTCCTAGTTTTCCTATGCATCCTAGTGAAGACTATTTTCTTCATTACACAATTCATGATAGTCCATGTACCTTATATATGTCTTAGTATTCAATCTTCTTGCATGTTTTAGATATATCTAGTTAATCTTCTATACAAATGTCCATGGATAATTTGTTATGAGTTAATACACTATTCCTCAACATCTCTTAAGTGGGCCATATAGGGATTCCTCAATTTTAACAAACTTTATAACTTAGAGATATCTTTGTGTTCTCTCTCTACATTTCCTCTTAACTTTACTTTATTCTATCAATAATAATTATAAATATTTATAGAGGTTATATAGTTATACTTTGTGTACGACTATTATACTATTGCTAGTACATATATCTCTCTATTTCCTTTTTTCACTCTTAGTTTTCTTTCCATCATTTTTATTAATTATTAATTTTCATCTAATTTTAATCCGCTAATGTATTTTCTTAAATTATGGTTAAAATATATAACCTTTTTCTCTTATGATTTATTAGTTATGCCACTATCTTCTTAGTTATCTATTTTAATTACTCAGAATTCATAATCTTCTATCTATTAGTTTTCACTCATTATAGTGCCCTCATAATTATCATTATTAATTACCTTTAGTTAAATATATAATAATACAAAAAGAATATTGATACCTCATTTAATCATAATTTTCAATATTATTTGGTTATGATATAATTTTAATGAGAACTAAATTAGTTTATTTTCTAGTTTTCATTATGTACATCATCTTCAAGTATAGAGAGGGTAGAGTGCAAGAGGAGAATTTGCATGGTTGTGTAATGATAGGAATGGAGAGATATATGAGGTGTATAGGAGTCCAAGCATCAAATGTGATGCAGGAGCATCCCTGTTCTTGGAAAACCTACATTAACCAAAAACAATATTGGCTTTTCACTTTCCTGCTGTTCTTTTTTATTTTGGAGTTTGTTTTGGCTTGTAGTTGTGTTCTTGTAACTCATTCTTGAGTAACTGATAGATTGGCTCATTTACCAAAAAATTATCGTTATCGATTCTTCAAGAGAAGTTTGAATTGTAACGACTAGTTGGATTCACTGACATGCTTCAGAACTTTTTCATGACTTTCAGCTTTGTTTGGCTTAGAATTTGATGATCTCTTGTTTGTGGACCACTTCCTTGTGTGACCATGCTTCAATTGGATCTTTTGGGAGGATTTCATGATTTAGGTCCCATCCTATTTTTAGCATGCTACGCTTTTCTACCTTGGGAAGTGAGTTCCTTGTTGGAAAACTTATGGCTTCAATCTTATATATAATTGGAATGTTTGTTCCTTAGTTTGGTAGCTTTTCATAGTTAGAGGAATTGGTTTTCATATTCTTTAATTAGGCATGTGTGTCAAATCTACTAACCAACATGTTTTTGGTCTAATGTACATGTTTCTAATAATACAATAAAGATCTTGTTCTACATTTCTCTTTCTTCCTTGTGTAGTTTCTGATGTGTGATCTCTAGATGCATGACCTGGACTATTCCTACTAGAACTCTCCTATCATGATTGTGTTAGGTGGTATCAAAGAGAAGGTTTTCAGATTGGGGATCATGAAGTCCTATCATATTTTATTGTGGGGTGGCAGAATTTGGATCCAACCTATAACTGTAGAGGACTTGTTGCAAGATGTAAAAAAGAAATACTAGAGGTAGAGAAAAGAGAGATGCAGATCCTAATGTGATGGATATGTTGAGATAGATTGCAACTAGTCTGGAAGCTATTGAAATGGCTAAGAGAAGAGGCCAACATATTGATGATGTGAGTAATTATGAAGAGGAGATCTCAAAAGAAAATCAACTAGAGCTTGATCAGGGAGATAAGAGACTATTGAGATCCTTGACAAGTATGAACAAGAGACCCCATTTCAATATACCAGATTAATTTTGTAGTCTTGATATTAATAAATTAATTAATTGGATTATCGATATGAAGAAATAATTTTAGTATGAAAGTATAAGTGAAGACAAGAAGGTGAAGTATGCTTGCACAAAGTTAAAAGTGTTAGAGTAATAAGTTGTTTTCTTATTAATTGAATCATATTGATTTAATTATTAGGTCACTTATTATCTCTTTATTACTTAAGGTAAACTTTAGGCATATAATAATTCATTCTTTTATTAATTATTATAATGCAACCTAGGTTTCTCTACCCTTTTAGGGTTTCAGATCTCCTTTATAAGGATTGATCTCCTTTGTATTATTTACATCATTCAACACAATAATATTTCATTGTGATTGTTGTGACTTTTGTTTTTGGACATCAAGGATGTCTCCTCTCTTATGGATCAATACGTTTATGCCTCCATAGCTCTTTGCTTCTCTCTTCTTTCTGTGACAGGTGTTTGCATGTAGGTGTTCTTGGGAGCTATGGGTTGTTTTATCATTAACTCCAACATGGTATCAGAGCTTTAGATCTTCATGCCTCTATTCTCTTCCTAAGAGATTCATCCTTGTTTGTCAAATCTATAATTTTTTAGAGGATTTTCTATTGGATCTGGGGGACTTCTTTTTCTGGTCAATTTGGGCTCAAACGGACCTCACCCTTGCATTTAGAGAGCCCAAGAACCCCTATTTCCATATAAAATTTATCAAATTTGGACAAGTTGGCCTCTAAGGAAAATTTGTTTTACATGCTAGATTGTACGACCCTGGCACACAATCTGATGCAAAAAATTTGCTAGTAGTGTCATTAATGGCCACTACCAATAGAACCTCTATGCTCTTCACTACGGTCCTCATCATGGTTACTACTGTAGTGACTGTGGTAACTACCAGCGGTCACGGCTAACTGCCTGACTGTTCAGGCCCCTAACTACCAGAGCAAGGTCACATGTAGCTCAAAGATCTTATTTCGCCACCCCAGCCTCAGCCATCTGGTCACCCAGATTACCAGGAGCCCAAATTTTTTGGTCCTAGGGGCCTATTGCCTTTTTGTGGTGACGTCCATTTGGCCATCAAATTTATCCTCATAGTTTGCTAACATCAGCACTGCATCAACACTTTCAGACACACTTTTGGGCCCTCCAACACAGTTGTTGGTTTTTTGTTCATATCTTGAGCATACGGTGTCAAAATTGGGCAAATGAGATACTGTTGGAAAGCTTTTTCAAAGGAAGATCTTTTGGGGATTTTGGATTTTGGAGTTTTTTCCTCCATTTTTGTACCAAGAGTTCAAAGGAAGAGCTTCTTTTTTTCCTTCCCGGGGGTGTAACTTATGCATCTAGGCTCTATTTTTTGCAAATGAGATATCATAAGAAAACTGTTTCCAAGATCTATCCAGATCTGGTGGTTTGAATTTATGATTTTTCTTTTTTGATGGTGTTTTTGTTGTCAAAACTATAAGTTCATTTTTCAGACTCTGGGAGCCATATCTTGCACACTCGGACTCCATTTTTGACAAAAAAGCTATCATTGGAAAGCTTGTTCCACAATCTTTCCAGTGCTAGGAGTCATTTTTCCAGATTTTGCTCCAAGTATATTTTATTCATTTTTTTTATTTCTACACTCTGGTGAATATCTTGGATGTTTTAGGTCCTATGATCTCTTCTTTTTTTGGAATGACTCTTCTTTGGTTGTTCTTTTGTTTCAAAAGCCTTTTGATCTTCTTTGAGTAGTGTATACATAATTTTGTAGCATTATTTTATGCATACACATTGGATAAAGTGTCATTCTATTACATGTATGGGATCTTGCACATGTCTATGCTCTTTGTACTCGCACTCAATTATAAAGTGCCATGGGGGGTTTGATTTTTTGGCTTTATTTTCCATCTACCTTTGTCATGTGAGAGTTCCTCCAAAGACATTAGCCTTAGGTATCTCTATTTGTATTTGTACTCTCTCTGCACCTTCGATGTTCCTGGTTCTTCTTCATCATGCAATTCATATTTGGCATCCTTTTTAGTGTACCTGTCATTTCTCCCTTGTCAGTATTATGAGGGGTTTTATACTATTGCTTCTTCTAATTCATTGGTTTTATAGTGTGAGATATGTATTCAGTATTTGATCCTATGTACTAGGCACATGTAGTGGCTAGGTACCTATGCATTCCGCTAAGATAGATCATTTACCATATAAACACTCTTTCTTTCCTATTTTTGGAAGTACTCTTTCAGCTTTGATTGATCATATCTTCAGACTTTGGTGTTTTTATGCCATTTGTATCTTTTAGTTTAGGTGTTTGCCTTTGTTTCCCTCCTAATTCAAGTAGTGTAATTTTAGGGCACTCGTGCAAATTACAGTATTCTATATCTTCGACTTTAGTTGTTTTCCTTTATTTTCCTCCTAATTCAAGTAGTGTCATTTGAGGGAACTCATGTAGATTAAAATCTTCTCTACCTGGTCATATTTTAGTGGAGGATCTTTAGATAATTAGTTACTTCTTGACAGAGTTTGCAACTTCTTGCTTCAGTGATGTTCTACATGTTCATTCGTGTTCTTATTTTCTAGAACATTCCTAGTTTTAGAGGCTTCTTCAGTCCTTCAGACTAGTCTTCATCTCTTTTTGGCATAGATTTTTTCCCATGTGGTTTTCTCTATTTCTCCTCTTTTACAGAGACTCTCTTTTGTACTTGGGTACATGATCATGCCTTTTTTTGCCGGGACCCATTTGCTTTCAATTATTTTTTTCTAGGTTTTTAGCTTCTCCTAAAGTTTTTCTTAAGGGGGGGTGTTACAGTAACAAGTTATTCTCTTATTAATTGAATCATATTTATTTAATTATAGTCACTTATTATCTCTTTATTACTTAAGCTAAACTTTAGGCATATAATAATTAATTATTTTATTGATTATTATAATGCAGCCTAGGTTTCTCCACCCTTTTAGGGCTTCAGATCTCCTTTATAAGGATTGATCTCCTTTGTATTCTTTACATCATTCAACATAATAATATTTCATTGTGATTGTTGCAACTTTTGTTTTTGCACATTAAGGATGTCTCCTCTCTTGTGGATCAATGTGTTTAGGCCTCCATAGCTCTTTGCTTCTCTCTTCTTTATGTGACAGGTGTTTTCTATTAGAATGATTTTAGAATAACTGAGAGGGGGGGGGGGGTGAATCAGTTATCCTTAGGTCTAGATGTACCAATTGAATTTTAAATACTTCAAACAATTTATATCTACTCAACAGTCCACTCAGTCTCTATAACATATAACCAATAACATAAACTTGGAGTCCACTGACCAAATGTAATCAACTTGTAGAATATAAAATAATTAATAGTAAAACACATCAAATAACATTCACACAAGTATGACACCAAGATTTAACATGGAAACCCAGTTTGGTAAAAACTAACAGTAACATGCTACCAACTTTCACTCTTCTAAAGTGAGCTATGTGAGGAGCCAACCGTGTTAAAGGTTAAAATACACACTATTAGGTGTGACCCTGTTAAAGGATTTAATCACCCTATTAGGAGTGGCCTTGTTAGAGGACTTAAGAACATTCCATTATAATGTCATCTTGATTAAAGGATTTAAAAATAACTATTAGGTCAACCTTGATTAAAGGATTTCAACTGATATAATGGTTAGAAACTAACAACAGGTTTTATTTGATACATACAACTCACTTTTACAAATACAGATCCAATGTAGCTCATATGTTGATTCACTAACTAGTCTTCATTATCATCTTCATCTCTGATCTTCTTGGAAACCCTCAAGTAATCACCTCTTCACAACTCTTTACAACTGTTCACAACTCTTCTTAGCCTTTTTCTTAGGTTCACCAATCAAATGAATCAACCACTTGCATAACCCACAATGAGGTTATCATTATACCTCCTTAACTGGGTATCTTGATCTTTTTCCATGTAAGAATCACCATAGATCTTAGGTTTTGGTTAGATTCATCCAATCCTTCTATCATTTCGTTCTCCTTCTAACTTCTAAATACTTCTCAAAACTTCTCCTTGAATCCATGTATAGGATCGTGCAGATACGGTTTATCATGCATTAAATGCTCTGGGTCATTCATCCTTATTTTCAATACATTTTACATATTCCAAGAATTCAACTGTGTCGGTTGGGAATTTCAATCCCTTCACAAATTGTAAAATACTAACACTCAATCATCACTGTGTTCTTCTACTCGGTCTTCATTGGATAACTCGATCATCACTTAACTATTCTTCTCAACACTCAATGTCTTTTCTTGGTCCATTTTCTAATACTCAGTCATTACTGATGCTCGGTCAACACTATATTTTCTCAGCTTATACTAGCACTTGATCAACACTATCATCACTCAGCTTATACTTAAGTTCCTTAATCTTCAACTCTTTTTCTCGATCAAGCCTATGCTTCTAGCCTTTCTTTCTTCATCTCTTTTATGCTTCAAATCATCTATCTTCTTCACTTAGTATTATAAACAACACATTATCTTCCCAATGTGCCAACTAATCAAGTGCCCATTGTAGTTTCTCATAACTCACCCTTTTCACTAGGTCTTCTTGTTATGTCCTCTTTTCAAATCCTCTTCATCAATCAAATGATATGGCACTCTACTAGATAGAAATGGTCTCACCAATTAAGGTTTGACATCAATAAAAATATAACAATTGTTTCAATTATTATACTTCCAACAATCTCCCTCTTTGGCATTGATGGAAACACCATACACTTAAGTTACTATACAATCCAAAAATATTATGCATTGAAGCAACTTTTGTCAACTCCTTCTGTGTTCTATTATCAGATCTTCATTAATATCCTTACCTTCATTATAGTTATGTGGTTCAATAATCTTCCTGATCTCATCTTTTAATTTCATTTTGATTCTCATCCAATCAACCCCCTCTTTGATAGGTATCTCTCCCTCTTTGTCTATGCATCAATTTTACTAAATTTACTGAATCTCTTCCTATCTCTGCCTCATCTATTCATGGTAACTTCTATTGAATCTATCCCTCTTTGACAACAATGCTGAAGACATTTTCAACTTTCTCATTCATCTTCACCATGTAGATATATTCATGTCAGTTTTCTGAACTATATGCTCCCTTTGTCATCTTTCTTATGACTGATCAACATCTTGTGCTTTACTCTTCACAAATTTAGGCATCTCCTAAAGTGTGACCTCCTTGCATCAATTTATTAGATATTCTGAGTAATACATTTGATGGAACACTCTCTATTTTATTTAGGTAGCCTGAACTAGGGGAATCACCTATAATTTACCTCTTAGATACTCATGTGCATACTTAGGTAAATCTTTAGTGAATATATCAGCTAACTTCTTTTTTATCACATATGCCAGTCTCACTTCTTTGTCTTGAACTAGCTCTCTCAAGTAATGATACTTGATAGCAATATGCTTGGTCTTAGTGTGCATCAAAGGGTTCTTTGATATATTAATAACACTTGTGTTATCACAAAAAATAAAAAATGGATTAGTGATCTCTTCCTTCATACCTTTTAATAATTGATTGATCGACGCTATGTTTGAACAATTAACTGATGCTGCCAAATATTCATCTTTTGTTGTAGATTGAGAAATGCAGTTCTCTTTCTTGCTTGTCCATGAAACTAGTCTCTTTCCTAGAAAGAATGCGCCACCACTTGTACTCTTTCTATCATCCACATTTCCTACCCAATCTACATTAGTATAGACTTTCAATTCAAAATTATCATTCTTCTTGTAGTACAATCCATAATCCTCTATTCCTTTCTGATATCTCAATATCATTTTCACTAGCATCATGTGGTTCTCCTTAGGATTTGCAAAAAATCTTCTAAAAATCCCAACTACTAGTGCAATATTTGGTCTACTGTGAACAACATATTGTAGCTTTCCAATCATTGACCTATATAAGGTTTGATTTACTTCTATTGTATCATCATTCTTTGATAGTTTGTGTCTAGTAGCCATAGGTGTACTTAGTGGTCTTGAGTTTTCCATGCCAAATGTTTTCAGTATCTTCTTGATATATTTAGATTGAGTAATGTAGATACCTTTCTTCATCTGATAAAATTGAAAACCAACAAATAATTTGATCTCTCCAAACATAGACATCTCAAATTCATTTTCCATCTCATTTGCAAATGTTTGGCACAATGTATCTTGTCCTCCAAATATGATATCATCAACAAATATTTCTACTAACAATATGCCTTTTCCTCTTTCAATCTTTAAGTACAGATTATTGTTGTCACTTGTTCTTGCAAAACCAATTTTGACCAAGTAATTATGCAATCTTTCATACCATGCTCTAGGGGCTTGTTTCAATCCATACAGTGCTTTGTGTAGCTTACATACCATGTTCCTCTTGCTTGGATCAATAAATCCTTTAGGTTGTTTAATGTATACTTCTTCTTCTTGTATTCCATTAAGAAATGCAGATTTGACATCCATCTAATACACTTTGAATCCTTTGTAAGCTACATATGGAAGTAGAGTTCTAACTCCTTCAAATCTAGCAACTAGGGAAAATGTCTCTCAATAGTCAATGTCTTCTTCTTGTGTATATCCTTTGCATACCAATCTACCCTTATTTCTTGTGACTTCTCCATGCTCATTCAACTTGTTTCTGAATAGCCACTTGGTTCCAATAATATTCTTGTCTTTTGGTCTAGGTACTAGTGTCTAGGTTGTTTTCTTCTCTATTTTCTCAATTTATTCATTCATTTCTTGAATCCAATCTTCATTAGCCAAAGCTTCTTTTACTGATTTGGGTTCAAATTCACATAATAAGCATGTTTGGTTTTTCAACTTGTTTCTTTTCATGACTCCTAAATCTTTTTCTCTAATGATTTGATCTGGTTTATGATGTCTTCTCACATATTTTTCTAATGTAGGCTTTGGTCTCCTTTCTTCTTGTTGTTGGTCTTCAGGTTCATCTAGAAAATTCACTTCAGATTCATTTTGTATCTCTTCTTCCTCTTCTGATTATTTGATAGTTACTTCCTGATGCTTGACATCTTCTTGCTGCAACTCGACAATTTCTTGTTGTCACTAGACAACTTTGTTTTTTGGTTTAGGTAAATTATTGGGATCTCCTTCATTCATGTATACAAATGATCTGTAATCTTCAGGTTCCTGCTTACATTCAACTTCATTCTTTTCCACACATTCATCAAATCTTACATTTGCATTTTCCAAAACTTTTTTAGTGTTAGAATTCAAACACTTATAAGCCTTTCTCTTAGTGAAATAACCTAAGAATATTCCTTCATCACTTTTAGCATAAATTTTTCCATTTCTATTGTCCTTCAGTATATAACATTTTCTTCCAAAGAATTTAAAGTATTTCACATTAGGTGCATAACCATACCATAACTCAAAGGTTGTAACATTTGTACCTTTCTTGACTTGTACTCGGTTCAAGGTATAGACAACTATGCTTATAGCTTATCTCCAGTACTTTTGTGCAACATTTTTCTCTATCATCAATGTTCTAGCACAATCCAAGATTGATCTATTCCTTTTTCAGCTATACCATTCTGTAGAGGAGTCCTTGGTGCATACATTTGTCTCTTAATTCCTCTATCATTTCAGAATGTGTTGAACTCACCTCCTCTAGCAAATCTCAGACATATCAAACTCTTACATATTTCTTTTTCGACCCTTGCCAAATACCACTTGAACAACTAAAAGGCATCAAATTTTTCTTTAAGAAACATCACAGTCATCATTCTAGAGTAATAATCAACAAACAAAATAAAATATTTGTCACCACAATAGCCTTGCACTCTAATAGGGCCACAAAGATCAGTATGAACCAATTCCAAAATATCATCAGAAGTATAAGTTTTTCTCTTGAAACTAGACTTTGTCATTTTGCCCAATTGACATTGTTTACACATTACATTATTAGGTTTCTACAATCTTGGTAACCCTCTTAGTCTTTTCATCTTACTTAGGCTTATTGAAATATCAAAGTGCACATGATACAACCTCTTATGCCATAATTATATATCATCAAATTGTGAAAACAAACATGTCTCATTAGATAGGTCTAGATAGAACAAGTTACCTTTTATTTGTTCTCCACTTCCAATTAGTTCACCAATAGCATCAAAGTTCTTAGCCTTTTGTGATGGAATTCAACTTGGTATCCAGAACTGTTCAAATGTGTTACAGTCAACAAGTTATAGTTTAGTCCTTCAACCCAATAAGCATTATCACATCTTCTCTTATCAGTCAATCTTATTGATCATTTACCTTTTACAAGACATGGTGCATCATTACCAAATTTAACACTGCTTCCTTTGCATTGATCTAAAGTATCAAACTTAATTTAATCACTAGTCATATGATGTGAGAAACCACTATCAATTATCCATCTATCACCTTTACTCACATATGAAATAAGTGCACTTTTCTCATCTTCATCAAAAACATCTTTCATGGAAACATACACAACTTCTACATCATGATCATCAGATTCATTAGATTCACTATCAATTTATTCTTCAACAATATAACAATATTTATTACCTTTGTTCTTGTAGTCCTTGTACCTTTGTAGTCTCTATCATCCCTTTTTTTCTTTGTACTTTTTTTTTCTCCTTTCATCCTTGTCATTCTTGTCAGGACATATTGCAATAATATGACCAACTTTGTTACATGAAAAATAGATTATAGGAAGTTTACCTTTGAATTTTCATTTTCCTCTAGGTAGTCTTCTAGCCATTAGTGCCTCAATCTCATCAAGGTCATCATCAGAGGTGTCACTATCACTGTTCACACACCTTTCTTAGACTTATAAAGAACCGATTGAGATTTGAAAATGGATTCAACAGTAGGAAAGGTGAAATTATAAAAAATTTACAATTCAAAAGTAGTAAGTCTATCAACCAGACCTTCCAAAGTTAAGTTGTTACTAGGAGCACATCTCAGTTCTTGTATTGTAGACACTCTAATAGCATAAATAGGAAGTAGATTTCTCATTACCTTGCTAATAATAGTTTCATCACCAATATTTCCATTAGCTCCTCTAATAGCATTCACAACCTCTTTAACTCAGTCACAATATTGTACAATAGTCTCACCTTCCATCATTCTCATTTTATCAAAATTACCTCTCAAGCTTTTAGATTTGGCTCTTAGTACATTTGTGTCTCCACCATAGATAGTTATCAATGTGTCCCACATTTTGTTTGCACTGGTACAATCCTTTATGTCTTCAAATTTAGGATAACTTAGGGGTGATGCAATCTCCAACATTGCCTGATTGTGTTCTTGTTTTTCCTTCGTCTGTTGGGTTGTCAAAGGTGTAGGTTTTTCTATGTAATCATTTTCCACATAGTATTTTTCCGTATCTCTAATTCTAGCTATGTGTAGCTTCATCAAAATGTTCCATGCAAGGAAGTTCTCCTTGTTCATCTTTGGCGCCTCCTTTTTGTACATCTTGATCTTTAGCTCCAAGTACCTTTAAATTTTTCCTTACAAGCACCATAAGATCTGGTACCAATTTTTAGAATCATTTTAGAATAATTGAGAAGGGGGGTGAATAAGTTATCCTCAGGTCTAGATGTACCAATTGAACTTTTAAAAACTTCAAACAACTTAGATCTACTCAACAGTCCACTCAGTTTCTATAGCATATAACCAATAACATAAAATTGTAGTCCATTGTCCAAAATTAATCAACTTGCAGAATATAAAACACTTAATATTAAAACACATCAAATAACATTCACACAAGTATGACACCAGGATTTAACATGGAAACTCAATTTGGGAAAAACCATCAGTAACATGCTACCAATTTTCAGTCTTCTAAAGTGAGCTCTATGAGGAGCCAACCCTGTTAAAGGTTACAATACACACTGTTAGGTGTGACCCTGTTAAAGGATTTAATCACCCTATTAGGAGTGGCCTTGTTAGAGGACTTAAGAAAATTCCATTAGAATGTCACCTTGATTAAAGGATTTACAAATGACTGTTAGGTCAACCTTGATTAAAGGATTTCAACTGATACAATGGTTAGAAAGTAACAACATGTTTTATCTGATACATACAACTCACTTTTGTAAATACAGATCCAATGTAGCTCATATGCTAATCCACTGACTAGCCTATATTATCATCTCCATCTCTGATCTTCTTGTAAACCCTTCAAGAAATCACCTCTTCACAAATCTTTATAGCTCTTTACAACTCTTTATAGCTCTTCTCATCCTTCTGCTCAAGTTCACCAATTAAATGAATCAACTACTTCCATAACCCACAAGTAGGTTATCATTATACCTCCTTAACTAGGTATCTTGATCTTTTTCTGCTTAAGCATCATCGTAGATCTTAGGTTTTGGTTAGATTCATCAAATCCTTCCACCATTTTGTTCTCCTTATAACCTTCTAGATAATTCTCAAAACTTATCCTTGAATCCATGCATAGGATCATGTAAACACGGTTTATCATGCATTAAATTCTCCAGGTCATTCATCCTTATCTTCAACACACTTTACATAGTCCAAGAATTCAACTGTGTTAGTTGGGAATTTCAATCTCTTCACAAACTGTAAAATAGTGACACTCGGTCATCAATGTGTTCTTCTGCTTGGTCTTCACTAGATAATTCGATCATCTCTTAACTATTCTTCTTGGCACTCACTGTCTTTTCTCGGTCCATTTTCTGATACTCGGTCATTAATGATGCTCAATTAAAACTATATTTTCTCAGCTTATATTGGCACTCGGTCAACACTAGCATCACTTGGGTTATACTTAAGTTCCTTAATCTTCTTCTCTTTTTCTCGGTCAATCCTATGCTTCCATCCTTTCTTTCCTCATCTCTTTTATGCTTCAAATCATCTATCTTCTTCACTTAGTATTATAAACAACACATTATCTTTTGAATGTTCCAACTAATCAAGTGCCCATTGTAGTTTCTCATAACTCAACCTTTTCACTAGGTCTTCTTTTTATCTCCTCTTTTCAAATCCTCTTCATCGATCAAATGATATGGCACTCTACTAGATAGAATCTGTCTCACCAATTAAGGTTTGACATCAATGACAATATAACAATTGTTTTAATTATAGCTTCCAACATTTTCATGTAGGTGTTCTTGGGAGTTGTGGGTTGTTTTCTCATCAACTCCAACAAAAAGGGCATGCATCATTATGGTGGGAACACCTACAGACGGATCAATGAAGAAGAGGTAAAGAGAAGATCAAAGATTGGGTTAAGATGGTGATTAAGTTGAAGGCTAAGTTTTTGCCAGTTGATTATCAGGTTAATTTATTTCAAAAGTTATGGAATCTAAAACATAAGGATTCGAGTGTGAAGGAGTACACCGAAGAATTTTATTAGTTGGACATCAGATCCATAGATATTGATGATGGTGATGAACAAGTTTCTAGGTATATAAATGGTTTAAGAATGTTTATACAAGATGAGGTTGGTCTAATTAGGATAAGTAGTTTTAAAGAAGCATATCAATATGCTTTGAAAGATGAGGAGAAATTGAATAAAATATATGAACATAGTAAGAGAGGAAGAGGTGGAAGATTTCAGAGAGGAAGAGGTGGAAGATCTTTTCTGGATCCCAAAAGAGGAAAAGCACAAGATAAGAAGGACAATTCCTACTAAATTAATGACATAAATTCATACTAGAATGAAGGATATGGTGGGTACTAAAATACAAGTTAGATGAGAGATGATAGGAAAAGTTTTAAGGGAATTTGTTTCAAGTGTGGAGCAAAAGGTGACCAAGATTTTGAATGCAAGAAATGAAATTCTGACAGAAGATAAGAGAGTACCAGAAGAAAAAAATTGTGGAAGAAGAATCTACCATATCAGTATCAATGAAGGACAATCAAGAAGAAGTTGGAGAAACCCTAATAATCAGAAGAACCCTATGCCAAGACAAATTGGATAAGGAGCCCTTACATAGGAAGATTTTGTTCTGGACAAGATGCAAAGTGGAAGGTAAGGTTTGTAAAGTTATCATATATAGTGACAACTCAAATAACCTATCCTTTGAGGAGATGTTGAGTAAAATGAAGTTGCAGAGATTGAAACATCTGAAACCATACCAGATAGCGTAGATACAAGATGATCACAAGGTATTGGTAAGTAAAAAATGCTTGGTCAAATTGAAAACTAAGAATTACTATGATGAAGTCTTGTGTGATATTATGGCTATGGATGCATATCATATCTTGTTGGGTAGACCTTGGCAGCATGAATGATAAGTTGTGCATGACGTTTGGAAGAATGTGTATACTATTGTTGCTAATGGTATGAAGCATAATTTGTTTTCCTTGGAGGAACCTCTTTTGAGGGATCTATGTACCAGTGCTAGAATATGTTTGGTAGATTGGAGAAATTTCTTGGAAGGAATGAGACATGAGAAAGTGTGTTTTTCTATAGTCCTTAAGAAGGTGAAAGATCAGGAATCAAAAGGAGAACACTCGAAAGAGAAAGGAATTAATAGAAGAGTATGAATATATCATTTTAAATAATGTACATGATGGATTACCTCCTATGAGAAGTATCAGTCATTTCATGGACCTGATTCTTGGAGCTAGTTTGCCAAATAAACTAGCACATTGATTGACATTGAAACAAAATGAAGATCTGTTGAAGAAGGGATTGATCCAAGAAAGTTTGAGTCCTTGTGCATTTTTATCAGTGTTAGCACCTAAGAAGGATAGCTAGTGGAGGATGTGTATTGATTCATAATATATAAATAAGATCACAGTGAAGTATCAGTTTCCTTTATCCTGAATGGATGACAGAATGGATTGTTTGAGTGGAGCTAGGTATTTCACAAAGATAGATTTGAAGAGTGGGTATCATTAGATTAGAATCAGAGAAGGTAATGAATAGAAGACTACATTTAAGAAAAATGAAGGATTGTATGAGTGGTTAGTAATACCTTCAAATGGTTTAACTAATACACTAAGTACTTTCATGAGACTGATAAATAAGGTATTGAATAAATTCTTGGGTAAGTTTTTCATCATTTATTTGGATGATATTTTGATCTTTAGTAAGACTAGAGAAGAACATTTGTTGCATGTAAGATAAGTTTTATAGAGGTTGAGAGAAGAGAAGTTGCTAATAAATATTAAGTGTAGTTTTATGAAGGAAGAGGAAACCGAAAGGATTTCAAATGATGAGAGGAAACCAAAAGGATTTCAAATGGACATTAGGAACATATAAGAGATTTGAGTTGTTAAAGAAAAAGGTGACAAAACAACCTGTGTTAGCCTTACTAGATTTCAACAAAGTATTCCAAGTAGACTGTGATGCTAGTGGAAATGCAATTGGAGTAGTATTGAGTCATTGCTTATTTCAGTGAGAAACTGAATGATGCAAGGAGAAGGTTTTCAGTGTATAATTAGGAGTGCTATGCCATAGTTCAAGCCTTAAAGAAGTGGAGACATTACTTGTTACCTAAGGAGATTGTGTTGTATACATATCATCAAACTTTGCAATATTTGAACAATCAGGGTAAGTTAAATCAGAGACACATGAGATGGGTTTAATTATTGCAGAGTTACATTTTGTTTTTAAGCATAGGAGTGGAAAGTCAAATAATATTGTTTGTGACTTGAGTAGGAGAAAAAGTCTGAAGACAGAGATGAGGATTCAAGTGATAGGATTTGAAGCATTGAAAACCTTGTATGAGGAAGATGCTCATTTTGTTGAACCATGTAGAGCTTGTAAAGAACCTATTGTTACAGACTAGAGAAATTGGTTGGACTATTTCATTCAGGATGAGATGTTGTTCAAAGGAAATCAATTGTGTATACCCATGAGCTCTATGCACGACAATTTGATCAAGGAAAACATAGTGGACGATTAGTAGGAAAATTTTGCAGTGACAAGGCAATGGATTTGGTAAGTGAGAATTACTTTTAACGTCAAATTCATAAGGAAGTTAGGAAGTTTGTTCAAAATTGTAGAGTTTGTCAAGTTACAAAGGGAAGTGGTCAGAACACTCAATTGTATAATTCATTGACAATACCAGAGAGACCATGGGAAGACATAAGCATGGATTTTGTGTTGGGATTACCTAAGACAAAAAGAGGTAATGATTCTATATTTGTGGTAATGGAAAAAAATTCAATTATCGATTTCATACCATGTAGGAAGACAACCGATGTAGTGCATGTAGCGGAGTTATTTTTCAAGGAAGTTGTGAGATTTCATGGGTTACCTAGGACTATTATTTCAGTTAGAGACACAAAGTTTGTTGGCTATTTCTGGAAGACAATTTGGAAGAAGATGAAAACATATTTGAAGTTTATTTCTACTTTTCACCCACAAACTGATGGACAAATAGAGGTTGTGAATAGGAGTTTGGGAATTTTTTTGAGATGCTTAATTGGAGATAAACCTAGCTATAATTTGGGATCTAATGTTTGCATAAGCAGAGTTTACTTATAATAATTCAATAAATAGGAGTATAGGGAGAACACCATTTGAGATCATTACTGAAATGAATCTTAAAGGTATATCAAAGTTGAGAGACGTCAATCATGAAACCAAGAGAAGTGCAGAATTAGAAGAATTTGTAGATCACATGAAGTCATTTCATGATCAGGTAAAACATTTGGAAGCTGTGAATAGTAAGTATAAAGAAAAGGCCAATGATAAGAGGAGACATAAGGAATTTGAAGTAGGAGATGAAGTGATGGTATATCTAAAGAAAGAAAGATATCTAGTAGGAACATCCAATAAGTTGAGGATAAGAAAGTTTGGGCCTTGTAATATCTTAAGGATGTTTGATTCAATAAATACTTATAGATTTGAGTTACCAGATGAATTGGGTATATCACTGATATTCAATGTTGTAGATCTACATGATTACTATGAATAAGAGAAGAGTGAAGATAGTATCCTGGAATTAGAGAAGTAGATACCACAATAGAAAGAACCTGACTGGATTGAGGATATTTTGATAGAAGAAATGGACATAGCACCCAAAACTAGTAGTAAAAAGAATACCTTATCAAATTTAAGGACATACTAGTTGAGGATTCTTCATAGATTTCCCAGGATGAGGTAGACCTCCTTGGTTTTACTTTAGCCCCAGCAAAGTGAGAGGCTCACTTTTCAATCAACCTCAAATGTCTGATGCAGGAGCATCCCTGGTTCTTGGAAATCCTACATCAACTAAAAATATTGGCTTTTCATTTTACTATTAGTCTTTTCTATTTTGGATCTTGTTTTGGATTTTAGTCATGTTCTTGGACCTCATTCTTGAATAATTGATAGAATGGCCCTTTTACCGATAAATTGTATTGCTATCGGCTCTTCAAGAGAAGTTTGAATTGTAATAGCTACTTGGATTCACTAACATACTTTAGAATTTTTTGTGACTTTCAGCTTTGTTTGGCTCAGAGTTCGATGATCTCTTGTTCGTGGCTAACTTCTTTGTGTGATCAAGATTCAGTTGGGTCTTCGGGAGGAGTTTCATTATTTAGGTCCCGTCCAATTTGAAATACACTATGTTTTCCCACCCTGGAAAGTGAGTTCCTTGTTGGTCAACTTGTGTCTTCAAGCTTTTATATAATTAGATTTTTTGTTCCTTAGTTTGGTAGCTTTTAGTAGTTAGAGGAATTGGTTTTCATATTATGTAATTACACATGCGTGTCAAATTTTTTGGTCTAATGTACATGTTTATGATAATACAATAAAGATCTATTTCTTCATTGCTCTCTCTTCCTTGTGTATTTTCTGATGTGTGATCTATAGTTGAATGGCCCTGACTGTTCCTACTTGAACCCTCCTTCCGTGATTGTGTCAAAATGAATAACCAAAAGTAATTTTGAGTTTTATTTAAACATGTAAGTCTTTTCTTATTTTATTGATTGAGTCTTGAGCATATCGATCAATAGGTCATTGGATCAATAATTTCTATTTTTTTTTAATTTAATAATGTAATTTTTTGTTCTTATCTTGTTGAACAACCATTAGTCCATTAGTAACCTTGACTCTATTATAAGTGTATGGGTTTTGTGGTTACTATTACATTAATTAATAAGGGTGTAAAATTGAAATAAAAAGTTGATTTATTTAAGTAAAAGGCATTGTGGAACAATGATGGAGAATCTATATAACCAAAGGTAATATGAATATATGAAATTAATTAATAAGCCAATGATAAGACAATGAAATTTTGCATGGTGTTTAAGTTGGAATTTAGAAGGTGGATAACATATCATTTTTTTTCAATGGAGGTATTACATCTACATAGTTGTTTTAGCACAAGTCTTAGGGTCCACCTCTTAGGCTAAGATCCAAGGGTTGAGGGGTATCCATTCCTCCAATTTTTCTTGGGGCATGATCCCTATCTCATCCTTTTTGATGTCAGAGCCTTGCACTCAGCAAGACTTGATTCTTAGTGGGCTAATTAAGAGCCTTTCAACTTGACTAGTAGACCAAGAGCCCATTAACAACATATCAAAATTATTTTAAAATGGAAGCCATGGTTTATGATTGAATGGACATTTGGTGAAATTATTTTGGAACATTGTATAATTATTTTGAGAAGCATTCTGAGAAATTTTGACTTCTTCAATTTCTAATTTGAGAGTTGGGTGTTTGATTTGACTTTTTTTTCTAGTTTCTATATTTTAGAAGATTTTAGTTATCATTTTAATGTAGATCTAATGTTATATGTAAGCAAGATAACCTCTTCTCTATGTTAATGTTGTGCAATGGATATATCTTTATTTTCTTGTTGCAAATAATTGATTTCAATATGAAAGACCAAAAAAATTTGGACTATGTAATGTAGCATCTAATTTGAAAATTGTTATAGTTATGGAAAATGAAATTTAATTTAGAATCATAGCTATAGTCTTGAATAAGAAACAAAAACATATAAAATGTAGAAGTAAAATCCAAATCACGAGGATCAGACGAATTAAAAATGACACAAAAATAGACTAGAAACCAACCCTCTCATAAGAACATATCATTGAAAAACTGATACAAAGGATCAAAGTAAACCTAATTAAAACTGACACAAAAATAGACTAGATACCAACCCTCTCATAAGAACATATCATTGAAACACTGATACAAAGGATCAAAGTAAACCTAAAGTTTTATTGATAAACTAAAAAGTTGATGAAACTTATCTTTAAGAATTACTCTTAAAAACAAATTGGTATATAAAACCTCTATCCGGCAGAAAAGTAGTGTGAGCGATCTGATAGATGGGCATCCCCAAAGTTCACTCTCACACCCACACAGCATTTCTCTTGCAGAGAATGTCTCATGTACGATCTAATCAAATTCTGTCTATGATGAATTCATCTCCATCTATTACATGTATGCAACAAGCCATTGCAGTTATTTATAATACCAATCTTCCCAATATAACAAACAGATCTCACTAATGAGACCAGCAACCAAAGGCCTAAATATTAGTGTCAGCACTTGACCTTGATCTAAGTAAGAAGAACTATGCATAAGAACACATTCCATAAACACACTTCACCTCGTCCCTGCATTCAACACCACAGCTGCCACAGTTCTTTTTATCATAGGCCACATTGACACACTTGCCATCACAGCAAGCGTAACCAAATGGGCAATACTTACCACAAGTCCCGCAGTGATAACGATCTGTTAAGACATTGACACAAGTGTCTTTGCAGCAGCGGGACTTGACTTCACCGGGAATGTCATTCAACTTGCAGACATGCTTGTGGGCACTGCACGAGCCGCTCTTTGATGATGATGAGGGAGACGGGGCAGGTGCTCCTGCAAGAAACCTCGCCTTCCTTGCATACCCCATGATTTCCCCCCCCACATTGTCCATCATCACTGCAAACACAAGCAATGCCATTGTCATGGTCACCATTGTCACCATCTTCGCCATTGAACAGTGGTGAAAGTGATACCAATTGTGATGAAACGGGGTAAGTAAGTGGTTATATAGTGAACGTGGTGGAACTGAACTTTCACTTTCTCCATTAAAAAAGATCTCTTCAGTGATGAATAGAGGAAACAATGGTGTGTATATGAGATCGCCGTATCCGTAGTCGGTGGGGACGGAGAGGAGTGAGGAATAAAAAATGGGTATTGGGTAAGCTACGACTCGCCGGCCCATGCACGCCTCACTTGTTGCATGTAAAGTCAATAATGGCCTCTTTCTACGTAGGAAACCACATGCAGTTGTAGCGCGAGAGCCTAGGCTCCAAGGTGTAATTTAGTATGAACGTCGAATTGGCAATCCTTTTTTTCTAATATTGCAGGGAGTTTTCTTGGGGTGATGATTCTTTTTTATGTGAAGTCATTAATGATTTGACTTTCAATAAGGATACCAAGATTTCCACGTCTACCTTTGAACTTCGATTGTGGCATTTTTCTGGGTCTAAACAATACTATATTAGTTTTGAAATGTCACCCAAGGACTCTTATTAGTTGGCATGTTTAAAGGCTTCAAGAATCGAAGTTATAGTAGAACTAAAAAAAAAGGTAAGAATCGAGATAAAAAAGTAATCCATGCACACCATAAAAAGGATAGAGTCTATTTTGGTTAAGTTGTTATTATTATCGATTTTTTTGGGTTATCACATAGCTGAAAGTTTGGTCTTTATAAGAAATGGTGAAGACTGGTTTTGAGTTTCATGCATTTGACTTTTAATGTTATGGATCTAGTTTAATAGGTAAAAAATAAGTGTGCATTAAATGTATTCAAATATCAAGATATAGTAACATGCTACACTAAACATGTGTTAGGTCAGTTCATAACTATTAATAAGTAGGAATTAAAAAGGTAGAATTTGAATTTGGAATCTTAAGTTTTAGAGATCTTTAATGTGTTTGTTTTTTATCAATCGACATGAATAAGATGGTGACCTTGAGGTAAGAAGTGAATGTCTAAAAATTAACTTACAAATGTGGGCAGAAATATGATGAAGAGGAATTACACTGTGAACTCGTTCTAAAATAGTAGTATGCCACAACGTGCCATTGTTGTATTATATTAGTTCTTACATTGAGCGATTTCAAATAACTAAACAGGAAATGATATGTGTATGCTAATTCTATTGATACACATGTTCTTGTGAATCTAAAATGAGTAGGAATTTTAGAAGTATATGGACATTCTTTACTAATATGAAATGTAAATATTCAGATACACAAAGGAAAACATATTTTAAGATGTGTATATTTTTATTCTTCTCATATTGTCCTTGATGAGAATTAAATCAGCCTACAAAACAAATCAAAAAGTATGTAATGAATATCATATATCAACGTAAATTGTATAAATTACAAGGCTTTCTAACTACCTAGGAATTTAAATAAAAAGATGAGTAAACAAATAAGAGATTATACCTATTAATAAAGTGGTATAAAAACTCTACGCAATACAAGAGCTGTATGATGTATTCATTGTAATCACCTAAAATCGAGCTAATAGAACCTAAGGCCCTATTTGCCCTAGTTCAGAATAATACTTTAATTATGTTAATTCGATCTTTGATTATTGACATAATTCTCACAATTCAATAAAATCAATTCAAATCTCAAATCAAGCATTTATCACCAAGGGTTCAAGAAGAAATCAAGTCAATTAACTCTAGGCCCAATTAATTAATTCAATACCACCAAATGCATGGCTAGAGTTATTAATTAAAAGAAAATCATAAATACCTCTTAAATCAACAAACACACTCTAATCATTAAGAGGCTCTCACATGGATCAAGGATCAAGCCAAGATGCATCTCAACCACTCCTCACATATGCATCTCAACCGTTCAATTCCTCCTACAATCTATAAAAAAGAATTTTCAAAAGCTCATTCTTCTTCTAATCCTTCTTAACTTCTTGATGTTTTGAATTTCAATGCTTGGATAGGCTTCATAATCTTTGGATTTTGAACTCTCTTGCTAATATGTTCACTCATAATGCTTAATGCTTTGATTTTGATAGTTGTTCTCATGTTTTCATGCTTAATTCACATGCTTTAGCTAATTAAGAAATCTCTCAATTGGGTTATTTGGTAAAGAATTCATGTTTTCATGCTTAATTGTGGAGTATTTCTTAGATCTAGCTTAATCTCATACATGTTGCATTTGAATCTCTCATTTTAGTGTCACATTGTCACTGGTTAAGGGTTAAATCTGAGAGCTACTAACCCCTATTTCATACTTGCACTAACTAGAGAGTAATAAGATGATTTCAGTTGTTAATTTCTATGATTTATTTGATTAACCTTCCTAACAATTGAGATAATGTCTTATTGAAGTGTTATGTTGCAGGTCATAAACTCACACACACATTTTTGGCGCCCATCGTGGAGCCCTACCCTAGATTTCCTAATTCTTCAAACTTTTAAAAATGATTTTTATCATGTTCTGTTTATCAAAGGATCACATCTGGGAAACACAATCGCATATCAAATTTCCTGGATTGCATTTGGGATTCCTAAATCACCTCTGGAAGAACTATCACATCTAGCAAATTCCAGGATCGTATCCAATGATCTGGATTGTATATGGATAATGGGATCATTTTTGGGATATAGGATTGTATCTGGAGAATTTTAGGATCACATGTAGGAGTTTTAATTGCATTCTTGAGTTTTCTAACCCCTAACAATTTGGCTTGTTGATTTCTCTGGTTTTTGACAGCTTAATTGTGGTTTGCAGGACGAATGACAGAGACCCAAATGATAAAACTACTAACCATTATTTGTAATTTTCTTTAAAAGGATGAAATGAACTTAATGCTTTTGTTTTTGAGCACCTAAATGCAATTTGATTTCACTTTGTAAATCAATCAAAGAAATATGCTTTTTTCCCTTGAGGGAAAATAAAAAACTCAAAAATTGACTTACACTTTGAAGTTGAATTGGGAAATGAATACTAACGATTGCATATGTTTTGAATTTGCAATTTAAGCTAGGAGATTATGCTCTTCTCCTTCAAGGAGAATCAGAAATCTAGATCTTACAATTGCATATTCACTTTCACTTAAAGCATAATCTTTTGAGAATTCATGAATTTGGGATTTCTAACAAGCTAATGGGTGAATTTGATGTTTTTGTTTGATCTTGAAAAGCTTAACGGTGGTTTGCAGGTCATTTGTCCAAGACAAAATCAAACAAAAGACTACTAATGCTTGTCTTGCAGGTTGCCTCCAAAGAAATTTAAAAACTTCATGCTTGGTTTTCTAGGAATATTAACACGATTTGAGGTCAAGTTGCAAATCAATTAGAGGACTATGCTCTTTTCCCCTTGAGGGAGAATCAGAAACTCAAACATTGGCTTGTGATTTGGAATCAAATTGGAGTAATTGGATATTAATTTTCATGATGTGTTTGGGATTCTTGGTTTGAGTTAGGATATTATGCTCTTCTCCTTTATGGAGAGTCAGAAATCCAGAGCTCATTATCATCTATCCATTTTTTATATTGTACACCTTTAGAGGGCATGTCGGTTGAGGAAAAAATCTCTTGAGAACGACCCAAGTGGGGACAAGTCTTAAGTCGACTCTTCCACCCCACTATAAAATTTGACGCTTCCTTGAGGCTAAAGCCTCGAAAGACATGATCTATCTTGTCTTGGGAGATTGATGATCAATCCCAATGATAGACTTGGATTTTGTGTAGAGTGGAGCCTCTTAAATCTCGCTTACGAGACTACACACTTTCAAGTTCCTATAGGGCTTACGACCTCAATCCTACTTGTGGTACTATGGGAGATGGTTGTGAATGGATGCCATCATTAAAAACCTTATGTTAGATAGTACCCAGATCACCCCCGAAAGGTTGTTATCACTTGTGCAAGGCAAATAGTAATTTCCCCAAGACATTCACCATATCGAGCCCCCATCGATGCTAACACTCAGCTAATATGGCCTCCAATTTCTATTGTGTGTTATTGGACTATGATATTCTGAGGAGTCTTTGGGTGTGTTCCTAAGTCAGTGAACAAGTGGTTTCAATCTCTACTTAGCATAAGGCAGGATAGGTGTGTCTGATTAAAACGGCTCCTTGGTGTGTTCTAAATAAAAATTTAGATAATTCCCCCCAATTGAACAAGCACAGAGTATTTGCAAGCATTTACAAACACTTGATAGTCACTGGAATCTGACATATATGACCCACTTTTCAAAATTCATTGAAATAAATAATTTCCTGACATTATAAGATCGCATCTCGGGTTTCCAGATCACATCCTATATCCCAGATCACATATGTTCAAACCTGGATCGCATATGGTAGTTACACCATTTCTCAAATCACATTTGGTAACCACTACATTTCCTGAGTCACGCCCCATATTTCCTGGATTGCATTCAAGACCAAAAACTTTGTCAGTCACCTATAGAGGATCACATCTGGGACAGTGAGCACTTCTATACCTTCCAAAACCAAAATTTGTACATTTTCAAATACCCATTTGGCCCAATAGCAAGTTTTTATTGTCAAAACACAACCATCTAATAACCAAAAAGAGTCATCTTTGAGAACGTATTGTCACCTTACATGGTCCAAATCTGCATTATCCAATTGTGGAGTCAATTTATCCTATCAGCTACAACCAGGTTCTCAACTCATAAATGGGGCACTTTGACACCCTTTGATGCTGAAACTTTCACATTATCAAACCCACTTACACTTTGGTTCCCAACTCACAAACATGGCACTTTGACACCCTTTGATGTTGGATCCATAAAACAATTTCAAACCCACTATTGCATCCTTGGATTCACAATCAGACATTGCAAACAATCACACCCACTTTAAACACAAGACACTCATTAGTTCCTCAACTTGATTTTCATGGTTGTTACAAGACACAAAGCTTACTATTTTGAAAAGAACCCATTCTCGGACGGAATACCTTTGATTACATTAGAAATGGGAGAAACTTCAAGACTCAATCCCTTATACGATACTACACCCAGAACCACTCATACAACAACACCTAAACAAATAAACATGAACAACCAGGAAGATTTCTGATGGGACAAAAGATACCATGACCAAGATAATCAAGAAGAACATGGCAAACAAGCACAAAATAACCAAGGAGAGGTATGATACTATGACATAGATCAGGATGATGATGAAGATCCCGTTGAGAAAGAATACCAAAGAGCTGTAAGCAGCAAATGATTCAACAAAATCCTTGAAAGAGCTTTGGAAGAAAAAAAAGAGAAATACTTCCTAGAACTCACTTCTCGAGGTGTGAAGTTACCAAAGGACTATGATGTAAGCCAGCTTAAGAAAAAATAAGATGTTAGTCCTATGTCAATTCTAACAAGACAACTACTTGCCATGCAAGCAGAAATTCAAGAGCTCAAGAAATCAAAGGACAAACCAAAACAACAATACTCTTTGGAGCACATATATCCTTTCCCTTTTGACAAGGGACTCAAAATGATTCCATTTCCTAAAAATATCACAATACCAACATATGACAAATACATGGGAAATTCTGACCCTCAAGATCATGTGAGATAGTTTCGCACAATTAGTATGGAGTTCATGCATGATCAAACATATCCAATGAGATTATTTCCATGAAGTTTAGGTGGACAAGCTATGGATTGGTTGTCAAAGTTACCTTTAGGAATCAAGACATTTGATGAACCAGTTCAAAAATTCATACAACACTACTCCTACAACATCCAACACACAGTAACAATGCTGGATCTATGCAATACCAAGAAGAAAATAGGAGAATCATTCCTTAATTTCCTACAAAGAAGGAGGAAAATATTTAGATATGCTTGATAGATACCTAAAAATGAAAAAATGGACATCTTTATTAAAAACTTGGTTCCTGAAATGAAATTTCCAATACAATTGCAAGGACCTCCAAGTTTTGACAAAATGATAGATAGTGCCATCAAGATTGAGGAGGTATTGATTAAGAAGGGTGACATCACTTTCAGCAAGGAAAACAAAGACAAGTACTATCCCACCAAAGATAAGTACAAATATGGAAACAAGAAAAAAAATGTGGTTAATGACAGAGTGATTGATACTCCTAATCCAAAACCTAAACCAGATGTTTTCAATCTCACAATAAGTCTTCAAATGAGCAAGAATCCAAATCCTACTATGACACCAATGGCAAGCAAGACTTTCAATAAACTTCCTATTTGAACAAAGCCTTGGGTAGCAAGGCCTAAGAGAACATTCGTACCATTGGGAGATACCTTGGAAGTGGTCTTAATGTCACTCTTGGATAACAAAATCATCATGATTCTTGATTCTAAACCTTGGGAACCAAAAGTAAAACCCAAGTGGTGGAATGATAATGATTACTGCGATTTCCATCGCAACAAAGGACACAAAATCAACAACTATATGAAGTTGAGACATGTTATTCAAGACCTAATTAAAGAAGGAAAAGTCAAGGTGGATGGACATCACACAAACAATGACCATAAGGCATTTCAAACTCCCTTGCCAAGCTATGAAAAGTGAGAGTCTTCCAAGAGTAACAAAATTAACTACACATATTCTAATAATGACAATGTAATCCATATGGTGGAACCATGCGAACACTCCATCTATATGATCACTCTAAAGGGAGTCAAAAAAAAAATTTGAATCTTCCAATGCCATAATGCAAATTCAAGCTAAGCTCACTCTCAAAGGAGCTTCTACATCTAACACACTAGCTACTACTACAACAACATCTAAGCAAGTAGTATTACCTCCAAAGTTTAATCTTGTGGAATAGTTACAAAAGACACCCACTCAAATATCTATCCTAGATTTGTTGAAAATTTCCCCTAGTCATAGGGAAATTATTGATCAAGCCCTACTTAGCATGAATGTACCAAAAGATCTAGATGTGGATAGATTCCAAGCTATGGTTGGTCACTTAAATTCCCCGCATTACTTATATTTTTTTGAAGAGGATGATAAATCATTGAACCAACCACATAACCAACCTCTAAATTTAGAATTCCTCATTCATAAACACCGTGTCAAATGTGTCTTGATAGATGGAGGTGCTGGTTTGAACATCTCCACATATAACTTGATAAAAAAATTGGGCTTCTGAGAACATGCAATTGATCCTAGAAGAAAGATAACTATCAAGTTTTATGATGAAGAAGAAAGATCATCCAAAGGATTAGTTGTTCTACCTATAAGAGTGGGACCAATGGATCAAGATGTCTTATGCCAAGTTCTTGATCTACCCCTAGCGTACAATATTCTTCTTGGAAGGCCATGGATACACTCAATGTAGGTTGTACCTTCTACTTACCATCAATGCCTAACATTTCCTCATAATGGAGTGGAAGTTACTATTCTAGCTGACATCAGATACACTTGCAATAATCTCAAGCAAATAGAAAGAATGGGTCCTCACAACAAGGAAAGCCCTAATAAGGAAGAAACATCTAAAGAAATGGTTTTGAAAAGATTTTCTAAAAATATCAACATCCAAGAAACAAGCATGGGAGAGTACAAGATAGACCCCACAATATCTTTAATAGATCTTCCCATATCTCCTAGAACACAAGGGAGACCTTCATCAAAATTTACGCCATCCAATGGTAGTGCTCTAACTATACTTGAGGGAACTGGAATGGTCAAAGAAAAAGTATCCCTTGAAGAAGAAAATGAATTAAAGGTTATCTTACAATGGCTTTATAAAGAACCTGAAGAAGATGGAAATGTCAAACATGTCGAGATAGATCCAAAAAAATATGGAAACGGATATGAAATCATGAAACAGATAGGATACAAAGGAAAAGGACCCTTGGGACAGAACAAACAAGGACTTGTATAACCTCTACACATGGATTTTAGAAATCCAAAAGACAAGACTGGATTAGGCTTCAGAGAAGCAAGATTTCATCCTACAGTAGAAAGGGGTCCTGTATTTGATAGATCAGGAGACTCAGATGATGAAGAAGAGGTAGAAGGACAACCTATTGCCTATGAAAGGTTTCTTCTCTTAAAAGGAGACCCATTATCAAAAATTGGTACAAATCTTAGACAAGAACCAAATGAAGAACAAGAAGAAGAACCTGAAGAAAAACAAGAACAAGGGCTTCCTATTTTTGACACACCTCATTTTGATGAGGAACCATAAATGATGACTCCACAAGAACCATTGCAAGAAAAGGAGAGCCATGCTAATGAAGAAGATAAAGTACCCATGACTATTGTCCACTTCTTGGGGGTCTCATATTATAGTCAGGTAGACTTGCATGAATATGAATGGGATGTCCATTCTGATGCTACCATGGATATAGAGATAGATGTGATACACAAATTTGTTGCTAGAGTCTTGATTAAAGGAGAGAGTTCTAATGCTAGACCACTAGAGTTAGATTGGCATAACACTAACATGAACTCTAATAATAACGAACATGACTCTAATAATCCTAACATCTATTTAGAAGAAAACTTAATATAAGATATCTTGCGAGTTAATAACATTGATAATAACACAGTGCTATCTCTTGAACCTATTGAATCTTTGTCCTTAAAATACCCCGAACTGATAGACTAGGATGAGCCTACAAACACAAGCCTATTATCTTTTGAAAATGACTATGCCATAGCCTTTTATCTAAATGCTTGTGAACCCTTCTTTTCTTCCACCAGTGTAAAGAGTGAAACTATGACTGAGGAGGATATAAAGTTTCTCAGTCTTAAAATGAAAAAAAAAAGAACAAGAGATATGATGGTGAAAACCACCTAGTGGCAGTATCAAATCCTAAAAGAGAAAAAGAAAAAGATGTATCTGATGGTGAAAACCTCCTAGAAGCACCAAAGGATGGGATTCTTGATATCCTCCCAAATCACTTTCAAGAAAGATCATCAATTTTGATTGAACCTACACAACCCATTGATTTGGGAACAACAGAAGCTCCTCAGTTAGTCCACATTGCTCAGTCATTAACAGAAGAGGAAAAGATCCAATTCACCAATTTCTTCAAAGAAAAGAAGATCAATTTTTCTTGGTGTTATTTGGATATGCCTGGGTTGGACACAGACTTAATCATACATCACTTGTCTATTTCACCTAATTTAAAACCAGTAAAGAAAAAATTCAGAAAGATGAATCCACATGTGGCATTGCTAGTAAAAGAAGAATTGGAAAAACTATTGAAAGTTGGATTCATTAGAGCTATTCATTATGTGGAGTGGGTCTCAAACATAGTTCTTGTTTCTAAGGTAGATAAGTCCATCAAAGTTTGCACAAACTTTAGAGATCTCAACAAGGCTTTCCCTAAAGATGATTTTCCACTTCCAAACATTGATATGATTATAGATGTAACAACTGGATATGAAATGTATTCATTAATGGATGGATTTTCAGGATATAATCAAATCAAAATTTCTCCTGAAGACCAAGAGAAAACAACATTTACATTTGCATGGGGAACATACTGTTGGAATGTGATGCCATTTGGTCTTAAGAACGCAGGTGCAACTTATCAAAGAGCAATGACCACAATATTCCATGACATGATGCATAAGAACATGGAGTACTACGTACATGATACCTTGGCTAAGTCAAAGATAAGAGCTACACACATAGAAGACCTATGGAATATCTTTGACAGAATGAAACAGTTCCAATTAAGACTTAATCCTAAGAAGTGCACATTTGGCGTGTCATCTGGAAAACTGTTAGGGTTCATAGTTTCAGCAAAGGGAATTGAAGTGGATCCAACAAAAGTAAAATCTATTCTAGAGATGAAACCACCAAGTAACATTAGTCAAATGAGAACACTACAAGGCAAGCTACAATCCATAAGAAGATTCATCTCTCAACTAGCAGATAAAGCACAACCTTTCATGAAGTTGATGCGGAAGGGAACCACTTTCACATGGGATGAGCAATGTGAAGAAAATTTTACCCAAGTCAAGAAATATTTGATGAATCCTCCCATTCTAATTGTCATGCCCCACAAGGGAACTAGGGAAGATAAAAAAGATTCTCTTTGTAAAAGAAAACCTAAGTAATGATCTATGAAAAATTTTGAATTTTTTAAAAAGAATTACATAAACAAAAACATAGTTTAACTTAGATTCCTCCAAGGTTCCCTTCTTATTTAATGCACCATTCATTTAAGTCCATTTAGTGTACTAAAAAATTGATTTACTTCTTAAGAAAACTTCATCACAACATTTGTAGATTCTTTATAAAGAAATAGAAAGTACTTTCATTTCAATTTTCCATTTAAATCCATCTGTATTCCTAAGTATCCTTTATGAACAATATAACATTTAACGCATTAATACCATATAATAGAATCATCTAAACATTTGATAAATTGCAAATATTACATTTGTTTTACTAGCTTTTCCCTTAATCAACAATAATGAGAAACATACTACTTTACTTGAAATCTTACCAAATCCCTTTCTTTTCCAACATACATCATATACATAGAGTTTGTGCTTTCCCTTTTCCTTTTTGTCAAGTCTACCCATTCCAAATAAATAATTTTGAAATATATTTATGATTACATTACATTCATCTCCTCTTGGGAGGTAACAATAATTTTACATCATGAAAGATAAATACAAGTCTTCATTCTTCATAACTGGAACATTATGCAAGCATGAATCCTTAAGCACTACATCCACAAAAGGTACCTCGATAAAAAGATTTGCCACCCAACCATGTGGATACCAAAATGCCCACTCCCCCATGCTAGGAGATAAACACCAAGGTCCACAAAGAAGGGATAGCTAGGCCATACCTAGGGTTGGGTAACCTTTCCCAAATAGAAAATGAAAAGAAGATCAAAGTATAAATCTTTTCCAAAAGGTTCTAAGGCTTGGTAGAAACTCTAAGCAAAAAGATGAGAAAGTGTCATCGCATAGCCCTCACCCCTTAGGTTATCTTGGTACTAGCCACTTCAGGCCCCGGCTCCCAAGTAGGCACATGCATAACTGAATGTATTTCGTACAAAGAAGCGCCATTCGATCGTACCTATGCATAGGCACCTTTTCCCACTCCCATCCATAGCCTTTACTAGCACTAATGGGATGGGTGAGGCATACATTAATATTTTTAGTGTTTGAACCCATTCCCATAAGTTTTAATTAAATTATCACTTGTTAAAACAACTCTTCAGTCGGTTATCCTAGTACTAGCCACTTAGGGCCCTGACCCCACACTAAGAGCCACTCACTTAGTGTTATTAGGTTTTCTACCATTAACCCAAACATCACATACACATCATACATGAATTAAAGCATAGTATAAACACATTTGAGAACTTGCATCAAAGAATAGAAAAGAATAGGAGAGTTTAGGGATGTTTAGGAAAATTAGGAGCGTTCAAGGAGGCCTAGAATAGTCCTGATCCTCCAGACAATCCTAAACCCTAATCCTGCTTCCTAAACACATCCTAACCCTTATTAAAGAATCTAAATGCACCTAATAACCTCCACCAAACAAGTAATGAACATATGTAGTTTATAAAAAATTCCATATGCAAAACACAATGCTCCATCTATGGAAACCTCCTGTGCCTAAAATTTAACTAAGTCTGAATTTTTAGAAATCTCTAAAATCTAGAATCTACATCTTAACTCCTATGAAGCTGAAACCTATCTCAAACCTCTTGAAATGCATCTAATTTATTTATACAAATATAACTTGGGATCAAACTATGCATTTGGTAATGAGGACTGTGCATTTGATTCACAAAGGTGTGCTGTTGGAAATATTCAGGAATTAACCGAGTTACTGAGAGGGGAGGGGTGAATCAGTAACTCTAAATTTTCTTACAATTACAGATGTATTAACATATAGTTCACTTTTTCTTTATGCATATAGAAAGCATGAAACTTAAAAGCATTCACAACAATGACACATAGATTTGGTTACCCAGAAACCTTCCAAAAAGAAAGTAAAACTGGGGTGGGGATGAAACCCACAAAGCTTTAGTACAATAGAATAAAGTTGGCCGGTTAAGGCTTACAATTTGATCACTTCTGATGATCTGCCTTGTTAGGAGCAATAAGGATTGCTAAATCCACCCTGTTAAAGGATTTACAAACATACAATGAAGTATGCACTCGGTAAAGAGATTTTACAAAAGACTATTAAGTCTACCTGGTTAAAGGATTTTAGTACCGATTCACCTGTTAGGATGAAACAGTAGATCTCTTGCTTTGCAATAGGATTGCTGATAGAGATTCGCTGATGTACTAATCACCTTCTGTGATGAATTTGTCTTTGTTGTTCCCTGTACTGTTGTAGCCCTTTGTAATTCGCTTATCTCTGCCTTTCTTTCTTTTTCACATACATACTCTTATTATTACATCTTGGCATTTTTACAACATTGTTTATATACAAGTCTAAACAATTAATTACAATTACAAAGTTGTCTTGACAAATAAACATAAGTGCCACTAAGTCAGCCCAAGTATGGTTACACGGTTCCTGCAAACTAACTTGGCGTCCACTGCATTACTCGGCATTGTCATGCACTCGGTAGAACTGAAGGCACGGTTCATACTAACCACTCGGTAGGTTTTGAACTCGGTAAATACTGGTGACTCGGTAGATGTAATGTTACTCGATTTACACTGTCCTGCTCGGTTTGCACTGTCTTTCTCAGTTTGCACTGTCTTGCTCGGTTTGCACTGTCTTGCTCAGTTTGCACTGTCCTGCTCGGTTTGCATTGTCCTGCTCGGTTTGCACTGTTCTGCTCGGTTTGCACTGTTCTGCTCGGTTTGCACTGTTCTGCTCAGTTTGCACTCAGAATGCAAATAAGTGTTGTCACTAGTGGCAATTCTGCTTAATGCCAACAATCTCTCCCTTTGGCATTAGTGACAAAAACACTTATTGCCCAAAACTTATATACATGAATCATGCTGAAATTTTTTTTTGATTTTTTTTTTTAATTTTAAAAATTTGTCTTTGTCATAGGGCTTTATACATTATCTCCCCCTTTCAATGTGCTAACTTTTTCTTCTATACAAATCTTCTTCTATACATATCTCCTTCTATACATATCTCCCCCTTTTTGACGATAATGCCAAAGGTGTATATACAAGTGATTTACAGAGAGAATCCAAAATTTGATAGAAAATCAAAATGTACCTTCATGATTAGTGCCAGGGTTCTGTCCCAATTTTCTTGTAGAATCTTGCATGTTTGGATTGCAATTTGGACTTCTGCAGAGAGTTCAATCATGTGATCTACTATAGAGAACTGATTGTCATGAATCAATGTTTTGGAATGTTCAATGTGCTTATACATTGTATTCATGATGGGAAGGATCATGTTCTGGATGTCTAGCAGTGTGGACCGGATCCTTGTGTCTTCTTTTAGTAGATCTGACTGCATATTTGATAGGTATGAGATTTTCATGTGATGAGCAGAGCTTAAACTTGGTTCAAGTTGCAGCTTCTGTATGCTAATCTTCATATCCTCATCCATTTTATCCTTGACATCCTTTGTGAACTCGGCAATATTGCACAGTCTGGCCAAAAGAGAGGTGACATTCGAATAGGTAGATTCAATGTTTGACAAATCTGAAGACAATTCCACTTGATTAATAGCTATGTGCTGAGCAATGTGCTCAAGCACTTTATTGTTGAATCTCTTCTCGGCTCTTTCAACTAACTTTTCTATCTCAGATGAATCCTCATTGTATTTATTTACTGCTTCAACTAATTGTAGCAAAACATGTTGAGAGGAGTCTACTTTAATACCTAATGCATCAGACAAAATGTCTTTAGCATCCTTAATGATTTGATATTCCTTGTCTCTCTCTTCTTTAAGCTTCTTTTGCTTTGCTTTCCTTTGGAGGATTTCACCTATATTTTGCATTTGGTCCACTGATAGATTTGCAAAATCTAATGTTGGAATCTCTATTTCTTCATCTAGGTCTATATCCTCTACTATATTCTTACCCAAAAATTTTATACTCGGTAGAGCCTTAGGCTTATCTGTACTTAATGCCTTAGTAGTAGTGACAATAGACATAGTAGGACTGGCTATAGAGACTGGCACACTGTCTACTGGAGAACTCAAAATATTTACACTTGTAGAATCAAAAACTGGAATACTTACTGCTGGAAAACTTGATGAAGTGGGAGACTGCAACTCGGTAGAAGAAATGGTGGTTGCTTCTGTTGTTGCTATAGGTGATTGGACAAAAGTTGAAGTTGTCACAACCATGCTTGAAGGTGTCTCTGGGCTAGATGTAGAAACTTTTACTGGAGAGGTAGGAAGTGATGCAATGACTTCTGCTGCTATCCTCACAGTATCATCTACCTCAGTGGCTTCTTCTTGTTCATCACTGTCATCTTCAATATCTTTTATTATTACTGTTTCAATACTCGGTTGGTGAAGATGGTATATGTTCTTCCATGTGGCATTTGCAGCCTTCACAACCGATTCAATATTGTTGATCAGAATCAAACAAGTATTGAACTTTAGTGTCATCTTACTTTCATTTTCCTTTAATGCCTTCTTTATTTCATCATTTTTCAAGCTCGGCATTAACTGTCTCAGGGTTTGATCAAATATGTCTATTACAGTTTGCTTTGCATTGCTCCATCTCATTTTTATTGGATTTAATAAGACTGCTGGAACCTGTGGGGCTAATTCATCAGGAGAGTATTTCCACTGTCCCATCTTTTCAATAACAGGATCTTCTATTTCCTTCTGTTCTGTTTCCATTCTAGTTTCATATTTAAAAGATTTTATGTTACTTACTCCAGATCCTGATCCGTCTCTAAAAAGTTTGATCCTCTCTTGAAAGTTTAGAGGAGGCCTTTTGAATACTATATCTTTGTCTACCTTATCTGCCTTACCTCTTGCACTTCTCCTTGTAAATACAGCAGTGGGAGGCTTAGGTGCCTTAGTGATAAATACCTTTCCTTTCTTCTTTGCAGGTTCTGGTTCCTCTATTTTCTCATCCTTTTCCTCTTCTTCTTCATCGTTTTCTCCTTTGTCCTCGGTTAGCATTTGCATTTTGGCTATCCTCTTCTTTCCTTTGTTTACCACCTGTGGAAGCTTTATGCTTAATTCAATTCTCACCTTTGCTTCATCATATGTTCCAAAATATGGAGCTTTGGGATTAACAAGCTGATTGAGAAGGGCTTCAATGATATTCTTAGTTTCATCAATATTTACCTCATAAGGAAGAGGTTTTACATATACAATCCTCGGTTTAGCTGCTTGAATATATACATTGTCACAGTCTACCATGAAACAAATGTCATCCTTGTAATCTTCCACCAACTTCTGTGGAATCTAGAATCTGTCATTCATTTTCTCTTTGAAAGACTCAAAATAACTATCCATGATGCTTTCAAAATTTTCACCCATTTCTGAGATGTATTCATTTATCTCATAAAGGACTGGCACATCTTTTCTCCATACAACTTTTCCTTTGGAAGGGAAGAATTTCTGAACATAGAAGAATAAACAGACCAGTAGAGATCCAAACTTACATGGATTGTTTTTGGAAGTTTGAATGCTTTCCATGTTCTTGTTAAACTATTTTAACAATAAATCTACAAGGTCAAATGATAAGTTGTTCTTGACCACTTTGTATGCTAGGTCAATAGCTTCACAAGAGACACTATTCTGTCGACTTGAACTATATATTTTATGGGCAATTATGTGTGTACCAAACTTTAGTTCAGCATCGGTAATGCTACTAACTTTCATGCCTCTACCGTCCCACTCGGCTAGGGTTTTCTTCTCCAGTTCCGACCGACCTAGGGTTTTGGTAGTTTTTGCTTTGTTCAACATGGGAAGACCAGTGATTTGATGAATCATCTTCTTGGTGATTTCTATGGGTTGCTCAAGCCAAATCTTGCCATCATGTATACGGCTGAGAATGTATCTAACCCATTTCTCCCAAAAGTTTCGAGGTAAATGTGCAATGTGAACTAATCCCTTATCTTCCAGATGTTTGTGCTCGGGTTTTAGAGTACCGTCCACACATAGTTCTTCACCCACAATATCTAGTTCTAGGTTTCCCATTTCATGAATTGCACAGTTGAAATGATTGTGAATATCGTTAATAAGTAGTACCTTAGGAGGAATCTGAGATTGAGCTCCGTTCGGGTCTAGGGCTGCTGCAATTGCGGGCACGATCTTGAAATTTGGTACTCTCCATTCCCCTTGGACTAACATTTCAGATCCTTTCTTCGCTGAAGTGCTAGATGATGCCATGGTAGCTCACAGAAAATTCTTTTCGCAAAAGTATTTGAATCGCTGGATTGCTCTTGAAATTTTTTGCTCTCAAAGTGCTTAAAGTTCACGGTGAAGAATGAGTTTGATTTCTTGCCTTTTGTTTACAACTCTGTCATTAATGCTCAGTACAAATTAGGGTATGAATTCTGACAGACTGTCACCCACTAAGAATTAATTGCTCGGTAAAGACTTCACAACTCGGTGAACTCGAGAATTCATATTGCTCCGACCTCGCTCAGTAAAGACTGGTACCGACCTTGCTCGGTGAAAACTAATACCAATCTTGCTCGGTGAAAACTAATACCGACCTTGCTCAGTTCTGGAACTACTTGAAGTTTGTCTATGAGAATACAGTTCCAGTGCTTTCTTGGAATTTTAGTTTGAGTCGGTAGAGCCACCCATTCCATTACTTGGACTGGTTTGCTCGATAGATTTAGGAATCCACTTTTGTCTCACCTATTTCCTGACCTTAGTTGCTTCATTCTTCTTTCCATCTTCAACTTCACTAGCATTCATGCAATTTTTGGCTATGTGACCGAGTTTAGTGCATTTGAAGCATCTTACGGTAGTATCTCTTTTCCTTAGATGATGTTTTATGCAGTTCATGCCAATGTGTCCATATTCTCCACAGTAATGACATCTACACCAGGTGTTGTAGTCCCATCCAAACATTGCTTTCACAATTTGTTCTGCTGGATTGAATGTTTTGGATCTGCACTCGGATGCTTTGTGACCTTGTTTGTTGCATTTGTGACAATTACCTCTGAATCTTGGTTTTTCCCTGCATTCATTTGCTTTGTGACCATGTTGATTGCAGTTGTAGCATTTTCCATTGAATTCTGCTTTTTCATTGCTCCAACATTTATTTGAAGTATGTCCTATTTTACCACAATGATTACAAGTAGGTTTCTGATTTCTTTAAGTACCTTGCTTAGAAGATTCACCTTCTCCTTTGTATCCAAGTCCTGCTTTTCCTTTCTGCCTATGAAGATTTCGCTCATAGAGCTGATTCAAGTCTTCTTGGCTTTTCAGCATTCCTTCATTGATTTGTTTTTCGGCGTTTAGGTCATCCACCAATCTTAGATTGATTTCCTTTTCAGATCTTAGTTCTTCTTTTGTGCTTTCTATTTCTGATCTTAGATTCAAAATTTCCTCATTTGTATGGGAGATCTGATCAATTAGGTTTTCTAGCTGAAGGGTTTTATTTTGGACTTCATTGTTCCTTCCATCTAATTCATCTTTCAACTTGTTTCTTTGTTCTAAGATCTCACAAAATCTTGTTGAGTGTAGCTCTTGTTCTCTTTTTAATTTTCTCACTTCTTCCTGCAGAGACCCATTCTTTTCTAGGAGTTCTTTGACAGCATTGTTTGCTTCATCTGAGCTATTTGAGGGAAAAAGATCTTCAATCTTTTCTTCAATGTAATTCTGATCATTCATCTGATTTGCAAGTTCCTTCCTTCTTCTTAGGGATTGGGAAAGATGTTCTTTTGCTTCTTTAAGTTTAGCTATGTCCATTTCCAGATCTAGCTTTTCATTTTCAATCACCTTGTTCAGTTTGAATACCTCCATTGTCCTGGATCTTTGCTCAAGCTAGTTAAGCTTTATCTTGAGAACTAACAAAGCTCTGATACCAATTGTTGGAAATATTCAGGAATTAACCGAGTTACTGAGAGGGGAGGGGTGAATCTGTAACTCCAAATTTTCTTACAATTATAGATGTATTAACATATAGTTCACTTTTTCTTTATGCATATAGAAAGCATGAAACTTAAAAGCATTCACAACAATGACACATAGATTTGGTTAACCAGAAACCTTCCAAAAAGAAAGTAAAACTGGGGTGGGGATGAAACCCACAAAGCTTTAGTACTGTAGAATAAAGTTGGCCAGTTAAGGCGTACAATTTGATCACTTCTGATGATCTGCCCTGTTAGGAGCAATAAGGATTGCTAAATCCACCCTGTTAAAGGATTTACAAACATACAATGAAGTATGCACTCGGTAAAGAGATTTTACAAAAGACTGTTAAGTCTACCTGGTTAAAGGATTTTAGTACTGATTCACCTGTTAGGATGAAACAGTAGATCTCTTGCTTTGCAATAGGATTGCTGATAGAGATTCGCTGATGTACTGATCACCTTCTGTGATGAATTTGTCTTTGTTGTTCCCTGTACTGTTGTAGCCCTTTGTAATTCGCTTATCTCTGCCTTTCTTTCTTTTTCACATACATACTCTTATTATTACATCTTGGCATTTTTACAACATTGTTTATATACAAGTCTAAACAATTAATTACAATTACAAAGTCGGCTTGACAAATAAACATAAGTGCCACTAAGTCAGCCCAAGTATGGTTACACGGTTCTTGCAAACTAACTCGGTGACTTTCTAATACTCGGCGTCCACTGCATTACTCGGCATCATCATGCACTCGGTAGAAGTGAAGGCACGGTTCATACTAACCACTCGGTAGGTTTTGAACTCAGTAAATACTGGTGACTCGATAGACGTAATGTTACTCAATTTACACTATCCTGCTCGGTTTGCACTGTCTTGCTCGGTTTGCACTGTCTTGCTCGGTTTGCACTATCTTGCTCGGTTTGCATTGTCCTGCTCGGTTTGCACTGTTCTGCTCAGTTTGCACTGTTCTGCTCGGTTTGCACTGTTCTGCTCAGTTTGCACTGTTCTTCTTAGTTTGCACTATTCTACTCGGTTTGCACTGTTCTGCTCGGTTTGCACTCAGAATGCAAATAAGTGTTGTCACTAGTGGCAATTCTGATTAATGCCAACATGTGCAACTATTTAACTCCTGCCTAAACCCTAACCTGGGATCAAACTATGCATTTGGTAATGAGGACTGTGCATTTGATTCACAATGTTGCGTAACTATTTATAGGAACTGTGCGTTTGGACAGAATGACAAAAAATAAAAAACGACTGATAGATCTGACCTGCGGGTAAAACTGGGCATTATGGGGACTGTGGATGCCTAATCTGGGCAAGACCCATTTGAGATCTCCTAGTTTCCCTTTAGAAATGACCATCAAACCCATCCTATCTATCCAAAAAATCTGCCCCAAATCTGGATGAAGGAAGGTGGTGCTAAAATAAATATGGAACAATAAGGTTGAAATAAAAGTTCTAAAGCCTGGAAGCACTCTTGGACATTCTGATTATAAAAGTAGATGAAATGAAAATGCTATGGAGTCTCCATACTCTTACAAATGCAAGAAAGAAGTAATATTCATATTCATAAATCATAGGAAGTAATTCTTATTCGATATATGATCATATTCTCTTATCCAAAAAATACAGACACAATGATATATAACATAAACATTATGCAATCTACATAAACAACAAGCATATAGAGAAACATTCAACCAGACTTTCATCATTTCATATCACAAAGGGGAGCTAAATCTCAGGATGGATTCCAACCAGGAGTCCTGCAGGGATTCGGTTGATGAAGAAGGATCCCATCCTCTCAATCTCTTCCAGCACTCCTTCAAATCCTTCTGGATGCAATCTCTAGCCTCTACCCTAAACAACCAAATGCCAATCTTAGAGAATAATGAATTCTCTCCTCACAAATATAATTTTCCTACAAGCATAATACTCATCTTATTATCGCTTCTTCTTGAATCAACTCATATCCAACACCCTCTCACACAAGAGATCTCTCCTGTATATAGATTGGAGGGAGTGGTTGCATGGGTAATCCAACCGATGCAACCATTCCAACTAGCCATTAGTTATTCATTAATAATATGGTTTGCAAAACCATTCTCATGAAGGGATAAATACATTTTATTTAATAAAACTTTAATCTATGACTCCTAGATTTAAGGGTGGCAAAATAGATAATATATTGTAGGAATAATTTACTAAGTTACATAATCATGGTAATAGAATTTACCAAACACATTTTCCATACCATAAACTTATTTAATTGTTTATTAATATAATGCAATAATTACTTACTCACCAACAATTATATAAATATATGTATGCATATGCATATGTGTGCACCCATGTGCTTATGTGCACATATATATTATTATTATTATTATAAATATTATTTATTCATACACTAATCCATATTCTTTACAAAATAAAATAGTGATATATATATATATATATATATATATATATATATATATATATATATATATATATATATATCACTATTTTATTTTGTAAAGAATATGGATTAGTGTATGAATAAATAATATTTATAATAATAATAATAATATATATATATATATATATATATATATATATATATATATATATATATATATATATATATATATATATAAGGTAAGTACTAACAAAAGTTGAAATTTACCACTATTAATAAAACATTTATTATTATTATTGCCATAAACATCTTATTATTATGAATATTATAAAACATTATTAATACCATAAATTCTTTATTATTATTGATATTAAAATCACATGATTTAATCACATACTAACTCATTCCTAACAAGATACACTAGTACATATAAGTAACTACTAATAAAGATAAATTACTAAATCATACCCTCATATGAACAATAATTCACATCAATAATCTACTAACAAAAATTGAACATACCATGAAGACAACTAGAGCTACCATACTCAAAACCTCATTCTCAACGAATGCAAAAGACAAGAAATCAGCTACAAGATCCACAAAACCAACAAATTGAGAGGACACATAAATACATCATCCACATAAGGGACTTACTTAGGAACTCCCCACGTAAGGATAAAAGGGTCAGAGGTAGAGTTCCTTCTTTGGAACCTTGGTGATATCTCTGTAACAACAACAATGATCAAGGATTTTGAGGGATCTCTCAGACTTGTGAAGCTAGGTGGAGATGATAGCCAGTACCTGCAATCCTGCATCACTAAGAAGAGATACATGTATACATATGGATATACATACAAATAAGATATATGCAAAAAGATGACCAAGATCGATACATCGTGTGGACCTCAACTAAGTGAGTAACTACAACTTCATCCTGAGTCATGAAAACACATCAGACACATATCCATGAAACATAAAACATCATGATAATGGTTAGATTCAAATCCTTGGGTTAGTTCCATAAAACATATAAAGATAGATGGTTTTCTAATTTCATAAACATATAAATGATAACCATGAATGAGCATATCAATCATCTGATAAACATATCATCATCCACAAAACATAAATGTAAATATATAGTTCTAACCATCATAATAGAATGTCCAAATCAGAAAGTCCAAGTATCACCATAGGATAGGGTATTACACTAATGGCACCAATTTACGGGAAACCTCTATTGCTCTACATATCAGCTATAGATACATCATTAGGATTATTGTTTGCACACGAGGATGAGACTAAGAAAGAAAGAGCTATATATTACATCAGTAGAACTTTGGTGACATTTGAGTTGAACTATTCAATGATTGAGAATGCATTCTTAGCATTGATGTTTGTGTCTCAAAAACTTAGGCACTACATGTTAGCACACAAGGTGAAGTTGGTTGCTAAAATTGATCCACTTAAATACTTGTTGAACAAAGCAATGCTGATAGGAAGACTAGCTAAGTGGGTCCTAATCCTAAGTGAATTTGATATTGAATATGTGGACAGAAAATCCATAAAAGGATAAGTGATTTCTAATCAACTTGTAGAAACACCATTACCAGATAACTAGCCATTACTTGTGGAGTTCCTAGATGAATTTATCATGCACTTGACAGAACACTCCTAGAAAATTTATATTGATGGCTCCTTCACACAGTAGGGATCAGGAGCTGGATGCTTATTCATCACACCATAAGGATATAAGATTCCCAAGGCATACAAAATGATTTTTCCATACACCAACAATATAGCAAAGTATGAAGCTCTTGTGAATGGGCTCAAGCTTGCAATAGAGTGTAAAATCATTGAATTACACATCTATGGAGATTCGTAGCTTATTATCAATCAAGTGAATGGTGACTATCAGACTAAAGATGAAAATCTCATGCCCTACAAAAAAATGGTGGATGACTTGAAAAAGTACTTCATCTTCATTACATTTCAACAAATTCCAAGATTAGAGAATAGAGTAGTTGATGCGATGGCTACTTTAGCATCCATGTTACAACTAGAGGAACATCAGTTTCACTATGATTTCCTAGTGGAAGAACTCCCTTTCCTAACTTATGACTCAACTGGATCCCAAATTGTTTGTGCCCTAGAAACCCAAGTGTTGTCTAGATATGCCCATATCTACTCCTATATTAAAGACCAAACAATTCTCGAAGGCTATTCTAGAAATGAAAAGAGATCCCTCATAAGAGCAACATCGTGTTACGTAATCATTGCTAATGACTTGTTTAGTCATAGTCTAGATGGCACGCTTCTTAGGTGTTTAGAACATGAAGAGTCTAATCATGTATTAAAAGAAGTTCATGAAGGTGTTTGTGGATCACACTCGAATGGTTTTTCATTAGCTAAGAAACTTTTAAGAGTTGGGTATTACTGGCCCACTATGGAGAAAGATGCCATCCACTTTGCAAAAACTTGTAAGAAATGCTAGATCCATGGAAACCTGATACATGCACCAACTAGAGAGTTGATTCCCTTCATAACACATTGGCCATTTCAGCAATGGGCCTTTGATTTGGTTGGTCTGATTTACCCTAACTCATCAAGCAGACATAAATACATCATCACCACAATTGAGTATTTCACAAAATGGGTGGAAGTTGTCCCACTATCTAATGCAACTGGAAAACAAGTTTCCATGTTTATCTTGAACTACATTATCTGTTGTTATGGCATACCCTCATCGATTGTGACTGACAGTGGGGGTCAATTCAAAAACAAAGACATAGATGAGTTGTGTCTTCAATTCAAAATCACTCAATAATGTTCCTCGATCTATTACCCTCAAGGTAACGTACATGATAAAGTGTCAAACAAGAATATTTTGAAAATCTTGCATAGGATAGTAAACAAATCAAGAAGGGATTGGCATTTGCAAATCAATCCATCATTGTGGGTTTATAGAACAAGCATTAGAACACTAACTGGCACAACTCCTTTTGTGCTAGTTTATGGATCAGAGGCAATATTACTAGTTGAGGTAGAGATTCCATCACTGAGGGTATCATTGAAACATCTAGTCACTGATGAGGACTATAGAATCTCTAGACTGCAAGAGCTTGAATTGCTAGATGAACCAGGACAACAGGCATTTGATCACCTTAAAGCTTATCAAAAGAGAATGTCAAGAGCATACAACAAGAAATTAAAACAAAGAAATTTTTAGATTGGAGATCTAGTTCTAAGAGAAAATCCTAAAAATCAACAGAATCGAGAACAAAAAGGGAAGTTTGAACCCAACTGGTTGGGTCCCTTTTTCATTACAGTAGCATTTGGATTAGGATCCTATCAATTGGCTACACCTAAAGGAGATGTTTTACTAGATCCAATCAACACCCTACATCTGAAAAGGTTTTATGCCTGACATTATTGAAATGGCTCCTGTACAGTGAAAAGAGTCCTGAAAAAAGTTTAAAAACAACAAATATGGATCCTAAAAAAAAATGACCATCTTGGTGAAAACCTAGCAAATAGGTGCCTTGGTGACTCCAAAAAAATTGGAAAAGAGAAAAAGTGTCTTGGTGAAAACCTGGTAAACAGGCGCTACTTGTAATCAATGCTACATCTATCAAGATAATGCTTGCGCATTTAGCCTATGTAAATATCAATTTTTATATATCTTTCAGTCACTTTCGTGATGCGCCAAATCCTAGGAGAACTGTCAGAAGATTGTACCTTCCTAAGACTGGAATATGTCCACTTTAGGGTCCTAGGTAAACTATTTTCCCTAGGGGGCATTTGATCAAGATCACATTTTTTGACATGATGTTGAGTCCTCAATTGACAATAAACTATGAACAACGGTATTTTTCAATACTACCCTAGTCCGTAATTGACAATAAATAATGAACAACAGTATTTTTCAATACCACCCTAGTTCGCAATTGACAATAAACTATGAACAAAGGTATTTTTAAATGCCAACCACTGGACCAAAATGTGTTTCTCAACACAATTTTGTAGTGAAAGAGTGTTCCTAAACACTAAATAGGTGAAACACTTATGGATGAAGAAAAATTGATGATTGATAATAATTCTTATGCGTGTGTTTGCAAGATTAATCAAGAGTGTTTTTTAACACTATAATCACAATTGTATGTTTCTTTTAAGAAAATACAATGATCATCCTAAAAGGGAAAATGAACTTTTCTTATTATCAATTTTTTATTGTTATGTTTCCTTGAGTGACTCGATGATGTCTCTGGACTAGAGAAACAAGGACTGGGGGCATAATGTTTTCTATCTTCTATTTTTGGTAATAAATCTGATGGTCTAAGGTAATCATGGGGAATGGGTGTCTACTATAAGTGCCTCCATCATGATTGGAACGCCATGTATACCTTGACTTGTTTCCTATGAAAACCTTAGTGAGGTCAGATTTATTTCCTTGCATGTTTAAAAAAACTAACAAAGATAACCTACTTTTTAGTAAGGTGCATGGTAAATCAGATTATACCCTAGGATATGAATATGAAAAGAAAGGTCATTGCGGGTATATATTTACACATTATGCACTAGAAAAGAAATAGTTTATATCAAATAGGAAGTAACTAATGAAACATTCTAGCTATGTGCTTTAGTGTTTAGGTTATCTTTCAACATGACAAATAAAAAGGAAGTATTCATATTTTTAGGATTGCTAAATCTATCAGTGAAAATTGTACTATCCTAATGAGGTCCCACTAAGAAAGGCTTTATGATGAAAAAAACTTGCTTTGAATAAACAATGACTGTCCTAGGTGTCTTAGTCTAGGTGCATTTCATTGGTTAATTGCATTAGAGTTCATTTTAGTTGCATGTCATATTAATGTGCATTAGGTTCATTTAGATGCATTTCATTGTCTTTATTTGCATTGAAATTCATTTTTAAATTGCATTCATTTTAATATAGTTGCATTCATTTTAAGTTGCATAAGTATGAATGTGTGGATTCAACTATCTAAAACATTGATATAAGCTGAAAATCTATCTAAAACATTTTGATATGAGATGAAAATTATGGAAGCATTAATCATTTGACATGTGTGACCAAGTACATCATGAAATCATAAATAAAAAAAACTAAAATGACTGAGTATAAATCACTGATATCCATTGGCATTCATAAATCTATTTCATATCATAAGAACATTTGCATAATGCATTCATATTCATTCACACATAAATAAAAGTGAGATGTCCATACATCGTATTGCAATACATCTCATGCATCCATATCCATACATGAAATACAGTTACATCCATATAGACATAAAAGCTTTGGGAAAATAACAAAAACATGAGCATATATCAATGAAATATATCATGACATCATCTTATCATCATCTAATCTAGATCTTGACCAAGTATGACAATCACATCAATATCTAAAGTATAAAATGAATGTCATATATCCAACATGGGCAAAAATTAAAAGCCATCAGAGATCAGGTATCAGTATGACATAAACAAGATGACATCAAATCAGATAAACCATCCATGACAAAATCAGCATAAGCATCAATATATCATCATAAATGTCCATGATATAGTATCAAGAATGTCCATAAGCAAGAATAAAAGTGTTAGCATCAGTATATCAAAGCATCAATGAATCAGAGTATCAATATATCAGAACATGAGACAATGTATCAGGAAATAAACAAAGTTCGGAGGACATGAGAGTGTATCAATAAAAAATGGTACAATATAGATGATATCATCAATAAAAGGCCTATACATTAGTGATACAAATATGAATATCGAAATATCTACACCTCATTGGCCCCCTCGTCCTCTATTAGAGGATTGCAAGGGGGTGCATCTACTCTACCATGTGGTGGTGGTGGAGGCATGGCACCCTCAGACTATTGAGCTATCACCAAATATAGGATCGCTCTTTGAGCAGCACGAACCATAACATAATACAAAGTGAAATAGTAGGTGGCCCTCTATCCCTAGTGAGTGGTGGTGTGCACATATCTATCCCATTCAACCCTTAGTTGTGCTAGCTGTGTATCTTTATGTGCTCTTAGTTGTGCTAGTTGTGCATCCCTATCTACCCTTAGTTGAGATATCTATGTATCCATCTCTAATCTAAGTTGGGTCAACTGCACATATCTCTTTGCTAATTATGCTCTGAGGGTAGCTATCTCCACTCTCAAGGCATCATGCTCCTACTCACACTGTGATAGTCTATCTCCATCACCACCCACAGGAGGATCCAGAGGTGCCTGATGTGGCTACTAATCCTGATCTCCTCCTCCTACAGCTCTCTATGCATGCTCATCTCTATGCATTAAAGGCCCTGTATCCCTCCGAGGAGGAGTGACCAGCAATCTTTGTTACCTTTATTGACTAGACTCCCCCTTCGGAGGCCCATCATTTGCTGCTCCCTCCACCTCCACCCCCACCTCTATCATCTCCTCCATCTCCATCTCCTCTACCTCCATGGGCTCCATCTCTCCCTCCATCTTGCCCTCTCCCCCTATCTTTGCCTTGAGCATCTCAGCCCTGACAACCACCATCGTCATCAAGATCATATTCTAGTGCATCCTCAATACGTGGGATGGCCTCCTCGAGAGCAGTAAATCTAGGGTATGGATGTCTAAGATAATGAGCATGGTAATCATCTATAACCCTAGCATCATGTACATCTTCCTGTATGTCCCAATCTACATGCACCATCTAGGAGATCTCATGCACGACAGTCTGATATACCAATCTAGATCCCCATCGGGCCTCCTCACTCCTGATCTATGCATATATACATGTCTCATGAGACATGCCCTATACTCAGCCATATTGCTGGCATACATGTGTGATGAGGAACCTCTCAACAATATAATGTGTCCTCCCTACCAGGTACCTGTTCTGAAAGAAATATGGTATCTACCTCACATCTGATGGCTAGGCCTCACAGTCTACATAGGGGTGCCATACAACATCTATGACATCATCTAAAAGATCGTGCCAATACTCCAACTTTCCTAGATGGGGATACTGTATAAGACCTGAATACATGAAAATATAAGACATTCCAGAGTCATGGTGCCTATCCACTATGGGCCGTGTGACGGGGATATGCTCCCATGCCCAGACTTGTAGAACAATTATACCAATAGTCATGGACCATGAGTGTTAATACATGATCTCATCAAGCTCATGGTACATGTGAGCAAGGATACAACTGCCCCATGCATATCTACTAGGGGACTGGATCATCTGACTAGTCACTCTAGACCAGCCACACATGAACCCATGTTGACCTTGATCAAGCATCAACAGACCACCTATCAAACCAGCTAAATACAAAAGAAGAGGGGCATAGTTGGTGATCATGTGGTCCCAACTCAGATATCAACCTGTGATGGTGTCATCCTAGAACAATCTCCCAGCATTTGCAATCATCGTCGGCTCAGATGCCTCATACTCTATCCAGGTGCCCATCACATAAACATGAAGAATCTGCCACATGTCCTTTGGTGTGATGGTCATCTAACCCATGGGTAAATGAAAGGTGTTATGCTCAAAGTGCCACCTCTCCACTAGTGTTGCTAGTAGACTGTGATTTACCCGAATGCCGGGTAAATGCACCAAACTCCATAAGCCACAATGTAGCACTACATGCTGATCCTCTAGGCTCAACTGATTATGAAAAGCTAAGACCAAGATAGGTCATGGGGATCTAAAAGACATGACATCAAAATCAATCTGCACAACAAAAAATAGGGGCACTATGTCAGTATTAGACAAAAGCAGTTGGCCGAAAAGTTGCTTAAAGTTCAATAAGACAAGTACAATTGGCTCAAAAATCAAGAAAAACAAAAACAAACCATAACTCCCAGATGTGACTCAAGAAATTTGGTATGTGATCCTAAAATAGGGTATGAGCTAGGAAATCCTGTATGCGATTTGGGAAATCTGGGAGGTGATCCGGGATTTCGGATGCGACTCTGTAACTAAAAAAGGGAAAAAAAAGTTTGAATTTGTTTAAATTTTACTAGATGTGACCCGGAGGGGTGCAATCCAGGAAATCCAGGATATGATTTGAATGTAGGATGTGACATGGGTTTGACCAGATGCGATCCTGCATCCGAGATGCGATTGAAAAGAAAACTAGCTATAAAAGGCTTAAAAATGTACAAAAATTCAAATTTTTCAACTTGACAAGATTTGTTATAGAGTACTCACTGGTGCTGTATAGTTCCATGGTTGGTCATGTCACCTCACCATCTCAAATCAATGCTTCTTTGTTGGCAACACCATTTTCACTCAGAGCTCAGTAAAAAGTCAAAGGGTAAAAGTAAAAATGAATATTAAAAATGGACTTTTTGACCTATTTAAGCCTCTTGGGAGCCCTGGAACCCTAAAGGACAATTAATGCTAAGACATCACAGAGGCTTAATATCAGGACCAAAATCAAAATAGGTGATTTATATCACCTAGATGCAGTAAAAATAGAGTTACAAAGCAAAGTCAACTTTCAGAATGCAAAAGTCAAATATGGTCAAATTGCAGTTAAATAGGGGCAAAATGAGTAGAAAGGATACCGTGAGCAAGAAAAATCAGTACAGTAATAATTTTCAATCAAATCAATGGTCAACAAAAGTCAAAATTTAGTCAAACACACTTAATGAGAGCTTAACAAAGCATAATTAATGCACAAAAAGCTTGCAAGAAGCTATAAAAAGTGATTTTCTCACGAAAGCATCAAATTTTTATGATAGGATATTGCTTAAACACAAGTTAAACTTGGTCAACTCTCTCAAATTCTTGGTCAAACAATGTTTCTTTAAATTGATCTAAATGGCTTGATAACACTTTCCAATCGATCTAACTTGATCCAGGATCATTTCAATCACCACAATTCTTCCTAAATGCTTGAAACCAATGATTTTATTCAAATTCATTCCAATTTCGGTCCCGAGGGGGCATGATCATACTACAATACAAATGCTTTGAATCAAATTCTTCAACACCAGGGGCATGACAATTTTCTTCAATCAAGTTGAGGCTATTAATCTTTACAACATTGACCAATTTCATCACTTCAAATCAAATTGGTTACTTGTCAGCATGCTCAAATTTAACTAAAATTTATTTTCAAAATCTCCTATCGATTTTCGTCCAATCAAGCTCGAAATAGATAGTGTCAATTCTCATTCAATCAGGCTCAAAATTGATGACCTTTTGAATCAAGTAGGATTTTGTTCGATCAAGCTCATAATTCTCAAATTCAGAGTAGTTCTTATTACTACTCTCTAAATATTTTAGAGTAGAATCACTGCTTTCTAAATATCCTTAAAATCAGAGTGGCCCTCACTACTATATAAATCACTTGAGTTTAGAGTAGTTCCCATTGTTCTCTAAATCTCCCTGAATCATGCTTTAAAATAGGTTTTATTTGAATCCCTCTGTTGTTCACAAAGCAATTCAAAGAGGGGCAAATGTAATCACCTAAAATTGGGCTAATAGAACCTAAGGCCCTATTTTCCCTAGTTTGGAATAGTACCTTTATTATGTTAATTCAATATTTGATTATTGACATAATTCTCACAATTTAATAAAATCAATTCAAATCCCAAATCAGGAATTTATCACCAAGGTTTCAAGAAGACTCAAGTCAATTAACTCTAGGCCCAATTAATTCAATCCCACCAAATGCATGGCTAGAGTTATTAATTAAAAGAAAATCATAAATACCTCTTAAATCAACAAACACAACAAAATCCTTTGTGTTGGAACCTGGGCAATAGGAAATGCCACTCTAGTGTTGCAAAAATGGACCCCTAAGCTTGACCTCAATGATTCTTTCTTTATTCAGGCCCCGGTGTGGGTAAGATTTCTAGAACTCCCCCCAGAGTTCTGGTATGAAGATGTTTTTGATGGGATAGCCAAATCCTTCGGCACCCTTCTTTCCATTGAACCAATCACTATAGCAAGGTGATGCCTCACCTATGCTAGGATCTACATAGGGGTGGAAGAAGGTCAGGACATGCTGAAATGAGTGCAGAAACTAGGCAAATGAGTGCAGAAACTTGACTACAAAAGAATTCCCTTCTCTTGTTTCCACTATAAGAAAGCTAGACATAGAGCTAAAGCTTTCCCTATATTCCAGAGCCAAGAGAAAAAAAGGAAAGCTACACTTGCACAAAGAAAGAAAATCAATGGAAGAAATAACAACCTTGAACAAGGAGATGCTACAAGAGAGATAACAATCCCTCAGGATGAAACTGAGGTCAAAATACATAGAGTTTGGAAGAAAAAAGAACAAGCTAAGACTGCTCTAGAAGTCCACAAAATTAGGGTTGAAAAGGAAACAATGGTAGAGGAGGAGTTGCCAAATCAGCAGTTTGAAACCAAAGAAACTAGTGGAGAGACCCCCCTTCTAGAGGGAATAGATTTGGAAATCACCATCTAGCAATAAATACCAGAAGAAAACAAAATAGTAGTCCTGACAGAAGAAGGCAACTTGTGTCCTAGCACCACTTCTACTTCCTTAGTTCTAGAGTCCCTTGCTTCCCCCCTAGAATTTGGTTTCTCCAGCCTGAAATAGAGCATGTAGAGAGGCACCTCCTTTCAAGACTCTCAACCTTGTCTAGAGAAGCAAGACTCAAGGAAGTTTCAATAGATGGAAGATCTGATGGTAACTACCTCCCCTAACCAATTCACCAAAATGGAAGAGCTCTTGGTCAAGTATAAAGAAGAAAAGGAGGGATGGACCACTATCCACAATAAGAAGAAATCCAACAGCAGAGACCCATTTCCTGTTTCCCCTGCAACTACCAGAAGAAGAAACAAAGTGGATGTAGGGGTCAAACCTAAAACTCTAGGTAAGAAGAGGGCTAGCCAGATCAGGCAAGGAGAAGCTAGCAAGAACATAGAGAATGGGACTTAGAGGACCATCCACGTAGTCTGCACCTCCAATAAGAAATGAAAGTCATCTCCTAGAACATTCATGAGCTAAATATCTCACACAAGAAGGATGTTATTAGAAACATGATAAGGGATCATAGACCTGACATTTTTTTAATCCAAGAAATAAAGATGGAAAAGGACAAGCTTGAGTGTATCAGATTTAGTAAAGTCAAAGCTACCAGTTTAGAAGGTGCCTCTAGAGGTCTCATGACCATGTGGAACTCTCTTCATCTCAGAGTTGATGTCATCTACAAAGGAGGTAACCTTCTTCTTATATAATTTACTAAAATAAAAGATAATGAAAGTTGGTTCATACTCAATATTTATGCTCCTAATTCTAAAAAAGATAGAAAGGTCTACTAGAACAAGATTAAAACCAACTTAGCCTCCTTAAACCTGTCTAAGGGAATTCTTATGGGAGAATTCAATACTCCCTCAAAGGAAGGGGAAAAATAGGGAGGGATTACCCCAGACATGGAAAGCAGGCAAGACTTAATAGATTTCATCAATGACCATGCTCTTCTTGATATGGATCTCCAAGGAGCTGACTTCACCTGGTCTAATAGGCATATTGGTAAGGATTGCATTCAAGTCTGGTTGGACTGTGCCTTGATCATGCTGGACTAGTTGAATCACTTCTCTCTTAATCTCTCTTATTTGGTTTGTGCTAGCTTAGATTACTCTCCTATCTCTCTCTCCTTGGAATAGATAGCCAAGAAAAGGAACTTCCCCTTTAGATTTGAAAAAATGTGGATTTCCCACCCTAATCTGCTTAATAAAATTAAAGGATGGTGGAACATTGATGTTGAGGGCACTACTATGTTTAGAGTCGCAAAAAAGCTAAGGAATATCAAATTCAATGTCAAAGTTTGGAACAAAGATGAATTTGGTCATATATTTACCTTCAAAGACAAGAATCTTACCAATCTTAACCTTATTCAAGATGAAATCCAAAAACAAGGATATGATGAAGAAAGATTGAATAAGGAAAAATCCATCCTTTCTGAATACCACAATATCATCGGCTAGGAGGAAACTTTCTGGAAGTAGAGATTGAGATCCATTTGGCCTAGGGAAGGAGACCAAAATACTCACTTCTTTCACCTTTCCACAATGAGACATAGAGCTGCTAACAGGATAAGTAGCATTAAGAAGGGAGATCAAGCCTTGAAGGAGGATAAGGACATCGCAAAAGAAGTTATTCCTTACTTTTCCTCTCTCCTTTCAAAAGACCAGGAGATATCTAACCAAGATCAGGTCAAACTCCTCAAAAACATTCTGAAAATTATCACTGAAAGGCAAAAAAATTCCTTATGTTCGATTTTGGACATGATTGAAGTCAAGAGAGCCCTGGACTCTCTTCTTGGAGACAAAGCCCCTGGTCCTGATGGCTTCCCTATGTTCTTTTTTCATCTATTCTAGGATGTGGTGAAAGAAGATGTGCTTAAGGCAATGCAGGAATTATTTGGTTCTAAAAATCTCCTCAAAGACCTCAACACTACTTTTCAGGTGCTGATTCCTAAGTCTATAGGAGCGAATTCTTTTGAGAACTTTAGACCCATCAGTCTTTGTAACTCTTTCTTAAAGATCATATCAAAGGTCATAACTTCCAGGATTCTCAAAGTCCTCCCCTCCCTGATCTCACAATAGCAATCGGGCTTCATGCCAGGAAGATAGATCTTAGACTCCATCATGATGGTGCATGAAGTTATTCACTCCTTAGAAGCTAGGAAAAGGGAAAGATTTATTCTCAAGCTTGATCTCTCCAAGGCATACGATCGAGTAGACTGGAAGTTTCTTCTTAGTGTTCTTGAAGCTTTTGGATTCAACTCCCAAATTTGTAAGATTATCCATCAAATTATCTCTACTCCTTCTTTGACGATAATGATTAATGGATCCCCATCCTCTTTTTTCAAGCCATCCAGGGGCCTAAGGCAAGGCGAACCCATTTCCCCTATTCTTTTCATTATCCTCACTAAGTGCCAGGGAAGACTCATCTCTACTTCAAAAAGGGAGGGGAACCTAAAAGGCATTAACCCCTCCTCAGGAAATAATGTCTTCTCACACCAACAATTTGTGGATGACACCATCCTTGGTGGAGAGGCTTCAGTGGGAGAAGCCAAAGTGGTGAAGGATCTTCTAAATGTATGCATCAGAGCCATTGGTCAATCCATCAATTGGAATAAAAGCTCGATCTTTTTTGTCAACACCCTGAAGGGAAGACAGAGTAAAATAGCCAACATCTTGGGATGTGGTATTAACACTTTTCCATCCTCTTATTTGGGTCTGCCCTTAGGTGTCAAACCTCCGGAGGCCTTCTGGAATAAAATAATAGACAAATTCAACAAGAAGCTTGCTGGTTGGAAAGGGGTAACCCTTAGTCAGGAAGGAAAGATTTTGCTGGTCAAATCAACTTTACAAAACCTCCCAACCTATGCTCCTAGCCTCTTCTCCATCCCTACCAAAGTTGCGGAGGTTATGGAGAGAATTCAGAGAAGATTCCTTTGGTCTGGCATAGAGGATTAGAAGCGTATCCCTCTTATTGCTTGGGAGAAAGTTTTTCACCCTAAAAAAGTTGGTGGTCTTGGAATAAGGAATTTAAGACTGTTCAACAAAGCTCTTCAAGCCAAATAGATATGGAGAATCTTCAGCATAAAATGAGAGTGGTGGGACACCGTTGAATAAAAATACCTAATGCACAACTTTGTTAATCACTTTTTTGAAGAGACAGATACCCTGAAAGGATCTGTCATATGGAAAGGTCTCCTCAGTGCTAAGGAGTTGGCTAAATCCAAAGCCAAATGGAAGATTGGGAATGGACATTTTGTCAACTTCTGGAATGACAAATGGCTCCAGATGGGTTTTTTGAGAGAATTTGAGACCTTCAATGCCTGGAGACATGTCTACACCCAAACTTATGGGCCCCAAGTTAGCAACTATAGAAGGGATGGAAAATGGGTGGATCTCTCCCATATCTCTCAGGATCTGAATCCTCTAATGAAAGATCTCAATGTGGTCTCTCTCTCTTCTACTCTAGATGAGATCATTTGGGAAGATTCTCCAAATGGTATCTACACAGTGGCCTCTACCTATTCCTTGCAGATACCTCAAACCCAAGAAGCTAATCCACTATGGGCCAAAGCCTAGATTCCAGGCCTTACACCCAAAATCAATGTTTTCTTCTATCTCCTGCTCCAGAACTGTAACCTCACTATCAATAATCTAATCAAGCATGGATTCGTATTCCCCAATAGGTGTTTTCTCTACAGATGTCATGAAGAAATGGTGGACCACTTATTTATTCACTGCTCTTTTGTAAGTAACATATGGAAATGCATTTTCTCAGTCCTGGACTTATCCTGGTATTTTCCCCTATCCTTCCATGATCTCTTTTCTCAATGGGCTTTCAAAATGTTTAACCTGGACTTCTAGTCATTCTGTACCTGATTCCTTCCTCACCTCTGTTGGGGAGTCTGGAAAGAGCGTAACAATCACATTTTCCATGATTTCTCCTCTCCCCCCAAAATAATTTTTGAAAAAATGCAACATGTTGTTAAGGAAAACTATTTCTATTGCGGAAGAACTAACCATCTTGCAGGAAAGGATCAGGAAGCGACATAAGAGAAAAGAAAGAACTACATATGGCGCTATCCACCGACTAGATGGGTGAAAGCCAACTTCAATAGAGCTGCCAAAGGGAAACCTGGCCTATCTGGCAGTGGAGGGATAATCAGAAACAACTTTGGTTTTGGTCTTGCAGCTATCATTTTACCCCTAGGCTCTCAATCCAACCACTTTGTTGAAGCTTGTGTGGCTCTCCAAGTCACCAAACTTGCCTAGGAAATCGGGGTCAAGAAGCTTTGGCTTGAAGGTGACTCGATGAACATAATCAACTGCTTAAACCTCATTCAATATCCATCTTGGATGATATCTAATATGATTGAAGAAACCCACTCAATTCTTAATTCTTTTGAAAAGGTGTACATCTCTCATGTGTACAAGGAAGGCAATAGTGCTGCTAATTGGTTTGCCAACCTAGCTATCATGAAGGATGAAAAGATGATATGGCACCATGGCGAAGACATCCCAAGTGAAATGAAGGATCTCCTTGACAAGGAAAGACTCCAAAGTACTGAGGGAATCATAAAAATTTGATTAGTTCTGTTCTATTGTGCTTCTTAGTCTTTGGTCAATTTGTGGCTTGTTTCATGGTTGTTATGCTTAAACTGCTTATTTCACTTTTGATTGCCTCTCCTTTTTGGCTGTGGGTTTCAGGCACCCTGTAAAACTTTTTTTACTTAATAAAAAACAAACACAACAAACACATTCTAATCATTAAGAGTCTCTCACATGGATCAAGGATCAAGCCAAGATGCATCTCAACCACTCCTCACAGATGCATCTCAACCGTTCAATTCCTCCTACAATCTATAAAAGAGAATTTTCAAAAGCTCATTCTTCCTTCTAATCCTTCTTAACTTCTTGATGTTTTGAATTTCAATGCTTGGATTAGAGGCTTCATAATCTTTGGATTTTGAACTCTCTTGCTAATATGTTCACTCCTAATGCTTAATGCTTTGATTTTGATAGTTGTTCTCATGTTTTCATGCTTAATTCACATGCTTTAGCTAATTAAGAAATCTCTCAATTGGGTTATTTTGTAAATAATTCATGTTTTCATTCTTAATTGAGGAGTATTTCTTAGATCTAGATTTATTTCATACATGTTTCATTTGAATCTCTCATTTTAGTGTCACATTGTCACTGTTTAAGGGTTAAATCTGAGAGCTACTAACCCTTGTTTTATACTTGCACTAACTAGAGAGAAATAAGATGATTTCAGTTGTTAATTTCTATGATTTGTTTGATTAATCCTCCTAACAGTTGATATAATGTCTTATTGAAATATTGTGTTGCAGGTCACAAACTCACACACACATTCATATGATAAAACTTAACTTGATGTAGAAATATGTTAAAAAAACTACTGCATACATGGCATGAGAGAAAATATCTAAATGATATTATCAATGCAACCAAAAATTGAGGTGTAACATGTGATACAAATATACACAATGTAGCCTTGTAATGTGATATGATTCTATACAACATGGTATTTTCATGCAATAAAACTCTACATGATACAAGAACTTGCAATTATAAAATGATATAACTTTTACTAGATATAATGATCGGTATATATAGCACAAACCTCTATCTAAAATATCAAAAATAAAAAAATGGTAGCAACATTATATGCCTCTGCCAATTGGTCACATACAAAATCATGTAAGGAATTAGAGGAGAGGAGGAAATGATACATGATAATGATAATGGTGAGATCTATAAGATCATCGAATAAGATGTATGCAGTATCTTGGATGATCCCTAAGTAACTAAAAATGTTTATAATATACTATCTCTAGAAACATGACAAGAAAATTATAGCACATAAATGATGACATAGCAATGAGCATTGGCAAGGTTCTACATATCAAATACAAAACCTTATATGCAAAAAATTTATAACCCTGCAAAAGGATAAACTGAAGAAAAATCATATGTATTGTAGCTTAGCCAAATCAAATGTTGTACTAATTATGCTTGATGTTAGTAATAGACACATCCCAAAGACATGTCCCAATAGTTATAAATTTATATATAATCACTAGCACACCATAAAGAGATAAAATAGAGAGAAAAAGATAATATGATGTAATATTTTATGATGCAATGATCTATTTAAGCATAATGTGAAATAGAGAATTTAAAATATGCATTATATTTATATCGATGTTATTTCATTTACATATGTGAATGTTAGATATAACATCTACTTTTATTTCAATAAATTATACAACTATATAAACAATTTTTTTCTCATCTACATTGCTTTAAGATCAATACTTCAACATTTAAACATGATTGATGCCAAATACATATAAACCTAATTTTCTTATCAACAATTAGTGACACCACACAAGTTTTGGTTCATTAATGCTTAAGAGAGGGAAAAGAGCAAGGGTGGGATACATATTGGAAAAAATAAAAAATTGTGTTATTTGCTAAGAGATTACTAACATATTAATTGGCATATATATATTTCTCTTAGGAGTGCTAGACACTGAGGGATGACATAATGAAGGGGGTATTTTGATTTAGTACATGACTACAAGAGACAAATTATGTGCAATATTTTCTATACGAAAAGAAAAGAAGGGGCATAAGATTCAAAAAGAAGTAGAAGTAATAATTAGTAGTACAAAGATGCAAATAAATGAAGAATAGAAGAAACTATAAGAAATAATTATAATTAATTTATAAAATAAAATAAGTAGACACAAGATATAAAGTGAAGAAGATACAAACATAAATTATAAGAAATAGAAATAGAAAATAAAGAGAGATTGATCAATAAGAGAATGTTCCAAAGCCTAATACACATAAAAGAAAAATGTTAAAAAAATAAGATTAAAGAGTAAGAGTAGGATAAAGTTAGAAGCCATGTATCTAATCAACCGAGTAGAAGCAAAGAGGCATAGATTCAAATATATGATCAAAATAAATAATAAGTAAAATGAGGAAATATTAAATTTCATAAGTAAACTTCTCTAGACACAAAGAACTATCAAAAGGAGACAAAAATAATAATTAGGAGTAATAAGAAAATAAAGAATGAGAAGGGAGGTCTTTGGAAGTGATGAATTCAAACAATATAAAATACTCTAGATTAAATTAGAACTATTGATTCATATAGTGGTGTCATTGATATTGATGATTTTGTTGATGTCAAGGTATTGATATCAATGTGATTAATTCATGTCAAAGTATTTGAGAATAATATAAGATAGAGTCTATTAATGCTATCCTTATGTATCAATGTCACTTGTTCCTATGTCTAGTGTATTTGCAGTGGACTAGAAGTGTTTTAATTGAGTTTCTAAGGTTTTTTGTTTAGAGACTATAAGTGTATCGAGTTACATAATATATTGTTGTTTTTTATACCACATTTGATTATTTTTATTTTGGTTAATAGATAATTGAGGCTACATGCAAGGACAAATATCCCTAATTCTTAGATGTTTTTCTTATGTATATAGAAAGTTAGAGTTGATAGAGAATTTGTGGTATATATTAATTAAAAATTAAAAAAATTCTATTGAATGCACCCTAGAGAAGAATAATGTGCAATTGTTGAAGGAAGCATGTGAAGCTATTTCAGGACTAGTTGAGTTCATGTTTGGAAATGCATAGTGTTCTCTTACTCCTAGTGTAGCATGCTAGTGTTAGGATTGACTGAATTACACGTTTGAACTAAGGAATTAATCCTTGGATGAATTATGGACATTATAAATGGGTTCTAGGTCAACATGAATATGTAAATAATATTGGTATACATACATAAGATTGATAATTTTCATTCATATGTAATTTTGAAAAGTGGGTCATCAAATTAAGATTATATTCTATGAAGATAAGGTGGTGAATATAAGTTGAAAATTCTTTACAAAATAGATTATGATGGCAATAGTGGCCTAGGACTTCAAAAACAAGGAACTAAAGAGCCTATTAAATAGCTTAAACACTTTCCAAATAATAAACCATTTGGGTTCCAATCATTGATATTAGGTTATCTTAGTCCTAATTTTCTTTTGGGTGAGAATATTAATGCTTCCAATAATGACAAGGCCTCTACTAATGATACCAATATAAACTCTTATGATAAAATACATTTATTTCCATGCCTAAATCAAACCCTTTAGGGATCTTGAAAATGACTTAGTATCTAACCTAAATATCATATCCTTTTCCTTTGTAAATTGAAATGATAACTTACCCTTAGTCCAATCATAAATAATTAATTAGGATGTTAATATAATAAGGCACTGAGAGGGGGGTGAATCATTGTAATCATAAATCTGATTCTTTTAACAATTATCTTCTACAATAACCAACATGCAGATAATATTATGAAAATAAAGCATAACAAGTAAAATATTCACACACATAGAACACTTGACACAAGACTTTTCCCATGGGAACCCTTTTTAGAGGGAGAAAACCATGTGTGGGGATGATGTCTACAAATTTCACTAGTGCATCATGAAATATTCCCTATTGGAATAAATTAAAATAACCCTTATGAGGTTATACCCGGTTAAGAGTATTAGTATCCCAATTAAGAACTACAATAGTCATGTTAAAGACTATCATGTTAATGGATTTAAAAATCTTTTTGTGAGTCACCTTGTTAGAGGATTTACACTTCAAATCCTTCTCACCCTAGTAGGAGTGACCCTATTAAAGGATTTAGCTTGCTAATCTATTAGAATTAACAAGTGAAGGATGACCTAATATTTTCACTCAATGCATGACAAATCCAATGTATTCTAGATCAATTGCACTTCTCAGAGAACTTTACTCCCTCTATACTATATTTAAAAATATTTTTCTATCACCATGTTGAATACCACTGTAACGTCATCCAACTCTCTCCTTAGCAATTTTCATACCCATTTATATACTTGTTCAGGTTAGTGCTAGAACCCTAAAAAAATTTACAAGTCATCCCTCAAACCCAACTTAAACATATGAGTGACCACGAAAAAATAAAAATTCAACATCCTTGATGTTGTGTCAAAACATTAAATCTCAAAAATATGTTAGTCAACCACTTATCTTTGACCGCAACACTGATCTAACCAATTGTATCTACTAGTTCACTATTATTTTTGCCAGTTCCACTTCAATCCTTTATAACTTATTCAAATCTTCAAACCAAATGATGTGATCATAAATATAGCTCAATATACCTTTTTAGATCATCTATGTACAATTGTACACCTTAACTCAATCTCTAACTTCAAATCTCATTGACTTCGTCTCACTTACTGTCTTCTTACCAATTGACTAAACACTTAGTACATCTTTAGTTTGATCCTCCAACACCATCGGTAAATATGACCTCTTGACATAAATAGATCATTTTGCCAGCAATGACAACATAAAAACACACTTGTGTGATCAAAAAACATATTTCTTTTATCAAAATGCCAACAATCTCCCCTTTTGTCATTGATGGAAACATAGGGAAAAATGACTGGGTGTCATAAAGATAAAACTATACATTACACATAAATCCCCCTATGCTACTAAATCCACAATGATACACAAGTACAAATAATTTTTTCAAACTACTAAAACTACTACACACTATTCTCCCCCTTTGACAACAATGGAAAATGTGTTCCAAGAATAAATTTTTTATTTATCAAGATTAGCATAACCTATTACATTCTACTAAAAATATCATGGAAATTAATCTTCAATACTTTCCACTCATTGATCCATGACTTGTGAAAATTTTCCATTATGATTATCTATCCATGAAGTAAAAATGCGGAGTCCTCTAATGCTTCCATTGATTTCAATAGTCAAGGTGGTAAGGCTATTCCATCTTCCTTCAAACTTTGTTGTAGAATGTCTAATTTAGGGATCAAAATGCTCTCTAATTCCATCAAGTTTGCAAGTCTCTTATTATGTTCATCCATGTATTTCTTCAACTTCTGATTTATTTTCCTACTTCAACTCCAAAAGATGTAGCAGTCATATGAAGGAGATCATAACTTTGTGACAAAAAATTCTGCTTATGTTGAGCTTCACCCCTTTTCTTCTCAAGATCTTGCATAAAATGAGAAACATTAAAAACAATCTTCAATGTCTTGCCTCCTTCAAGTAATTCTTCCTTGATCTTGTTCATAACCAGTGTAAGAGCGTTCCTATCTTCGTCAATAGACTGTGAAAATTTCTCTAATCTCTTCTTTTCATAGACCTTCTCTTCTCTTTCAGGTGCAACATCCTCTATATTTTTAATCTCCTCACTGGTTGTAGTAATTAAATATCCTAGCTTCTCAATCAGAGTATCCTTCTTATCATACACCACATCTGGTACTAGATCAAAAAATATGTATGTCTTTCACTATGATTTGACTCTCTTGATTCATCTTTTCCTTCTTTTCTTTGGACTTGATCTCCATTGAAAAATTTATCATGTTCGTTGGGCTCATTGTGCTTAAGTCTACTTTCCCCTTGACCAGTAAGTCATCCTCATCAACACTCATCTTTGTTAGTGAGGAAGGTATTTCATTTTCTTGTTCTTTCTCTATAATTACTTCCTCTTGTTTCATTTTCACATCTGTATCTTCTTTTTCTTCTTGATCTTCCAATTTATCATCTATAGGAACATTCTCTTGTGCATCATCGGTCATAGCTTGAATGATAATCAAATTTATTGGTTCATCATATTTTTGTTCCTCCTCTATTTTGTGTTGTTCTTGTAAATCTATGGGCTCATCATGTATTCCCATAGCAGGAATGTCATCATAAATCTCCATCTCATCTATGAGTTCCTCAAGTGTGACCTTCACACTATCAATAGTAAAACCTTCATCTGTTTGAGTAACCATTGGACCATCTTCATGTTCTTTTACCAATTTCTCTTCATTTTCTTCATCCATTTCATCTTAAAACATACCAAAAAATTTCATCAAAATAAATTCAATATCATGTTGTACACCAAGAGATTTATCACATAAATATTGTGAGTCTCTTCTTTATCTTGAATAATGGTCTTGTCTCTACAAGTGCCTTTTTCACTTCTTCTTGAGACATATCCATTTGCAATTTCATTAACACATACTTTATTAATTTCTTATCCTGTTTAATGGTGGCATGCCATATAGAATCAAGTTTGTTATACAAGCAAGAGGGTATATTCCCTTATAACTACATCAAAGTTAAACTAAACTTGTTCATATTGTAAACTGCAACATATTCAATTAATCCCTGATCCTTTTTCCCAAACTTATCATAATACTTGTTCACTTGAAAAAGTATACACCACTTTCTTACTTGATTGATAATATTATCAAGAGAAACAAACAATTTGAAATCTAACTCAAGCTTAATTGTTTTAGTGGTGGGGGAACTACCACCTTAGATTTTTTACCTTTAGATTTCAGCTATGTTTGCTCCTTCTTTGATTCAGTCTCTTGACTTTCATCATTAGTGGCAGCTTTGTCTCTCTTTTCTTTCTCCTTTCTTTTTCCTATATCATCGGGAGGTTTGGCCACTTCTTTCACCGGTACAATAGGCTTGACAACCTCTATTTCTTTCTTTGTATGAATTCTCATTGGAACTATTGATTTATCTACTTTCTCCTTTTTCACTATAGAACTTCTTGTTTTCCTACCAGTTGGAGAAATATCAGTTGCACTTACTACTTCAACATCATCATCTTTCTTCTCACCTAAATGATGAACTACAACTGATTGAATATCTGAATGAACTGAAGGAACAATTATTAGAGATCACCGAGCTACTAAAATAATATGTAAGATGATTAAATCAGTCAATATGTTGTCATTGATGTCAACTAGTTTTGGTAGTACTTATCATGTTAGTTACAAACATCTGAACATCTATTGAAGGAAGAAAATATGAAGAACTAAGATATCTATATGAGGAAAAGATGGATATGATAGATAAGGATAAGGTAAACATTGGGTAAATTATTGATGACTCTATGGCTTTATATTGTTGACTTGAGCATGTTACATTAATCTATTATGAAGAAGAGATTTGAAATTGAACAAGTCAATTTGGTCGGTAATTGAAGATTTCTATATACACCGAACCAGTGCAGTGTATACCAAGTGATAGTATTAACTGAGCTAGTGAGCTAGTTATCACTGACGCATTTCTATATTAATGAAGTATGGATGAAAACATTAAATGCTAAGAACAACCAACTGAATTTGATGAGCTGGAAATTGTTATGATTTCAAGGTTGAGGATAAAGTTAGTTATGAGATCCATGGCTAAAAAAATTCAGAGAATATCTAAAGGATGAATTGAAACGTGTTAATGACACATCTATCGAGGAAGGTTTAAGTGGAAAAATGGATGAAGGAGATTAAGAGCCAAAATCTAATGGCTGATATGAAAATGATTTATTGGTCTATATAAGAGATATGAGTTTCATTATTGAAACATGCCAGAAAGAAGGAGACTAAAAATATTTCGCATGAAGACTGTATTCATGCATGCCTAATCAAACTGGTTATTGAAAGAATTGAGCCGCAGACATTACCGAGCGTCAAAGAACTATTTACCAAGTGAAAGTAAGTTGATAAATATTGAGGAAGTGAATTGATAAATGATTGGAGGATTTTTATGGGCTTAGCATAGATCTAAATATTTGCAATTGAGTTGTATTTTGAATCAGATCAATATTGTTTTAGTTTAACCATTGATTCATAAAATCTCTTAACCGAGTGGACTTAATAGTCTTATTGTAATACCCTATGAAATTCATTGAATATAAAGTGTTATCTTGTTGACCCCATAGTGAATGTTGGTCAAAAGTTAACTGTTAGTGATAAATGCTCTAACCAGGTCACACCTAAAAGTGTGCATTGTAACCTTTAACGGGGTTGGCTCTTCACCAAGCTCACTTCAGAAGAGTGAATTATTTTGGGTTACCGGTCCCAGGTGGTTTTTCCCTTAGCAAGGTTTCCACATTAAATCATTGTGTTATGTGTTACTTATTATGATTTTTTTTCTATCATACTTTACATACTACATAGTTGATTTAGTCGGTAATCATAGTTGGATAATTACTGGTAATCGGTAAATTGGATAGACAGATTGATATTTTATGTTATCGAGCTACATAATTTGTTGGAATTGTTTTGTAAGGTACATCTTAGTATTTGGGATAGTAGGATAACTGATCTAGTTGATTCACCCCCCCTCTTAGTTATTATAACAATTGGTATCAGAGCATATTGGTTGCTTGGAAGAAAGTTTTAAGGACTTGAGTATAAAGATTACAAGATATATAAGAGGGAAGTGTCGAAGTTGAACAAAGATAGCTTTACCACATGGAAAAGCTAGATGAGACTTCACATATCTGGAATTGGTGAATCTTCTATAACTTTACTGGACAATGGCTACTTACAACCGAATGTTGGACCTTTGACTCTTGATCAGTTGAGAGACTGACATGAACACAATATTACTATGATAGAGATTGTTTCTACTCTATCTGATGTTGAATTTAAGGTTGTTAAGGATTGTACTGCAATGAAGAAAATGTGGGAGAAACTTGCTCTAGTTCATGGTGGTGATGTGAATGTGATGAGAGCCAGAGCTAAAATCTTGAGAGGTAGATTTGATGACATGAAGATGAAAGGAGAGAACATCACACAATATTCAAACTGAATCAAAGAGGTAGTTAATGCTATCCGGGGAGAATGAGGTACTATTGAAGAAGATACTATGGTAAGTAAGATACTAAGAACTTTGTTTCCTATCTATGCAATCAGAATATATTCTATTCATGAAATGAGGTTTGCACCTAATAGCACTCTTACTCTTGATAGTCTGATTGGAAAGTTAACAACTTTTGAGCTCATTAATTTTGACAATAGTGTTGTACTGAGTGTTGAGTCTTCTTTTATGTCATCTCTTAAGATTGGTAAATCTAGCAGTAACCATAATATAAAGAATGAAAGTGACAGTAACACTTAAGATGAGCTTGATGAGCTTGAAGCACTTATGTCCTAGAAACTATAGAAAGGTAAAGGAAGATATAAGGGAAAGTTACCTTTAGCTTGTTTTAATTGTAAAGAGGTTGGTCATATTGCTGCTAGATGTCCTAATAGGAAAGAGGAAGATAATGACTGATTTGGTGATGGAAAGTTTGGCAGAAGGAATAACAGAGGAAACTAGCACTACAATAGAGACAACTGAGATCACAAAGATAAACGGCATGTTACCTTGTTGGAGAAGATGACACCGATACCAAAATTGATGATGATATTGAAGTAGTATTTGTTGCAATGAAAGATGATTCAAAAGAAGAGGAAAGGTATGTAGAAACAACACTTATTTCTAAAGTTAGTAATAATGATACTCGGATCATTGATAGTGGCACTAGTAAATTTTACCTTAAATTTTGATGAGAATTAGTCAAATTTTCTACAACAATTGGTCGAATAGGAAACTAAAACTATTGTCGATCTTTTTTTGTCAAATTTTCTACATGGTAAATAATAGTCAAAATTTCAACCCCACAACTAGTTGAATTATCGACTACAACAGTCCCTTGGAATTGGAAGAATAAGACGTCGATCAATTGGTGTGACGGTCAAAATTGAGACCATTTTGTCATCGAATTATCCACCCCAATTCATTGAATGTATAGCATCTTGGTCGAAATTAGTCCATTCAATCATTGAATTATCCACACAAATTCATCAAATGAACCGTCGAACATATAGCGTCCTAGTCGAATTTAGTACTGTGTAAAGGAAAAAATTTTGACCAATACTAACTTTTGTTTTAAAAAAAATGTGATACCATTTTCAATATATTCCTACTTTTAGTTGAATATATTGCTTGTCTATAATTAGTATGCATATATGAATCTATGAAGCTTTGATTTAGCTATTTTCTTCTATTTAGCACAATTAGATTGAACAAAGCATTTTCATTGTACTGTATATTCATAGCCTCGAGAAAAATCAAACTGACTAAGAAAGCTTTGTTTACCGATAGATTTGTGTGCTTGTATGAGTTTGATATGCAAAACTACGTATCAAACTTAGACAAGCACACAAATCTGTAAGTAAATGTTGAATAAATATTTTATTTTTAATAGCAGTTTAAAAGACTATTTAAATGTTTTGACGGTTTGATAAGAACAAAATTGGTATTCAGATATAAATTATTGAGCTTCTCTTTGTTTTGATAATAGTTTAACATTCTCTACTTAATAGGGCCAACCACGTGAAGGTGGAAGCTCATCTAGCCCCTCCTAGGAGCCTCTTATGACCCTTTACGACATTTTAAGACCTCTAAGATGTATTCTTAGAGGTTGTAAATGGTCATAAAGGGTCATAAGGGGTCCTAGGACACAACAACTGAGAAACATAAATGTAGGCATCATGGCCACAATGTTTTGGAAACACAACATAATTGAGTGGTATACCCAGACGATGCAATGCAACCACTACTCCTGTAGTTCTAATTTGACACTGCGGGATCCAAAAACCAAAGATAAGGAATCTATATATGGTTTTTGGATCTACAGTGTCAACTTAGAACTGCAGGAGTAGTGGTTGTGTTGCATTTTTTGGGTATAGCATTCAATTATGTTGTGTCTCCAAACAATTGGGACCATGATGCCTACATTTATGTTTCTTAGCTGTTGTGATACCTACATTTATGTTTTGTAGCTATCATGTTTATTTGCATGTTCTTTGTGTTTGGTTTCTCTCCCTCACATCGAAAATAAGATTTTTCCCACTCTGAATCGAGAATGCGCGTGCAACACAAGCAAAATATGCACGGATAGTAGATGGAGTTTAAAAAACACAACACGTTTACATTTTTGTGATGGTCTATAACTTAAAATATGCAATTAAAGACCTCTATCAAAAATGCAACCTTGTTGTGTTTTTCAACTCCACCTGATATCCTATGTATATGAATTGAGATTGCATATTGAACTAGGCTTCTCTTTCTACATTGCCTGAAACCAAGAGACTGTCACAGTTAACATCTAAATGGCACGTCTCATCATCACAACTAATCCACCTTAAATAATTGAATATGTTTTCTTGTATTAAATATTCATTAATCAAAATTTGAATAGAAAATGTATACCTCGAGTACTACAATTCACATTAGAATCAATGCCTCCATCGTGCTCGACTAGTGCAATATCAATATCTGCAGGTTGCATTCCAATGTAAATAATAGATTTAGATGATGATATCGCAAAAATGCCTAATTCACAGTCTATCGTTTATTCTCTGAAACACTAAATTAGGGATTTCTGTGATATCCTCATTTGTATCTACAACTATTGCCTCTGTTGTTGTAGGTTCTTTTCCCCTATTTGATATTTATCTTCAGGTGTCCACAATCATTCTGTTGGTTGTTGCCAGCTTCTCTTTGAGCTTCTCTTTTTTTCGAGAATAGTTTAACATTCTCTGAGAAACATAATTGTAGGCATCATGGTCACATTTTTTTGTAGACAATGTAATTGAGTGGTATACCCAGATGATGGAGAGCAACTTCTGCACCTCTGAATCCAAGTTGTTATCCATCCCACAGTGTCAACTTGGAATCAGAGGTGCAGAAATTGCTCTCTGTGTAGGTATACAACTCAATTATGTTGTCTCCAAAAAAATGTGACCATGATGCCTACAATTATGTTTCAAGAATAGTTTAATTAACATTCTCTACTTAACAGGGCCAACCACGTGAAGGTGGAAGCTCATCTAGCCCCTCCTAGGAGCCTCTTATGACCCTTCACAACATTTTAAGACCTCTAAGATGTATTCTTAGAGGTCATAAATGGTCGTAAAGGGTCATAAGGGGTCCTAAGACACAACAGCTAAGAAACATAAATGTAGGCATCATGGTCACAATGTTTTGGAAACACAACATAATTGAGTGGTATACCCAGACAATGCAACGCAACCACTACTTTTGTAGTTCTAAGTTGACACTGCGGGATCCAAAAACCAAAGATAAGGAATCTATACATGGTTTTTGGATCCACAGTGTCAACTTAAAACTACAGGAGTGTATAGCATTCAATTATGTTGTGTCTCCAAAAAATTGGGACCATGATGCCTACATTTATGTTTCTCAACTGTTGTGATACCTACATTTATGTTTTGTAGATGTCATGTTTATTTGCATGTTCTTTGTCTTTGGCTTCTCTCCCTCACATCGAAAATAATATTTTTCCCACTCTAAATCGAGAATGTGTGTGCAACACAAGTGGAATATGCACGGACAACAGGTGGAGTTGAAAAAACACAACACATTTACATTTTCACGATAGTCTATAACTTAAAATACGCAATTAAAGACCTCTATAAAAAATGAAACCCTGTTATGTTTTTCAACTCCACCTGATATCCGTGCATATTCTGCAAGATTGCATATTGAACTAGGCTTCTCCTTCTGCATTGCCTGAAACCAAGAGACTGTCATAGTTAACATCTAAATGGCACATCTCATCATCACAACTAATCCACCTTAAACAATTGAATATGTTTGCTTGTATTAAATATTCATTAATCAAAATTTGAATAGAAAATGTATACCTTGAGTACTACAATTCACATTAGAATCGATGCCTCTACCGTGCTCAGTCGGTGCAGTATCAATATCCACAAGCTGCATTCCAATGTAAATAATAGATTTAGATGATGATATCATAGAAATGCCTAATTCACAGTCCATCATTTGTTCTTTGAAACACTAAATTAGGGATTTCTACAATATCCTCATCTGTATCTATAGCTATTGCCTCTGTTGTTGTAGGTTCTTTTCCCCTATTTGATGTTTATCTTCAGGTGTGCACACTCATTCTATTGGTTGTTGCCAACTTCTCTTTGTTTTGAGAATAGTTTAACATTCTTTGAGAAACATAATTGTAGGCATCATGGTCACATTTTTTTGGAGACAATGTAATTGAGTGGTATACCCAGACAATGGAGAGAAACTTCTACACCTCCGGTTCCAAGTTGTTCTCCATCCCACAGTGTCAACTTGGAATAGTTTCATCCCCGATGGGACCATGATGCCTACAATTATGTTTCAAGAATAGTTTAATTAACATTCTCTACTTAACAGGGCCAACCATGTGAAGGTGGAAGCTCATATGGCCCCTCCTAGGAGCCTCTTATGACCCTTTACGACATTTTAAGACCTCTAAGATGTATTCTTAGAGGTTTTAAAGCGTCGTAAAGGGTCATAAGGGGTCTTGGGACACAACAGCTAAGAAACATAATTGTAGGCATCATGATCACATTTTTTTGGAGACAATGTAATTGAGTGGTATACCCAGATGATGAAGATCAACTTCTGCTCCTCCAGTTCCAAGTTGACAATGCGGGATCCCAAGACCATAGATAAGGAATAAATTGAGAGAGTGGAGGAGGGCCATAATGACCAAAATAATACAGGACAAACCTCAAATTAAATGAGGCAACTGCAAACATTTTAATAGAATTCTATTAAAATGTTTGCAGTTGCCTCATTTAACTTGAGGTTTTTCCTGTATTATTTTGGTCATTATGGCCCTCCTCCACTCTCTCAATTTATTCCTTACCTATGATCTTGGATCCTGCAGTGTCAACTTGGAATCGGAGGAGCAGAAGTTTCTCTCCATCATCTGGGTATACAACTCAATTATGTTGTCTCCAAAAAATTGTGACCATGATGCCTAAAATTATGTTTCTCAGCTATTGTGAAATCTACATTTATGTTTCTTAGTTGTCGTGTTTATGTGTATGTTTTTTATGTGTTTGGGAAGACATCTTTCTAGCCTGAGCCTAGATCCTTCGGCAATTAGCTTATAAATAATGTAGATGATAGATGAGAAATTAGCTATCTAAGAAAAAGCCCATAAATGAATTATATGTACCCCAATTAATGTGCCCTCTGTGCGTACCCAAATGATATATTTGAAACAATAAGGGTAAGGCTAAATTTACCCTTGTTGTTTCAAATATATCATTTAGGTATGTGCAGAAGGTACAGGAATTTGGGTACACAAAGTTCATTTACAAGATTTTTTTTGGGAAGCTAATTGCTTAGCTCTCACTTGCTTCATTTATTATCAATCTAATTGTCGAAGGATCCAAGCCCAAGCTAGAAAGACATCTTCCCATTCTGTTTAAGCCATATTCCTTGTTCTTGTCAAACTTCCTTGGTACGGTAGGCCTGTTCTCTGCAGTACTCTTCTTCAGCGAGACTTCATACCATGCTGCACTCAAACTTCAGCAAGACTTCATACCACGCAGCATCCGTAGATTACATTCAATGTGTTATTTACGCTTGTATTGGTTGAAAAACTCTTGAAAACATGCAAAAGAGATTTCATTCAACCATGTTGTTTACATGACACATGTAGTTTACCTCCAGCCTAAATCAGCGTTAAATCATGTGATTGATAGAAGATTGGGACTCACCTGAGCCATAAACATGAAGAATTATTCTAAAAAAAGATGTAAACCATATATATGCGCACTTGAGGAAAAGAGAAGTTATGTCATATCAATATTAAAATATTAGTTACAATATGAAAATACTAAACTAACTAATTCCTGAGTTCATCTCTGCATATGGTCGCAACAAATTAGATATGTGATTACAATATAGAGAAGGCATCGTAAAAATATAATTTCAAAATTTTCCCTATCCTGACATGTTTTGCACTCAAATCCTTCATCGTAGATAAGTGGAGATGGGCAGATAGATGCAGATGAGTTGTCATCAACCCAACTAAAGTATTCGTAGCCATTATTTCCCTATGATACCCAATCTACATTAGTTCTTATATTATAATGAATAGTATTTACATTAGAAAATTTAAATATATACACATTAGCAACCTTTTTTTTATTAGGGTAGCACCAAAATTGTCATCCAGGGTTGTTCCATGTCCGTGAAGTCTTCAACACACACTTCCCACCACCACATTGACAGTTTGGCACATTGACAAGAGTCATCAAACCTATATCAATAATGCACCGCACCATCGTTACTACATTATTATTTTTATATGATTATTTTTACAGTCCAAATACACCAAGGAGTACCATCAAAATTATTAACCATTTACAATAATGAAAAGTAAACCTAAATCAAATAGCTCATTTTTTTATCAGCATGTGTAGTCTGTGTATATGAAAAATGAAAGAAATATGAAGCTGAAATAAAATAGTGAACAAAATAGTATTCCACATAGAGTGAATGAAATATACCATCAAAAGAAGGTGACAAAATCTTGTCATGAAGCACAGACATAGGAAATCAAAAAGGGACAAAAGACAAGAAATAAGAAAAATCATTACGACTATAGAAAAATCATTTATACTATAATAAAAAAAAGTAACACTCTTTGTCTACAATTTCCAAAATCATTAGGACTATAAATGGATGGTTCTAACATTGCTTTTCCATTACAACAATTGAGCATTCATCATTTGGTACTTCTTGGTGTATTCCATTTAAGTTTTTCAGTTGCCGTGTTTATGTGCATGTTCTTTATGTGTTTGGCTTCTCTCCCTCGCAAGGGATACATCGATAGGTAATTGATTTGAAAGCATAATGATTTGACAGTCTTTTTTCAGGATAGGTGTAATCATCCTGCCAACCTTAATTAGCAACATTGGTGTCCTATCATTGCACAAGTGCAAGATGGTAAGGGTCTATTCAAGGAGGGATGACAAAAAGGTCATTTTAACCTTGCAAGGAAAGAGGAGAGATGGTCCAAATAATTCTATGGTGACTGTCCCAAACAATAGACAAATGATGGAATTGCTAACATGTTTTCTTTTCATGTTTCTAACAAGTTTGTTGTGATTAGGCTAGTGTGGTCACAATTGAAATTGTGAGTTTCTCTTGGAATTGAATAGCAGACTTTATCTATTGTGCAAAAAGCCATATGTAGGATTATTATGGTCACAAAGTAATTGTCTTAGCATCAACATTTCACTTCTAATATAACATGAAACTCATATGAATACAAGCATGGATTTTTTTATTTCATTGTTAACTTGAGCACCCTATTTCAAATAGAACATTATCATAAAATCTCGTAGGCCTTAATTTTTTGTATTTTTTTAATGACATTAACATGGTAGCTTTCCAAAGTTAAGCACCTCCAATAATAATCCCAAGACCATTCTTATGGCTTACCATAATGACAACTCATTTCTTAGTTTCTTGAACTGTTAAATTGCCTCTACAAGTCCATAGTACTTCCAATATTAGTAATCTATCTAGTTGTGAGATTTTCATATCTGATCTCTTAACATATTTGCTAGAAGCCCTCATATTTCTCCCAATAAGAATAGTTGTGGCATAGGATCCTTCAACTGTTTGTGGACCCTTTGTCTTGTAAACAATGACCAATCTTTCAATCAAATGCACCTTATGTTTGACGTGTTGTGGTAACTTTCTCATTGTAGTGACGAATCTATTCTTTAAATCAACTATTGTCTCATAGATGCCCTATTTTATAGTGGTAAGTTCATGTATAGAAAAATTGATATCGATCAGATCCCCATATTGTAATCTAAAAACACTCGTAAACTCCTCCCAAGAAATAGTACTACTATCTAGGATATTTTTGTACCATTCTTTGGCACTTTCTTTTAAGGAATTCACAAACAATTTTATCATGGAATCCTCATTGTCTGTCTCATATTCATGTGTAGTATTGATGAAATAACTTAGATTTTCTTCCCCAATTACTCCATTATTACCTTGAAACATATGAATCATTCCTTTTATTTCAACTATTGGTACAGTTTTATGGACATGGTATAACTGTCCTAGAATGACAACATTTTGGTGAGTTAATTTGTTTGTGTAGAAGTATGAATGGATTGGATCAATGGATTGAAATGGATATGGGTAGAGTATAGAAGAGTTTAGAATGATGTTAGATTTTCTTGTGAATGAGAAGGAAAAGCCATAGTGCTTAGGGGAATAGTGTGATGACTGTCCCAACTAGAGAATCCCTCATATTTCTCTTAGTAAGCTGAATAGTTGTGGCATAGGATCCTTCAACTATTTGTGGACCCTTTTTCTTGTAAAAAATGACCAATCTTTCAATAAAATGCACCTTATGTTTGACGTGTGGTGGTAACTTTCTCATTGTAGTGATGAATCTATTGTTTAAATCAGCTACACATGAATATGAGACAGACAATGAGGATGCACAACTAGGAATGATTCATATGTTTCAAGGTACAAAAATCTCCTAGATAGACAAAGGGTCCAAAAATAGTTGAAATATCCTATGCCACAACTATTCTTATTGAGAGAAATATGAGGGCTTCTAGTAAATATGTTAAGAGATCAGATATGAAAATCTCACAACTAGATATAGCTACCCCAGGCAAGCCAGATTGCATAATTGGACAAGTTGAAAGATGCCATGAAGAACCTATAATATAAAGTTGTCATTCTCTAGTTGGGATAGTCATCACACTATTTAGAAGAAATATGAAGATATAGTACTACTATCTAGGATATTTTTGTACCATTCTTTGGCACTTTCTTTTAAGGAATTCACAAACAATTTTATCATGGCATCCTCATTGTCTGTCTCATATTCATGTGTATTATTGATGAAATAACTTAGATTTTCTTCCCCAATTACTACATTATTACCTTGAAACATATGAATCATTCCTTTTATTTCAACTATTGGTACAGTTTTATGGACATGGTATGATTGTCCCAGAATGATAGCATTTTGGTGAGTTAATTTGTTTGTGTAGAAGTATGAATGGATTGGAATGGATATGGGTAGAGTATAGAAGAGTTTAGAATGATGTTAGAGTTTCTTGTGGATGAGAAGGCAAAGCCATAGTGTGCTTAGGGGAATAGTGTGATGACTATCCCAATACAGCTATAACAAGACATATGGAACTTAGTCAAACATATTGAGCACTTTAAATAAAGAATACAATGGAAAAGAAAGAGCACTTTCAAATATGTTCCTAAAATACGGTAGCAAGAACTTTGGTATCCCAGATAACAAAAAGCCAAAAGGCCACTCCAGGAAACAAGGTGTCAGTATATTATATAGGAACCCGAGAAATTAAAAAAGAATGGGAAATCATTTGACTTTAATATTGCCAATAAAACATTCAGATTTCACTTAGAGTTGGGAGAATTGAGAAGTGAAAGGAATGTTAGTATTAGAGGAATGCTCGTTCATGACAAAGAAGATTGACTCGACTTCCATCAAGGGGACAAAGAAGAGATGGTCTAATATTGGAGAATGTCTGGCTTATGTTGGTCCACAAGGGGCCATAAATAGTTGAAGGATCCTATGCCACAACTATTCTTACTTAGAAAAATATGATATGAAAATCTCACAACTAGATACAGTTGCCCCAGGCAAGCCAGTTTCCATAATTGGACAAGTTGAAAGGTGCCATGAAGAACCTATAATATAAAGTTATGATTCTCTAGTTGGGGCAGTCATCACACTATTTAGAAGAAATATGAAGAAATATGAATATGAAGAAATAGTACTATTGTCTAGGATATTTTTGTACCATTCTTTGGCACTTTCTTTTAAGGAATTCACAAACAATTTTATCATGGCATCCTCATTGTCTGTCTCATATTCATGTGTAGTATTGATGAAATAACTTAGATGTTCTTCCCCAATTACTACATTATTACCTTGAAATATATGAATTGTTCCTTTTATTTCACTGGGGATTGTGTTTGGGTAATTAGAAATTCCAAAGAAATCCAATTCATGTCTATATATTTCTACTCCTATAGGGTGTTTGAACTTTGAAAGAAACAAACCTTTGACCTCGTATTCAAACTTGATGTCTAGGGTTTGGCACATTGCCAAACCATTGATTTCACTACTGAATACTGAACTGCTACTGGCAACAGTTTTATGGAACTTGATCATTGTTATGGTTCCTGTGTTGTTGTTGATTTCTATTTTATTGTTTTTTATTTTCTCTCCCTTCAATAGGATGCATTGACTATCTATTTTATTAAGAATCTTGTATATGCTCTTGTGACCTAGTAGGTGAAACATGATATGTGTGTTTGTGTTTAAGCATGCCAAAAATTCTCTTACGTGCATCCCTTAAATCTGCAAATGCCTTAAATCTACAAATGCATTGGTTATACTAGATGTACAATGTCGTGTTGCATCCTAAACAATGATATGTGCATTTGTGTTTAAGCATGCAAAAATTTCTCTTACGTGCGTCCCTTAAATCTACAAATGCATTGGTTATACCAAATGTACAATGTCATGCTACATCCTAAAACCTAGTCGCAGCCTTCATAATTCTTCGTCATAGCATTTACAAACCCCAGTCAAACCTTAGTCACCACTAAGAATACTCATTGATTCAATCGCCTACCAGCATATTACTAATAGAGATGACAAGAAAATGACAATCCAGTACGTAATGAAATATAGCAAACACGGAAGATACCTCAAACTCCATGGAAGATAAATGATTAAATGTGCTATTAACCTTGGGTGTAGGTCTCTTCACAACCTAAAATAAGCTCCGCTCCTTAGCTTAGAAATGAAAATCCTAATTCGCGCGCTGCAACCAAAAAAATGAAAATGAGAATTGCAATCCTAATCCGCGTGCTGCAACCGTAAAAATGAAAATGAGAATTGAAATGTTTTTTTTAAGTAATATGCCCATGTTGGTCAAAATTTTGACCGACGTGGTATTGGTGGAAATTTCGACCAACATGGGCATAGTTTTTTTAAAAAAACAAATTTTTCCTTCTATACCCTGACCAACCTAAACCATTTTCATTAATGGTCGATAATTTTCATAGAAAAATGATGTCAAATGTACTAGTGTGGTTGTACACATCACATGACTGGTGATGAAGATAAGTTTGATCATCTTGACCATTATAATGGAGGATCAGTGAAAATGGGTAATGATACACCTTGTATGGTAAAAGGAAAAGGGTCTATTCTATTGAATGATAAAATTAGATGTGATAGTGCATACTGGGTAAAAGGACTTAACTAAAATTTTTTGAGTGTAGCACAACTAAATAACTTAGGTCACTGAGTTGCATTTGAAAGAAAGAAGGTGAAAATTTATGATGAAAATGGAAAGCTTGTCGGAACTAGAGGACAATCAAAAGGTAATTTATTTTATCTTGACAATGTTGAAACTTCTTGTTTATTGGTGAATAATGAAGATGCATGGTTATGGCATAAGAGGTTATGTCATGTAACTTTGATAATATGATTAAGATCAGTAGAAAGAGAAAAGTTAGAGGATTTCCTAGTCTAACCAAACTTGATCATGTTATGTGCCATCAATGTCAGAAAGGAAAGATGACCAAATCTAGTTTTAAAAGTAAGGACTATTCATCTAAAGAAATTTTGGATTTGGTTCACATCGACTTATGTGGTCCTATGAGAACTCAAAGCTACTATGGTGATAGATATTTTATTTTGTTTGTTGATGACTATACTAGACTGATGACAGTTATGTTCTTGAAAGAAAAATCTGAGGCATTCAAACTATTTAAATGGTATAAGGCTAAAGTTGAAAAAGAAACCAGAAATGAATTGAAATGTTTAAGGTCTGATAGAGGAGGTGACCATGTTTCTGATGAATTCACTAACTTTTGTAATGAGCATGGTATCAAAAGGCAAGTTTTTGCACCTAGAACATTGCAACAGAATGGAATTTCTGAAAGGAGGAACCGATCTATTGTTGATTGTGCTAGAACATTGATGATTGAGAAAAATGTTGCACAAATGTACTAGAGAGAGGTAGTTAGCACAACAGTATACACCCTGAACTGAGTTCAACTAAAGAAAGACATAAACAAGACACCTTACGAGTTATGGTTTGGATACACACCGAGTATAAGTTATTTTAGAATCTTTGGTAGTAAGTGTTATATTCTGAAAGATGATAGGAATGGTAAATTTGACTCTAAAGGTGATGAAGGAATATTTTTGGGATATTCTACTAAGAGTAAAGCTTATAAATGTTTGAAAAAGGCTACTAATAAAATGATAGAAAGTGCTAATGTAAGATTTGATGAGTTTGTTGAAAAGAATGATGAAGAAAGAATGGAGGAACCAAAAGACTATGGTAGGTGTAAGATATAAAATATGCGGTGGGGCCTAGGACAATGGTTTGCACATAAAAGAGACCCCAAAACCAATATTTTACACATACATGAATTTATAATGAATATTGAAAGTAAATATAGAAGACTACTATTGAAATAAAGAAATAAAGGTACTTACCTCGAAAAAAGAATTGGCTAAAAACCTTGTCAGATGGTCTCATAAATTGTTAATTTTCATGCTTCTAAACAGAAACTACGAGATCTAAAAAACCCAAAAATCTTTTTCTTTTCTAAGAAAGGTCATCCTTGACCTAGGTAGACAAAGTCGACCTTAACCCCAAAAAGTCAACCTTGACCCAAAAAGTCAACCTTGACCTACACAGCTCCGATGGAAATTCTATTCGTGGATACCAAAAGTTTGACAAAAAGGGTATCCAAATATGCACTGATATTGATCGTCCCTTAGCTATACCTACAAGAAAAATTGTTTACTTTGTTGGGGGCGATGGGTTTGCCTTAGTCAAACCCCAATTTAGGAATTAACCTTGAAATTGAATTGAAATTGCAGAGATAAACAAAGTAAATGGAACAATTCACCTTGCTTATGTTGAAACCCTTGTGGAGGATTTGAATCCTTGAATCCACAAGTATGGATGCTCCAAATGAATGTAGAATTGAATGTAGGATGTCTCAAATAAATTGTCTTTAGATCTTGAATACCAATCTTGAATGGATCTTGGAATAGGAAGAAGCTTGAATGGATGGATGGAGAAATCTTCAATAAGAGGGCTCCATAGAGCTTGAATCCTTCAATGGCTACTAATGGATCTTCTTGATGAATTGAATGCTTGAATGCTTGAAGGCATGAATGCTCTAATGCTTGATCTTCTTTCTTGATAGTGCTTGAGCATGAAAGTGGATGGAGAAAATGAGAGGAGGAGGCTCTCTTTTATAGTGATCTAGGGCACAAACTTCTAGAGAGGCCACATAGAAAATAATAATTAAGAGTCCATGGCACAAAACTGTAGAGAGGTTCACATGGAGAGGAAATTAAATTAAAGTCTTGACAAAAAACTCTAGAAGGGGTCCACTCTTAAGATAGAAATAAAAATAATTATTTAAGAGCCTTGTCACAAAATTCAAGGTAAGGCCAACCCCAAAGTTAATTTGAGCATTAGGAACAAAACTTGAGAAAGGCTAATCTCAAATAATAAATTAGGAATCCTATACAAATTTTGAGCAAGGTCCACCTCAAATATTAATTTGAGAATTCAACACTTAACTCGAGAAATGGTGGCCATGAAGAGGGAAAAGATAAAATTTTGATGAAACCTCGAAACTAGAATCTAACCCCAAGGATCCCGGACCCTAGGGTCAAGGTCAAGGTCAACTTTGACCTAGGTCAAGGTCAAGGTCAAGGTTGACTGTCACCTAGGTCAGATTCGAGGTCAACCTTAACCTTGAGGTCTAGAATCTCAGGTTTGCAATTCAGGATGCCAAAATTATGTCGGGAAGAAGTGGAAAATGGGGCAGAATAGGGGAAAAAATCTAGATCCAAGTCAAAGACCCATTCAAGGTGTTCAACATGATCCAAAACCACTTCCTCGGAAGGCTAAACTAGTCCAAAATGGAAGTGCTTCCATTTTATGACGATACAATAGGTTTACTTATGTTGCAGATCCAGCATATCTACTGAAGCCATAGGTTGAGTCTACTGAGCATCAGAAAAATGCTACTGAGAATCAGCAAATGCAAACCATGAATCAGGAAGAAGCTACCAAGAAGGAAAATGAACCTAAATTGAATGATGAGAAGAGAAGAGATCAAGTGCTAGCAAGATTTGTTAGAAGACACCATCCAGAGAATCAAATCATTGGAGATAAGCAAGTTGGCATGATGACTTGAAGTAAGTTAAGAAAAAACAAATGCTTAGTTTGTGAGTTTGAACCTAAGAATGTTATTGATGCACTTGAAAATGAGGAATAGATCAATGCTATGAATGAGGAAATTGAATAGATTGAAAAGAATAAGACATGGACATTAGGACCTAGACCAAAAGATAAAAAATGTTATTGGTACTAAGTGGATTATCAGGAATAAGTTAAATGAAAATGGTGAGGTCACTAGGAATAAGGAAAGACTTGTTTGCAAGGTATATGCACAAGAAGAAGGTATTGATTATGGTGAAACCTTTGCACCTATTGCTATAATGGAAGGAGTTCGTATATTACTTGCATATGTTGCACATAAGGGATTTAAATTATATCAAATGGATGTGAAATCAGCTTTTCTAAATGGAATTCTTGAGGAGGAGGTCTACATAGAAAAACCAGAAGGTTTTGTTGATTAGAATCAGAAGAACATGGTATGTATACTGCACAAATATTTGTATGGATTGAAGAAAGCACCGAGGGAATGGTATGAAAGACTACATGCTTATCTTATCAGTATTGGTTTTGTAAGAACTAGTGAAAATGGTAATTTTTATATGAAAGGATAATCTGATGATAGTATTTTGATTACTGAGATATGCCAAAGAAGACTTCACCTCCCAAGGTCACCAAGCCTACACCTTTGGGATTGGGAGAAAGTTCCAAGATAGCAGAAGAAAGTGAACAAGTTGACATGCAATCAGACTTCTTTGTCTCTGGTGTGCCTGTGACCCTTAACACTTCACATGATATAAATGATCCATTTCTGGACAACTTGGACAATGTGATGACAGTTGAAGAAGAAGGGCAGATAAAGGAAGAGAAAACAAAGGATAAACGAGAAGAGAAGATACAGAAGAAGTAAATACAACAAGAAGAAAGGAAGGTAGAAGAGACTAGAATAAAGAAATTAGTTGAGGTTAGAATGGAGAAAAAGCAAGAATCTGACACCTCCTCAACTCTATTGTTGGCAAGTATGGCCAAACCAGTGAGTGAAGATGTAGAGAACATAGATGAGGATGAGCTCATGAGGCTATCTTTCATGGATTTTTCTAAGGCTAAGGAAAGATCAGTACAAAAAGGAGATAAAAGAGTGAAGGTAATAGCTAGGGCAGTAGAGACAGTAAATAAATTACTCCCTACACCTATTACTTTTCAAATTCAGGATGAGGTAGAGAACCTAGGAATGGCATTGGACAACTTTGACAGTCACTTTGAGTCACTACTAAAGACTGCAAAGAATAAGGTAGAGAAGATATTTTTGGAGAATAATTTGAAAGAATTTTGTTAGTCCATCTCATGGGACTTGGACGTTCTTAATGAAACTACACTTAAGGCTAAGAGTTATGTAGCACAAGGTAGAAAAATATACAGTCACTACATAAACCCTTGTAGACATGTGAAGAACATTGAATACATTATAGCCAAGGATAGGGCTACCCTTGAAAGCTTGATGGACAGTTGTGAAACATCTTCACAAACTATGGTAGAAATGGATAAGAAGACATCTAATATTTTGGATAAAATAAGTGTTTTGAATGTAGAGAAAGGGAGAGTGGTAGACAGATTCAGTTTGCTGAAGAGTTTAATAACTCCTAAGCTATCTATGCTCAAAGCTCATCTCTCAGAGATGGAGAATATAGAAAGATCTATATCTATACCCATAGAACTGAAGGAAGCAGAAAAAGCATACTATGCACTGAATGGATCGATCCATGTTAGTAAGCTCTTGATTAAGTCATGGGTAGAGGAAGTGAAGACCTTGGAAGATTCCTTCCAAGATATTCTAAATTTGGTGAGTAAGCACTAAGTCTTTTTGTACTTATAAATTTTGAGATTTTGTACCTTTTCCATTGATGTCAAAGGAGGAGGAAGAAAAGAGAAAAATGAGAAGAGAAGAGAGAAAGAGAAGAGAAGATAAAATAAGAATAAGAAAAAGAAATTAAAAAATATATAAAATAAGATAAGAGAAAAGAAAAGAAAATTTCTATGTATATAGTATAAGGAAGTGCTTTTGACACTTAGCCATTTTTTCACTAAGTGTTTCCATCAATGCCAAAGGGAGAGATTGTTGGAAAGTGATGTTTTGGAGTACTAGGGATCACTTAAAGGTTTGTCATTTATGGAAACACTTATGCTGGAGTGATCACATGCAGAGAGTTTTGGTACTGGAGTTAAAGTCATGAAAATGACTAAGTACAGAATCAGGATAGCAGTATACTATGTTACAATTTTGGTTAGCGATGATGCAATGATCATGTATGATGTATTATGGCTTGTGAAGTAAGTAGAAGGAATTTTGGGATATATAGGACCTTCAGTTAAGGTCGCATGTGTTTGGTGATCAGATTAGTGAGATACAGTATTATGAAGGTATGCGAAGACAAATTATCAGTGTAACAGAGCATATGAGAATTTGCGAAGATTAAGGCAAGGTTAGTTGGTATGGAAATGTGCTAAGTTATATAAAAGTTGTATATTTCTGAAACTTTGGTAATATATGATCGCCAACTCTATGTTTAGAATTAACATAAGTATTTATTATGTTTTGTGAAGTATTTTGAGAGCTGACTGGATGGAAGAGTTTGTATAAGTATAGAATGTTTTGTGGAAGTGATAAGTATGATGGTAGTGAATATGATGATAGTGTGATGATGTGAATCTAAGAGCATAGAGAAGATGCAAGATCTTTATTTGATAGAGCTATAACTGGAACTATCTAAGCATAGAAAGTGCTTGTATTGTTCATTTTTGGAGAACTCTTTGAGATAGTATTTTGATTGTAAGAGCTATATGCTCACCACCTTTAACCAGGTGTTTGTATCCCCTAACAGGGTTTTGTATTCCTCTAACAAGGAAATTTACTATGTAATAATCAGCTCCTAACAGGGCTAAATCTCCTAATAGGGATATAATATTTTAGTGCATAGTTTTAGGTACCATCCCCACCGGGGTTTTCCCTTGGCCAGGGTTTCCTTGAGAACAAATCATGGTGTCATGAGTTATGCATTGTGCATTTATGTTCTTTTCATTTCAGCATTGTTATGATTTATTTACAATTGGTTGAAGTTTAAATTAAAGTGTTGTAATACTGATTCACCCCCCCCCCCCCTCTCATTATTACCTAATCCTAACAAGTTTGAGATAAATAAGTTTGATGCAATAAAAGGAGGTAAATAGGTATAATCATTTTATTGTTTTGTAGTAGATATAATAATGATATGGAAAAATAGTGAAGTCTTCATGGTTTTGTAAATTGTGAAGAGAGTGGATCTGAAGTAGTGATATCACTATTTCATGGGCTAAATGTGAAGTGTTTGGTGAGATGGAAAAATATGTGTGGAGTAATGGCTAAAAGTTGTGCCTTAGCTCTTTCATGAAATGAGATAAACAAGGAATGTGCAATAACAACATATCGCTATTTCACAGGGCATCTTGAAGTGTGGTTTAAAAATGATGAAAGCAAAGTTGTTCTACCGAGTAGCCAGTGACAAAGATATGAAATGGAAATAATATGGGGACTCATCACCATTTTGTTAAGAAACACTAAAGGAAGTTGTGAAATAATGAATAGATGATTTTTTTAATGGAATGATGTTGTATCTAGTCATTATTACATTTAATGAGGTGACAGATAGCTTTATGAAGTTGTATTTTGTGCACTTGGAGAGAAATAATCACTTAAATGGTGTGATTTTATTAGAAATATACATGAGTACTTTGTGGTAAATATTTTCATTCATGAAGTAGAGAAGTAAAGGTTGCAACAGTTTAGAAGATGAAAAAGAGGCGAAGACATCTTGAGATAAAGAAACTAAGGACCAAGGAGCTTCAGGGATTTGTAGGATTGTAGCTAATAAATAATTAGTAAGTTAAATTATCCATCCTTCTTGCTGATTTTCTATTATAATAGCTAAACAGAATGGCCCCTAGGAAGAAAAAAGAAGAACCAGTGGTCCATAGTTTAGCTAAGGCTCCTCGACAATAAGGGTTTTACACATAATTTTGCAAATTTGATTTTCAATGGAAATTTTAATTTGATTAGGGTTTATGGGTGTAGGCAAAAACCTCATAAATTACCATCTTTTGTATCAAAGAGGCTTGCATTTTTGGAATTTATTTGGAAGATTCTTTGATTTGAGAAGGAGGTAAATTATCCAACAAGTAAGGGCACATTCATGCCCCATGTAGCCAGATTTGTAGGTCTCTAGATCAACTCAACCATCATCAAACAGTTGTAGGACTACTTGATTAAGAATTATAGGATGGAAGAAGGTGAAGGAAGGAAATATAACCTAAAGGGACACATTAGGTGCTTTATTAAAGAATACATACATAAGATTGACCTACAAGAGGATATTTCTCCTTTAGGGATAAGCTTTATTAAAGAATACAGACATAAGCTTGACCTAAGGCTAATGGGAGTTGATGAATCTCAACATGATGAGACCGTTGACCAATTGTTAAAAGAAATGAAATTAGATGAGGCCAATTATACCTTGGAGGAAGCCATGGATTTGGTCATAAAGAGAAACATGTTGATTATTCATGGGCTTTCACTCAAACAAATATTTTTTCTTGACCAAGGAAGTAGGATGACCCAAACCTTGTAGCATAGTTTGACTCAGAAGATAGGATTTTAGGGTCGGGATACAATCCCAAGACAAAGACTTTGGCTACTTGGATCTATTTCAAGGGAGATAATAAACCCAAATTAATTGATATTTAAAAATGAAATTGATGGAATGGAAATTTTCTAGAAACTTAATGACGCAAATCCCTTGGCCTCGACTACAAAAATAATGCACAAGGCCATGTTTAACAAGGATCAAGGAAAACACCTGCAAGATAAATTATAATTCTCACATATGAGAGAAATTGAGATGAATAAAGTGGTAAATGAGTTATATTTGATTTTTTTGCATTGAATGAGGAAATTAAAGCTTTGAAATCTAGAGATAAAAATAAAGCCATCATCGTTCACCAAGGGACACCTGTTGAAAAATAAAATGAGGATGTTGCAGTAAAAATGGCACATGATAATGCCAAAAATTTGTTCACTACTCTTGAACAAGTTCTTTCAAAGTGGATATAGTGGTTAGTAAGTTTGATGAAGTATATACTAGGTATCCTACTCTATTGATCAAGTTGGATACTTTCAATAAAAATAAACCATAATTAAAGGAGTTGTCAAGGAGATGGATTCTTTCCCACATTGATCTTATGAGATTGAGAGAGATAACACATAGAGACCCAGATGACCCCCAAAAGAATCAAAGAATCAGTTGAAACACTTGATACTATTATAAATGAGTTGGGATACATTGAGGTAGAGGAGAGAAAGATTGAACATAAACTATGCTCTTTCAAAACAATTAAGCATTGGACCATCCTGAAATTTGGGGACAAAGAAGTGACGCAGGGGTAGGGTAGATACAAGCAGAATCAAGAAGAATTGAGTCCACTTGAATCCACAACAAGCCCTTGCTCAAAGTTACACAATGGAAGCAATATAATATCACATGAAATCAATGGAAACACAATGGATATGAGACAATCAACTGGCAGCAATAACAGAGAATTATATTATTTCTTTCAACATGCCCGGCTGTGAGGCCTTCCAGGTTTCGGCCTTATACAATGAGAATTATGAATTCAGAATTACAACTTGCATCCTATCTTTTTCTCCAATGATTTATCTTGATAATCCTTCCTATATCTCACCTATGATCCTCTACTACATCAATCTAGACCCCTTATATAGCCAGCTAAGCCACAGGTCGGCTAGTCAGACATTTAATTACAATATAGGTCCAATCTCAAGATTTAAACCAAAACTAATGCTAGAATGAATATACATTGATGAGCCTTTGGATTTAAGTCCTAACTTGACCCAATAAAATTCATTTAAGTGCACAAGGTCCCATATGATCACACAGAACATCGCAAGAAGAAACACCACACGTTTCACCCAAAAACTGGCAAGAAATAGGTCCTGAGGAAAAATAGGCATAACTTTTTACTCATAATGAATTGGAGTTTGCGCTCTTGGGAAATGATATTAATTTAGGTCCAATTTAATTCCTTAAGTGTGAAAAATAAAATTCCTTATAGATCAAGGTCTCCAAGATGAACAATCAGCACCAAAACTGCAGGAACCTCTTGGACGTGAAACTGGCAGAAAATAGGTCCTGTGCCAAAAAGGCCATAACTTTTGAATCATAATGAATTGGAAGCTGCACTATTGGAAAATGGTATTAATTTAGGTCCTCTTCAATTCCTTAAGTTTTCAAAATAAAATTCCTTATGGATCAAGAGAACCAACATGAACAATCAGCACCAAAACTGCAGGAAAACACTATTCCGACGGCAAGGAAAACAGCTGTAACTTTGAAACAGTCCATCCAAACTTTATGTGCTCATAGGAGAAGGTTCCCAAATAGGTCCTCAACATAATTTAATATTTTCACACCATGAAACCATCAAATGCAAAGATATAAAGAAAACAACAGCAAATAGGTACAGAAATCAGAAAATGTTTTTGGTTGATGCAAGATTGCCAAAGACCCAAGATGCTCCTGCATCAGACACCTAGGGTAAATAAAGAACTGATTTTCACATCAGGCACTACTCATATTCTAACCTTAATCATAAAGATCCAACTTAGCTTGTGTAATCCATGAACTATCCTCAACTGGCTTATCTTTCCAATGAACTAGATATTCCATGTAGTCTTTTCCTCTTGTACTCTTGCCAACTTTGCTATTCAAGATCTTTTCAATGCTATCGCTATTCTTCTTAGGATAGTCTAGATCATCTTCTATCTCATAATTTGATTCAAAGTACTCAAATATATTAGCAATGTTGAATATAGGTGATATATCCATGTCCTCTGGCAATTCTACTTCATAAGCATTTCCACTATCAAACTTCTTCAGAATCTTACAAGGTCCAAACTTCTTCATTTTCAGCTTGTTGTAGGTACCAACTAGAAATCTATTCTTCTTCAAATGAATCATAACCTCATCTCCAACTTCAAAAGATTTATGTCTCCTTCTCTTGTCTGCTCTTTGTTTATATTTCAAATTACTATCCTCCATATTCTTTTTAACTTCATCATGTAAAGTTCTCATGTATTTTGCAAAATGATTAGCTTCAGCACTTCTTCTAGTCTCAATAGGTAAATCTCTTAGCTCTATGGTTCCCTTAGGATGAAATCTATTAACAATCTCAAATGGTGTCTTCTTAGTGCTTCTATTCACTAAATTATTATATGCAAACTCTACTTGTGCCAAAATCAAATCCCAATTAGCAGGTTTCTCTCCAACTAAACATCTCAATGAGTTTCCCAAACTTTTGTTCACAACTTCAGTCTGTCCATCTATCTAAAGGTGAAATGTAGAACTAAACTTTAAATTAGTATTCATCTTGCCAGTAAACTTAGTATCTCTATCTGAAACAATAGATTTAGGCAAACCATGCAATCTTACCACTTCCTTGAAGAATAATTCAGCTACATGCAATGCATCAGATGTCTTCTTACAAGGTATGAAATGAGCCATCTTAGAAAATCTATCAACCACTACCAAAATAGAATCATTACCTCTCTAAGTTCTAGGCAATCCAAGAACAAAGTCCATACTCACATCTTCCCAAGGTCTATTAGGTACAGGCAAAGGTGTATACAATCCCAAATTCTGACTAGTTCCTTTTGCTACTTGACAAATTCTACAACCTCTAACCATTCTCTGTACATCTTTGTAAATATGTGGCCAAAAGTATCTTTCTAAAATCAAATTCACTATCTTATCAATCCCAAAATGTCCAGCAAGTCAACCACTATGTTTCTCCTTCATTATGTTCTCTCTCATAGATCCTCTAGGTATGCACAACTGAACTCCTTTAAACAACATGTCTTCTTGAATGAAATAATCAGACCACTTATCACTCACTATGTGTTCTTTACAAGCTTTCCAAGGCTTTGAAAAATCAATGTCAGCCTCATACAAATACTTCAAATCATCAAAACCAAGTACCTCTACTCTCATCTCTGTTAGCAAACTTATTCTTTGGCTCAAGGCATCAGCAACCTTATTTGACTGTCCACTTTTATGCTTCAGGCAAATATTTTGTTCTTTCATTTCACTTGTAAATCTTTTATCATCAAACAAGCATACTCTGACTGTAGTACAATGACCTTCATCAAACTTCTCTACCAAAGGCAATAACACTTGTTTCTTTCCATCCATCCAAATAGTATATTGATTCAATCTACCATCATGCAAAGCTTTCCTATCATACTGCCAAGGTCTACCCAAAAGAATATGACAACAATCCATAGGCATAATATCACACAAGACTTCATCATGATAATTCCCAATTTTGAATTTAACAAGGCATTATTCACTTACAAGTAGTTTATGCTCCTTCTGGATCCAAGCAATATGGTAAGGCTTAGGATGTTTCAATCTCTGCAACTGCAAATTGTTAACCAGCTCTTCAGATGCCAAATTAGTAGAACTTCCACTATCAATGATTACCTTGCAACATTTATCAGCGATCTTACATTTGGTTCTGAACAAACTTTTCCTCAAAATAGGTTCCTCGTCAGCTTCTTCATTCCACAAGATCCTTCTTAGCATCAAGTTCTCACCATGTTCAGGTTCATTAGACATTTCCTCAACTTCTTCACAAGCCAAATTATTTCTACCATTACCTCCAGTCTTCTTTCCAGAGTTAGTACATTCAAAAGCTCTATGTCCTTCTTCACCACATTTGTAACAAGTACCTTTAAACCAAGATTTATCTTCCCTTCTACCATTATTGTTATTCCTAGAGTAACCAGTATAAATACCTCTAGAGTAATTACCTCTTTTACCAGCAGGGTCATCTTCCCATCCTTTATCTTGTACTAAATTTTCAGATCTACTACTTTCTCCATTAGATCTACCTCTACTTCTCTGAAATCTGCCACCTCTTCCTCTTTGTCTTTGATCATGTCTTTTTGTCAATCTTTCTTCAGCCTTCAAAGAAAATTGGTATGCTTCTTCCACACTATCAATCTTCACATAACTAATCTCATCTTGAATAGATGTCCTTAGGCCATTCAGATATCTAGCCACCTTCTCAACTTCATCATCCACATGTCTAGATCTGATATCCAATTTGTAAAATTCCTCAGTATATTCTTTCACACTCATGTCCTTTTGTCTCAGATTTTGCATCTTTCTCATCAGACTAACTTGGTAGTCAGCTGGAAGAAACTTCTTCTTCATCTTTCCAAGCATCTTCATCTATGTTTTGATCTTTTCTTTTCCTCTCTTCTGTCTCTCAGTTTGCAAATGATCCCACCAAAGAGATGCATGCCCTTTCAACTTTGTGACTGCTATCTTAACCTTCTTATTATCAAGATACCTTCATACTCAAAGTATTTATCCATCTCAGAGATCCAATCCAAAAGTGTATCGGTCTCAAGTCTTCCATCATAGCAAGCAACTTCAACTGCAGGTCTGGAGTTAGCCTTAGACAAAACTCTCAAAAGTCTTTCCTCATCTTGTTCAACTTCAGGTTCAGCATTAGGTGCTGCTTCTTCTTCTTCATCACTAACATCTTCAAGATGTGCTCCTCTTCTCTGGGCTATCTCTACAGCTTCAAGCGTAGTTGCAATTTGCCTCAACATATCCATGATAGCATTATCATTTCCTCTACCATGAACCATCTTGACAATCAGGTTCCAGCAAGATCATAACGTTCTACAAGTTATAGGTCAGATCTCAAATCTACCACAATACAACCAAATCTAATAAGGTTCTCCATGATCCAATCCACAAGAAAGAACTCGCTCTGATACCACTTGACGTAGGGGCAGGGTAGATACAAGCAGAATCAAGCAGAATTGAGTCCACTTGAATCCACAACAAGCCCTTGCTCAAAGTTACACAATGGAAGCAATATAATATCACATGAAATCAATGGAAACACAATGGATATGAGACAATCAACTGGCAGCAATAACAGAGAATTATATTATTTCTTTCAACATGCCCAGTTGTGAGGCCTTCCGAGTTTCGGCCTTATACAATGAGAATTATGAATTTAGAATTACAGCTTGCATCCTATATTTTTCTCCAATGATGTATCTTGATAATCCTTCCTATATCTCACCCATGATCCTCTACTACATCAATCTAGACCCCTTATATAGCCAGCTAAGCCACAGGTTGGCGAGTCAGGCATTTAATTACAATATAGGTCCAGTCTCAAGATTTAAACCAAAACTAATTCTAGAATGAATATAAATTGATGTGCCTTTGGATTTAGGTCCTAACTTGACCCAAGAACATTCCTTTAAGTGCGCAAGGTCCCATTTGAGCACATAGAACATCACAAGAAGAAACACCACATGTTTCACCCAAAAACTGGCAAGAAATAGGTCCTGAGGAAAAATAGGCATAACTTTTTACTCATAATGAATTGGAGTTTTCTATATTGGGAAATGATAGTAATTTAGGTCCACTTTAATTCCTTAAGTGTGAAAAATAAAATTCATTATAGATCAAGGTCACCAACATGAACAATCAGCACCAAAACTGCAGGAACCGCTCGGACATGAAACTGGCAGAAAATAGGTCCTGTGCCAAAAAGGCCATAACTTTTGACTCATAATGAATTGGAAGCTGAGATCTTGGAAAATCGTATTAATTTAGGTCCTATTCAGGTCCTTAAGTGCACAAAATAAAATTCCTTATGGATCAAGAGAACCAACATGAACAATCAGCACCAAAACTGCAGGAAAACATTGTTCCGACGACAAGGAAAATAGCTGTAACTTTGAAACAGTCCATCCAAACTTTATGTGCTCATAGGAGAAGGTTCCCAAATAGGTCCTCAACATAATGTAATATTTTCACACCATGAAACCATCAAATGAAAAGATATAAAGAAAACAACAGCAAATAGGTATAGAAATCAGAAAATGTTTTTGGTTGATGCAAGATTGCCAAAGACCCAAGATGCTCCTGCATCAAGAAGGCAGGGAGAAAAGTGTGGAGGAATGGAAAATAGAATATAAGGAAATCATCCCAAAAATTATCTCACATCTGAATGAAGACAAAGATTTTAATATTTCCAAATTTAATACATTCTTGGATAGGGTCATCACATTAGAAAGAAGATTTTCAAAATTCCAAGTTATGGTTTTGGCTATTACTAGGAAGAGATGGAAATATTTCTTGTTAAATATGTCGGGTGTCCTCAATTATACCTAGCCAACACATGCAAAAATAGAAGAATGGGTTATATAGTATCTAAATCTGATTGAATTAATTGTCAACAAAACCAGGATGATGTCCGAAGGAGATGAGTCCTGTCATCGATTAATCCTACCCAGGTTTAGGGGCAAGTTTTATGGTATGTTGCTTGTTAAGTTTGTTATATTTTGCAAGCTGTACTTAAACTTGTTTCAGTTGCTAGTGTTAGGTTTAGATTATAGTCTTGAATAGACACTTGAAATAGTTTGAATCTTGTTTATATCCCTTCATTTTGTATAAGGGGGATACCAAGACCATTAAGAGAAAAAAATAGATAGAATATAGTAGATATATAGAATTTTGGCTACAACTAAAACATGAACTCAAATGTACTTGTTTTTTAAAAATCAATACAAAGAACCAATGCTTTTCTGTCCTATTTTGAGGTTTGAAAGTTATTTATCATTTCAATCAGTCTTCTATAATTATTGATTATCATATCAATTTCTATTTTTTAATTCTTGTATGGAAAAATTTATTTGTTCCTCGTATTCATCTGATTATCAAGAAAATATGTGAGAAGTGTCTTTCCTCTTGTTTTTTGTCTAATTGATTTTCTACTGAAGAAGTTAAATTCAATTAGACTTTTGAATGTGTGTGGGCTTAACCATTTTCTATATTAACTACATTTGATGGTTGATTGTGCATTGGGAATATAGGTTGTCTTACAAAATTGTACATAGGATTGAATAAAAGTGACTCTATAGCCCTAATTTTATAATGTTATGGTCTTATCAATAGTCAAAGAATAAGTATTTGATTCATTATTTTGAAAGAATTTTTAAACTACAAATCATACTATTTAAAGTTTTCATTCAAGCAATTTTAGAAAGAAAAGTGAAGCAAGTGGTTGTGAATTTACACAATCATACCTATCTCAAGAATTTGTGCCATCTTGAGAGGCTAATTGGTTTTTAATCTACTATAAAAATCCTAAAACCTAGTGTGTGGATTAAGGAATAGATTTACCCTCTTTGGTCCGTTAGGATTTGGTTACACTGAGAGAGGGTGAATCAGTGTTATAGTACTTTATTGTATTCTTTAACTTCTTATACTTCTTTAACCAACATATAAAGATATAACATAAAATGAATAGCCATGCAACAAAGATAAACATAGAAGAACTCATAACACCATATTTGTTTTCGAGGAAACCCTGTTAAGGGAAAAACCCCAGTGGGGATGGTACCCACTAAATTCTACACTATGAATCTTGAAACCCTGTTAGGATTTATAGCCCTGTTAGGAGTTGATTATTACGATATAGTCATATCCATATTAGGGGATGTATAAAATGAGATCCTTGTCTAGGAATTGACCCTATTAAAGGTCCTAGCCCTATTAAAGGAAAATAAACCATGTTAGGGATGTACAATAGGTGCAACAACACTTACAAAAAACCTGTTGTCCTGAATACACAGAGTTAACAAAGTATTCCTTGAAGAACTCCTCTAGTTCTCCTTCTTCTTGATTTATGCTTTTCCTTTTAGATGCCTTCACAATTTGCATATAACATCCATCTCTTATCATCATCTAATCCTCACACACTTATAAAAAAGTGTTTGTATACTTATACCCTGTTAGAAGTATAATTACAAAAGCTAGTCATCATTTTTGTAGCTAAACATCATATTAATGCAAATGCATATACACACTTCATTAACATCCTCATTTGTCTTGAAATACAAGATAGCATCCAAAAATAACTTTCCAAATGTTCACAAGGTCAGCCTCAATGATCGCTAACATGTTATGCTCTGTTTACTATCTTCACATCCAATCAATTGAACATATCTCTTTGATCCTTCAATATTAACATGTGTGACCTCACACATGTTTATTAGTGTCCTACATGCATTCCATTAAGGTCGCAAACCTTAATACAACCTCTCTGAAGCTCGCCAAGATTTTCTATCAGACTAGGTTACTGGAACAATGTGTGGACTTAGGCATTTTTCCATTCATCAACTGCATTCATCATACCTAATATGTGCGACCATAAAATGGATAAGTATTTCCATAAATGAGAACATTACATATATGTGCATGTGCCTACATGTGCATATGTGTGTATGTGTTGACCACTTGCCAACAATCTCCCCCTTTGGCATTGATGGTAACACTTAGTGAAAAAATGACTAAGTGCATCCTCAAAGAAAAAATGTAAAAGTAAATATGTTGACAGAAATGCAACACATAAAAATTCAATACATATCCTTTAGAAGAAACTTTCCTTTATTTATACTTTCTCTCTTTCTCGCATTACATTTTGCATTTTTTTTCTTCTTCTATCTCTCCCCCTTTGACATCAATGGCAAAGGGTGCCAAAATGTCAAAATTAGTTGTCAAAGCATCAAAATTGGAGTACACAAAATTATAGCTTGACTATTTATAGTACATCATTTTAGTTTGTCTTCAAAGTCTGCATGTCATCATCCAAAGCTTCTTTGATTGACTCTGCTACCTGAATCATTCCATTAAGACCATATGTAGCCTTGTCTTCTTCCTCTACATTAGTAGGTACTAATCCTTGAAATTTTTTGAGGCCAAGATGAAGCTCATCATGGGTAATCTCCAAGACATTGATATTTGGAGTCAAAAAAATTTGTAGTTTTGAGAATCTTTTCTGAACTTTATCCTTTTCTAACTGCAAGGAATGGATTTTATCCATGATCCTATTGACTTCTTTGTTTATGTCCAAAATTTTCTTATTTTCAAAATTCTAAGAGAGGTTTGTCAAAGCTTCTTCATCCTTTGATATAATATCCTATATACTCTTGACATGCTCATGTGAAGTCATGTAGAGTTTATAGAGATCTTGTACATCCTTAAGACAAGATCTGATTTCCCTTTCAGTGGCAATCAATGTGTTAAGATTACTCTTGATCCCATCAAAAGTATCTTTCATCCTTAACCTCTTTAAGTCATCTACCACTTTTATTCTTGCTGCTTCTTCTAGTGTATCAAAACTTTGTTATGCTATACTTAGAACATTATCTAAATTTTTTATAGGATCTTCAGTATTTATAAGAGGTGTAATAAAAAACTTACTCATAACTTGTGTTGCTCACTAGATTGTCTTTGTAGTTTTGTTAGTCTTCTTCTCTGATTTCTCATTTTATTTAGTAAAAGAAAGTACCGACCATTGCATCAGATCTGTGACATCCATAGCCTCTAAGTTAGTTGGAAGTGATTGGGATCCACTTGCCAACATAATAGGTGTAGAAAAAGGGGTGATATGTAGCAATCATTTTGCTTGTTCCTCTACCTTTTCTTTTTCCTTCTCCTTTTTTGTTTCTTTTTCTTCATCTTTCTCTTCTAATACCTGTTCCTTTTCAGGTTTTTTCTTCTTTTGTTGATCTTTCTCAACTAATTCTTCTTGAGTGATCTTGGGAGGCTCAAGGTTATTTACTATTTCATCAATCTTGGCCAAAGTTTCAGTTATCTGAAATGGATCATATGTATCCTGCTTTGAGTCTAGTGACATTCCAACATTGTCAATGTAGAAATCAGGTAAGGTAGTATCAATTACCTTTGTCTCCTTTGGAACTTCAAGCTCTTCTGCAATTTTAGCAATTACCAAGATCGGGTCACTCCTTAAGGAGTAGTTTTCCAACCTTGTCATTTGTTTCTTTTTCAACCTCTTCAGAATTTTGGGCCAAAAACTTAATGATTAATTTAATTCTATTTATTCCTAATTAATATTGTTTTATTTGACAATAAATCAAATTTGCTAAAAATAATCAGTTGAATTCTTATTTAATTGATTAAAACAAATTGTCAAATTTAATAATATAGTTTTGAATAAAAGTTTGATTAAATAATTGATTAACCCATAAATAAATTTTTTAATTAAAAAATCAATTAAGTTGAGAATAAATCACTTTACTATTAAAATAATTTATATTAAATCATGCACAATCAGAAAAGCAGTCAACTTTAAATCAATTTTCAATTTCAATTTGTTAACTTTCTAAACTCGACATCTGATGGTGAGTTGAAAAAGTGAACTAAACTCTATTTTGAGTCAAAAAGTGCTTTTGCATGATTTTATGAGTTAATTTATTCCTAATTTCTTGTTAACTCAAAAATCAATCTGATTTTATCAAGAGTGATTTATGGCTTTTCTCAATGCATCCTCAAGCCCTGGATTTATATATAATCAAGGTTCAGCTCTTCACAAATAATCCCTCAAATTTACACAACTACTCTAGTGAATTTGCATCTGAAGAATCAAGCTCTTGCAAATAGGCGATTTGTGAGATTTTTTTATCATTTCATTGCTTTGCATCCATTTTTCATATCAATTCATAGCATTGTTAGATCAATTTTCATATCAATTTCATTCATCTAGATTATATTCATATCATTTTTTATCATAATTGCATAAAAAATCAAAAAAAAAATATTAATCTACACTCATTATCATTTACATTCAAATCCTTCATTTAGGTATTTCATTGTCACTGATCTTGGTCTAAATCTGAGAATACCATACTCACACCTACTAGAAGGCAGTAAATCGCTTGGTTAGCTAGTTTTATTTACATTGCAGATTTCTGATTTGCTAACCTCTAATGTTTTACTGAAGTGTTGTGTCTCTAGCTAGGTACGATTTTCACACACATATTTTTTGCGCCCACCACAGGGGCCCTGAAATGGGTTTCCATTCATCTTCTAACAATTTCTATTAGTTTTCTATCATTTTCTATCAAAACTATGATTTTTACCTTTTTGTCTATACATTTTTTGTATGAGTTTTGACAAAGTGTTGTGTTAGGACCCACTGACTGTCGTACGATAGTTGGTGTTTTTGAGAATCATGCTGGTTCTTATAGATTGTCATTTTAGGATTACTTTGTCATATGTGTATAGACCTACTGTCGTATGGTGCCTGGATTGTTGTACGAGGGGTAACCCACTGTCGTACAAGTTTTGGTACCAGAGATTCAATTGTCGTATCAAATTTTCAATTTGTCTTTCAAATTTGATTTTTGGATTTGGACTGACATCTAACCCTAACAATTGAGATCTTCTATTTCTGATTGGTACTTGTTGATTCTAATTGGAAAATTGCAACAAAAAATGCAAAATAGGTAAAATCTAGTAAGCGCATTGTGAAGGAACTTAGGTATTCTATTGCATCTGATAACACTTCAAGTTGGGACATAAAAAGAACTCTCACGTGTCAAGCTTGAGTGTCTTTCCTGCTTACATAAAACACACCTCATTTTTGGGCTCTAAAACAAACATAGATTTGCTTTCTGCATATTTGTTACACATATTAATTAGGCCCTATGAACACTATTTGTGGAGTTCTTGAGAGAGTGGGCTTCATTCACCTATTTTTCATGGGAAGCTCTTTTCGAAGATAGATCCCCTTGTAGGTAGGGAGGATACTTTGATTATCTCATGTTCTACTTGGTTTGGTCCTCAACTTTGATTGGTACATTCTCTCTTGGTCCCACTTAGAGAGCTCGATAGACATTGTTGTTGACATCACAAACCTTGGTGAGGTGACTTCAGTCTTAGCGCATCAAAGAATCTATCTACTATGTTTGGGTAAAAGTGAAAAGGCTAGAGGACTATGCTCTACTCCCTTTTTGGGTAGTATCAGAAACTCAGATCCTTGAATCTGGACCAAGTCCCCATGTGGTCTACTTTGTGAGTCACCTTTAGATAGGGTTAATCATAGTGGACATTCCCTTTATTGGTTCAACCATGTGGACAGAACCTCAAGTGGTAATAGCCATTTTCATCGTGGTAGCAACAATTGCTATATAAATGTCTTTGTGGAAGAAATCTCCATAGGTGTAGTCTCTTGTTGGGCTATCAAATCTCCTTAGTAGCTCCTGATTGATTAAATTCTTAGACTGTGTCAAAACCCCAATGTGCTTGGATTGGATTTCACCCTCTTGAGATTACAAAAGTTGCAGAGTCAAACCATTACTAAAAACCCTAGTGCTGCCAAATTTTTATTTTCTAGGTCTCTGTGCATGATTGGAAGAACTTTTGAGAACATACACAAGTAGCATTCCTAGGGTTAGAACAATAAGCCACTTGATTGTTCATGTGAAAGGTTTCTTTGTCCCTTACTCATTGTTTTCAGATGTGCTTGAATTCCTCACTTGCTGTTCTGCGTAATTGTTATCTACTTGGGTGTTGGAAACAAACAAACCTGAGATAAACTGTTACACAGATCTTCAAACCTGGATAGAGAAATTTTGCAAACAACCTGATACTGAAAATTGAAAAAATTGCAAATCTCAAGAAAAATTCCGTTCTGGAGTCCAAAGTCATCCCACAGTCTCAGAAACTCATACAAGTTTTTCCCAAGTGTTGTGCTAGAACCCCTATATTGTCGTACGAGAGACTGTATACTGTCGTACGAGTGATGTCAGAAAAAATCAAACAAAATCAATCCCTAGTGTCAATTGTCATACGAGTGTTGCAATTGTCATATGAGTGCTTTAAATTATCGTGCTAGACCTTACCCAGACTCGTACAAGCTTGGAGAAACTTGTATCAAAATTTTGAAAAATTGCCAAAAACTTGCCAAATTTGTCAGAAATTTAGTTTTTACAGCCTACTTCCAGAGTCTATTAGAAAATTCACTATGTTAGGAACAAAGTAGAAACCAGAAGAATCCAACCAATTTTCCCAAAGTGGTCTCTTGAGTTTTGATCTAGCCTTCTAATCTATCAATTTGCATCTTGTTCATCTTGTGTCAAAACCTTGTCATCCTCATCTTCAATTCAATCTTCAAACAAAATGGCTAAGTGTTGTGAGCTCATGTCCACCATCTTTTGGGAGTCTACCCATACATCTAGGGCATAGTATCCTTCATTTACATCCAAATCGGTCTTCAATCAATCCAATCTTGACAAGTTTGCATCATTTGATCTTCTTGAATCAAGTCATTCTTCAATCGTCTTCATCTTGCTATTTTTCTTCACTCGAAGTTAATGGTAGAAACTAGAGCTTCATCACAAAGAAAACAAGGAGAACAACCCAAATTCTCTTCAGCAACATCTTTTGTGATTTCTCAAACATTTCATCAACCTTATGACACAACTAAATTTGTAGAAGAAGCTCTTGGAAATCTTTACTTGAAGGGTGGTTACGTCACCCCACCTGTATCTGTTCACAGAGGTGCTAAAAAAACTCCACTTAAATCAATCTCTGGTAGTTCTCATCACAACATAATGTATCAAGGAGGAGGAAACCAAGGATCCCAAGGCCATCAATCTACTCATGAAGATCCTGAACCAACTCCATCTAAAATTAAATGATACATAAGTGATGAACACTTTCAAAAAATGATGAAACATTTCTTGCAAGAAGGGAAAGAAGCCTACTTCTTGGACTTGGCTCGGCAAGGAGCTAAACTTCCTCCAAACTTTAATGTTGAAGACATTTTCACTCAAGAAGAAGAAACTCCTATTACAGCCATGATGAAATAGATGCATGCAATGCAAGTCAAGTTAAACAAGATGGAAAAAGAGAAAGAACCTAAAGAAATTTCCATGGAGGCTCTATGCCCCTTTCCATTTGATAAAAACTTGTACATGCCGCCATTCCCAAAAAGGGTGGAAATACCAAAATATGATAAGTATGATGGAAACTCTAACCCTCAAGATCATGTCAGGGAATTATGTACTCAATCTATAGAGTTTATGCATGAACCTACCTACCTAATGCATCTTTTCCCTCGATCTCTAAGAGGGTTAGCTATTCATTGGTTCTCTAAAATGCCTCCAATAATCAAAACCTTTGAGGAGTTGATCAAATTATTCTATCAACAATACTCTTAGAACATTCAACATCCGATCACCATGATCGATATCTGCAATCTGAAGCAAAACTCGAGAGAACCCTTCCCAACTTTCCTCAAATGATGGAGGAATAATTTTTCACTCTATGCTCGACCTATTTTAGAAACTGAGAAACTTGAAATCTTCATCAACAATTTGGTGTCGAAACTCAATTATCCTTTGTAAACGCAAAATCATACATCCTTTGATAAAATGGTAGAGAATTCCATCAAGATTGAGAATGTGCTTGTTAAAAAAGGTGACATATCACTTCATAAAGATAACAAGTACGAATCTGGTTCTAGTTCCAACAACAAAGACAAAGGTAAATTTTGGAACAAGAACAAGAATGTTGTAACAGATGGCGTTGTTGATCACATCAGTGTTCCATCAAAGGCACCAACATTCAATCTCACCATGGGCACTCAAGCCATAAAAGCCTCTTAACAAAAGGCATATGAACCTCCTAAAAAGTTGAAAGACAAAAAACCATGGGTTACAACACCAAAACATGAGTTCACTCCTTTGGGTGAGTCCTTAGAATCTACCATGAAAACTCTCTTGGTGAACAAAATCATCACATTGCCTAAGATAAAAATGTGTGATCATGAACCTAAACCAAAATGGTGGAAAGAGATCGATTTTTGTGATTTCCATCAAAACAAAGGTCATAAAACCAATAACTGCATATCCTTGAAGCATCTCATACAAGACAAGATTGATAATGGAGAAATTGTAATTGATAATCATAAGAGAAATAATGACCATACGACATTCACGGAACCATTTCCAAAACATGCTCAAGGAGATTCATCTTCTCAGCCTAACATGGGTGCTAAAGTTAATTACGTCTACTCTGGAAACAATGTTGTCATAAATATGGTGGAACCAGGCCTATCTGAACATTGCAATGTCATCACAATTGTAAGAAAGGATAGAGATAATCAATCAGCAAATGTAGTAAATCAATCACAAGCTCAGGTACATCTACAAGGATAAAACTTGAATTCATCCAATGCCCCTAAGGTGCCTTTCAATCTTTCATCTACTTCTAAACAGAGGGCTGCCTCAAAATCATCAAATCCTAAAGAGACCAGGCCTACATCATATAGTATTGTCCAACAACTCTAGCATACCAATGCAAAAATATCCATGTTTGAGTTGCTTCAGATATCTCCTACTCATAGAGCTATTCTGGATAAAGCTATGCTTACTTCCAATGTTCCTGACAATCTTGATCTAAATAGATTCCACACTATGGTTGATCATATAACATCCCCCCAATGTATATCCTTCTCAGAGGAAGATGACAATTCACTGAGTCATCCACATAACCATCCCTTGCACATTGAAGTCCCTATCCAAAACCATCATGTCAAATGCATGTCGATAGATGGAGGTGCTGGTCTAAATATCTCTTCTTACAAATTAATCACACAACTGGGATTATCAGAAGATGCTATTGATCCTACAAAGAAGGTAACCATAAAAGCATATGATGACCAAGAAAGATCTTCCAAAGGAACAATTGTCCTACCTATCAGAACAGGACCAGTTATCAAAGACATCATCTATCAAGTTTTAGATCTTCCTTTGGATTACAATGTTCTTCTAGGGAGGCCTTGGATACATGAAATGAAATATATTCCATCAACATACCATCAATGTGTGAAGTTTCCTTATGATGGAGTAGAGGTCATGATTCCAGTTAACATATCTACATCTTGCAATGCCTTGAAAGAAAGTGCTGACAAACTTGTTCCACATAATAGAGAATCTTTCCCCAAGCAAATAGATATTGCCTCAACATCCAAGATGGAATACATTTCCAAAGAAGTCAAAATTAAGGACATAGGTATGGGAGAATATACTATGGAACCAGTCTTATCTCTAACATCTCTCCCAGTCTCATCTAAATCTTATGAGCAGCCTTTAAAACAAACAAAATAGGAATCTAAAGAACCTCAAACTATCTACAATGGGAGTTTTGTCATAGAGCAAGTATCCAATTAGGAGTTTGAAGAATATGAAGTTGTGCTTGCATGGCTATACAAAGATGAATCCTAGTCAGTTCAAAAATGTGACTCCAAGTCAAACATAATTCCTTCAAAGTTATATGGACTAGGTCACAAACTCATGTCTAAAATGGGAAACAAAGGAAAAGGACCTCTAGGAACAAGAGGCAAAGGTCTTATCTCACTGATTGACCACCATGGCCAGACAAACAAGGATACTATGGGTCTAGGATATTAGAAGAAGCCTTTTTATCTCAGAAAAAACTCTCCACATGTCTTAGAATAGATTGAACCATCAACAGAAACTCAGCTAAAAGAAGAAACACCACAATCAGATAGTGATGATTCAGACAGCTCTGAACTTATTCCTTATGAACATTTACCTCAAGAAATACTAGATCTCCTTAAAGATGAAGAAAAAACTAAGGAGAACATCAATGTGGTAGTTACACAAGAACCTACTACTAAACAAAATGAAGGTAAACCTATCGCCTTAGTTGAAAATTTGGGATACAATAGTGATTTTGAAATAGACTCTCATGAGTATGAATTCAACTCATAATTGGAAGGAAATCCTACTTGGGGAATTCATCCTGACTTTACACATGTTCTCAAATTTCCTAGAGGTCTAGATGAAGAATCAGAGGATGAATCAAATGACTATGAATGGGGAGTTATTCCAGAAGAAGATGAACTTATAACTGAGAAACACATTGATGTGATTCACCAATATACACCTAAATTTGACATAAGTCTAGATTGAAATGATGAACTTAACGAGTTTGATCCACCTACTCCTAAAGTGGGATCCAATAATGACATTGAGACTATTCATGAATTGAACATTTTGAGAAGTGATATCACCTTTCAATTCAAGATTCAAGTTAGGACCAATGATGACAACACCATATGCATTAACACCATTTCCCAATCCTCCCCTACATTGACTATCCAACATCCAGAACCTATTGACCAGAAGTCTACTAATCTGAGCCATGATATCTATACCTTTCGAGATGACTATGCCCTTGCTTGCTACCTTAATGTAGTAGAACCTATGACGACTTCCATCGGTGAACCTAGTGTCAGCATGATGGAGTCAGATATCAAATATCTCAGTCAAAAGAACAAGAATAAAAATAAAAAGAGTCCTGAGGGTGAAAACCACTATGTGGCAACCTCAGAACCTAAAATAGTAAAAACAAAAGATGTATCCAAAGGTGAAAACCTCTTTGAGGTGCCTAAGGATGAGATATTTGATGTCCTTCTAAGTCATTTATAGGATAGATCTCCAGTATTGATAGAGCCCTCTCAATCTATCAATTTGGGTACAACAGTGGAACCACAACTGATTCATGTATCATAATCTCTTTCAGAAGAAGAAAAATAGGCATTCACTAATTTCTTAACAGAGAAGAAGATCAACTTCGCACAGAAGTATTCAGATATGTCAGGGTTAGATCCAAATCGATAATGCATCATCTTTCTATCTCTCTAGGATTCAAACCTGTTAAACAGAAGTTGCGAAAGATACATCCACATGTTGCACTTCTTGTAAAGGCTAAGCTAGAAAAGTTACTAAAAGTTGGATTTATCCGAGTTATTGACTATGCAAAATGGATCTCCAACATAGTTCCTATTTCAAAACCATAAAAATCTATCAGAGTATGTACAGACTTCAAAGATGTAAACAAAGCATCCCCTAAGGATGATTTTACACTTCCAAACATTGATATGATAGTGGACATGACTACATGCTTTGAGATGTATTCTTTAATGGATGGTTTCTCTGGATACAACCAAATCAAAATTGCTCCAGAAGATCAAGATAAAATATCTTTTACATGTGCATGGGGTACCTTTTGTTGGAATGTCATGCCATTTGGTCTTAAGAATGTCGGTGCTACATATCAATAGGCTATGACATCTATCTTTCATGACATGATGCATCAAACTATGGAAGACTATGTTGATGACACCCTAGCTAAGTCTATGATAGTATCAAAACATTTGAATGACTTGAGAAAAATAATAGATAGAATGAAGAAGTTTAGTCTCAAACTCAATCCTAAAAAGTGTACTTTTGGTGTCACTTTTAGAAAGCTTCTAGGCTACATTGTTTCAAATAAAGGTATTGAAGTAGATCCTACTAAAGTCAAAGCTATCATGGAGATGCAACCTCCTAAAAATATTAGTCAAATGAGAACTTTACAAGGAAGATTAAAATCAATAAGATGCTTCATATCTCAACTAGCAGACATATCACAGCCTTTCATAAAGACATTACACAAAGGTGTGACTTTTGCATGGAACGAGGAGTGTGAAAAGAATTTCAATCATATCAAGCAATATTTATAAAATCATCCTGTCTTGTTGCCTCCTATCCAAGGGAATCCATTGATCCTTTATGTCTCCACCACAGATACATCACTGGGGGCATTACTAGAACAACATGATGACAACAAGAAAGAAAGAGCTATTTATTACATCAGCAGAACATTGGTAGCTTATGAGAAGAACTATTCTATGATAGAAAAGGTGTGTCTAGCTATCATCTTTGCATCACAAAAGCTGAGACACTACATGTTAGCTCATACAACACAACTAGTAGCTAAGATTGATCCACTAAAGTACCTACTAAGAAAAGGTGCCCTCATAGGTAGATTAGCTAAATGGGTGATGATATTGAGTGAGTTTCACATAGAATATGTTAAAAGGAAAGATATCAAAGGACAAGTCATTACAGATCAATTAGCTGATGCACCAATGTTTGATGATATACCATTACAGATGGAATTTCTTGATTCATCCATCATTAATATATATTCTAGGACTTGGCATCTTTTCTTTGATGGATCTTACACACAGAATGGATCCAGAGCAGGCATATTGTTCATAACACCACAAGGTTACTCAATACCTAAAGCATTCAAAATCAAGTTTCCTTGCACAAACAATGTTGTTGAATATGAAGCTCTACTTAATGGAACAAAGATAGCAATAGAGTGGTGAGTGACAGAGTTGCACATTCATGTAGACTCATAGCTAGTCATACACCAAGTTAATGATGTGTACTAGACAAAAGATGAGAAACTTGTTCCATACAAACACATGGTAGATGATCTAAAGAAGTATTTCATATCTATCATATTTGAACAGATTCCTAGAATGGAGAATGTAATACCCCAAAAATGGGCTATAAGTTCATTAACCTCCTACATCAACAAATCAAATGAAATCGACATCAAAGTCCTAACCTAAGGCACATCTAAACATCATTGAATCTTAATTGATTATCTTATATTCTGCATCGGGGAATATTCCTAGCAATATTCCTAATTATCTTAATTATCTTTAATTTAATGATTATTTGGCAATAAATCACATTTATCCTAAAGTTTGATTAATTAAATATTTTCATATTTAATTAATTAGATTTAATATTTGCCACTTAATTGTGTAATTAAATTTAATTCTATCTATTATTAATTGTATTATTTAATTTTGACAATAAATCTAATATCATATGAATAATTGATTAAATTCTTATTTAATTAATTAAAGCAAATTGTCATTATTTAATAATATAGTTTTTAATAAAAGTTTGATTAAATAATTGATTAACCCATAAATCAATTGTTTTATTTTTAAAATCAGTTAAGTTGAGCATAAATCACTTTATTTATTTATTAAATCATAATTATCCATGTGCATATTCAACGACCAGTTAAACTCAAATTGGAAAATCAATGCAAGTTGTTAGCTTTTTGAAACTCAACATCTTTTTGATTTTTAAAGTTGATCTAAACTTCTAATTCGAGTTTAACTGTGCTTTTGCATGATTTTTGTGACTTAATTATCTTTATTTAAAAATAACTCAAAAATCAACCTGAGTTATTTGAGTGATTTATGGATTTTTCTCATGCACCTCCAAAGCCTTGGATTTCTATAAAAACAAGGCTCATCTCTTCATAACTCATCTCTCAATCATCTCTCAAATTTGCATCTCAAATCATCTCATAATTTTGCAAGCTTACTTTGCCAAAGTCATCTATGAATTGCACAACTATTTTGAAGAATTGGAATTTGGAGAATCAAAGCTTATTGCGAATCAAGGCTATTGTGAGATCAATTTGTTTTTTTTTTAACATTCATTTAGATTCTTTTTCATATCATTGTTAGATCATTTTAGCATATCAATTTCCATATTAGCATAGATTTCATATCAGTTTTCATCATTATTATTGCATAGAAATATCCAAAAAAAATTAGATTAATTGCATTCATATTTCATATCAGTTTTGCTTTCAAATCCTTCATTTAGGTGTCATCTAGGTCACTGATCTCGATTACAATCTAAGAACATTAATCTCGCACCTACTAGAAGGCAGTAAATCACTTGGTTAAATTAGATTTCAATTTTGCACGATTTTGATTTTTGCTAACCTCTAATGTTTTACTGAAGTGTTGTGTCTACAGATCAGGTACAATTTTCACACACACAGAGAATAAGGTTGTCAATGCTATGGAAATTATATCATCTCTACTACAACAGCCCAAACATGAGCTATGTTACTAGTTCCTAGTGGAAGCACTGTCATTCCCTGCATATGATTCCCCCAAAACCCGCATGATCTACACTGTTGTTGGTCATGATTCCTCCAGATACAAAAACCTTTTATCCTACCTTCAAGATCAAATCATTCTTGATTCCTTCAACCACCATGAGAAATGATACCTTATCTAAAACGCATCCCGGTATGTCATCATTGGTAATGAGCTATACAAACAGAGTCTAGATGGTACACTTCTTTGGTGTTTAGAATGAGAAGAGTCTCAACATGCATTAGAGGAAGTCCATAATGGCATATGTGGATCACATTTCAATGGTCTAACATTAGTTCAAAAACTTATTAGGGCTGGGTACTATTGGCCTGAAATAGAAAAAGAGGCTATCAAGTATGCTAAGAACTATGAAAAGTGTCAAGTACATGGAAACTTGATTCATGCACTAGGGAGAGATATTATTCCCTTTACTACACAATGGCCTTTTCAACAATGGGCATTTGACCTAATAGGTGTCATTTATCCACATTCTTCTAATGGACATACCCATATCATTACAGCTATAGACTATTTCACAAAATGGGTAGAAGCAGTTCCTTTGACCCAAGCAACCGACAAGAAAATCTCTATGTTCATTCTGAACTACATCATATGTCAATATGGTATTCCACATTCTATAGTCACAGATAATGATGGCCAATTCAAGAACAAATACCTAGATTCCTTATGCTCAATATTCAAGATAACACAACATTGGTCATCTATATACTATCCCCAAGGGAATGGACAAGCAGAGGCATCTAACAAAAATCTATTGAAAATATTGCATCGAACAGTTAATAAAATAGGAAGAGACTGGCATCTCATGATCAATCTAGCTCTTTGGGCTTGTAGAACAAGTATCAGAACACCCACTGGGGCTACACCATCCTCTTTAGTTTATGGATCTGAAGTGGTACTGCCTATTGAGGTTGAAATCCCATCACTGAGAATCAAAATGCATGGTCTAGTAACTGATGATGACTACAGAGTGTCTAGGTTGTAAGAACTTGAACTACTAGATGAGCGTAGACAAGTAGCATATGATCATCTTAGAGTATATCAGAAAAGAATGTCTAGAGGCTACAACAAGAAAGTCAGACACAGAGAGTTTTAGGTTGGCGATCTAGTCTTGAGAGAGAATCCTAAAAATCAATCACATCAAGAACGCAAGGGGAAGCTTGAACCCAACTAGCTGGGTCCCTTTATTATCACTTCTACTTTTGGCTCTAGATTCTATCAACCCTCAAAAATTGAAGGAGAGCAGCTCTGAGAACCAATCAATGTTCTCCATCTAAAAAAATTTAATGCCTAAGGCATTCAGTCTATGGTAAAATGTCCTGAAAAAAATCATAAAAATTGAAAAAAGTCCTAAAAAATGATCATCCTGGTGAAAACCTAGCAAATAGGTGCCTTGATGTATCACAAAAAAATCAAAAAAATATCAAAAGTACAAAAAAAATTGAAAAGATAAAAATACAAAATAAAATGAGAAAAAGAAAAAGTGCCTCGGTGAAAACCTGGAAACAGGTGCCTTGGTGGCAAAAATAGAATCTCTGCCAAGATGGTGAAAACGCGGTAAACAGGTGCCACTTATTTCAAAATGCTCCATCTATTAGTGCAACCTTGGTCTTTCCCAGCTTCCAGTCCTGCTTTAGTTTCTACATATCTCTTAGTTTGTTTTCACATTCTTATTTTCAATAAAGTTGATCTGTGCACCATTCAGCTCAAACATCTATATCCTATCAATGTTTCAAACTTGGGGGCAATCAATGTCACATCCTATGGTGCCCAGCATACTTCAGATGAGTCATATCTAGTCAAAATCCTTTGAAGCTTCATCTGAGTCAGTATGTCTATCTCCTTACTAGAAAGGGTTTCGCAATCAAACACAAACAAACATCAACAACAAACAAAATGAAAACAATCTATGCTTCACATGATTTTATCTCCTTGTATGCTTATTGATTCACATTACGATTTTTTTTTATTCTATCCCCTTGAGCTCTTCGATGATGTCCTTTGTCATATTTAGAGAGTGATGACTAGGGGAAACATCTTTTCTTTGTCTTCTTCTTGTACATGAAAATATAACAACTTTGGAAATTTTGGATTGAAATGGTGTCCATCTGTAAGAGCCTCCATCACGTATTGGATGGCCATGTGTACCTCGGCCATTGATACCCAGAAATTTCAAGGATGTTTTATTTAACTATTGTCTTTTTGAGTAAGTTCTTACTCCTACTGTGAAACGCGATCTTACATAAGGATGTGAACGATAAAGGGTCACTATAGGTAATTCACATTGGATTTATAATTATCTCTTGATTTCTTGATTTGTTTACACCGCAAGGCGTATTCAGGTCATCACGACATCTATGTTTTGATGCTTATACAAATTGCTATATCAAAATGGACATGATATTCAAGTCATCCTGGCGTTTATGCCTTGGTGCTTATATCTAGTCTGACATTCTGACAAAAAGTCCATATTCATATGCCCATGGTTGTCTAGCAGTGGGTGTTGTATTGACTTTTGATGTAAAAATCAATATTCATATGTCTATGGTTGTCTACCTAGAGGACATTGTATTGATTTATCCGGTTACCTAATAAAATATTATGTGATGAAAATGACTGACACATGATCAGTGACTAGGTCCTAGGTCTTAGGTTTGCATTTCATTCTGCATGTCACTTTGCACTTTTCATTATTACATGATCTCACAATTGCTGAATCAACTTGAATGCTTAAACAATTCTTTAACAAAAATACAAAACATCGTACAAGAGCTAAGTCTCACACGAAGGTCTCTTCATAGATCTACAAGCAATCCCCATCCTGGGTTAAACATCCTTTTTGACAAATGACCGAGTACTTGTCTTCATCAATACATGCAAAACATATCATGTGTATCGCTGCATTTACATATCATAAATTCCATTACATTCATTACATTCCATACATGTGCATCCATAAAGCATAAACAAATCATTCATTTCTACAATCCACAATCAACTACATTGCATTATCCATACATTTGAAAGAAAACATTGCATGGCATATTCCATATATTCTACACTAATCAAAGCATTTACATCACATGATATCATCATACACAAAAAGGACAAGTCCACTTACCAGGTTCCCATACTGGGGAGGTCGCTGGTGTCACCGGCTACGCTTGAATCAGTGTGAGGAGACTAGAACTTCCATATTAGCAATCTTTCTCTCAGAGGGCTCCATAGAAATCACAAAAGATAAAAGGTTGAAATGATTTGAAAAATGACCCTTTTGGGCCTTATATAGGTTTTGACCTAATTTTTCAAAGTGCTCTGTTTTCCATGAAAATTGCACCCCTAGCTAATTTCAATGTTCTGAATCCATTTTCAGGATCAAAATCAAAATTTGAGATTGTTTACATTGTCAAAATCATGATTTAAAATTTTTGGACCCAAGGTAGCTAACTGCTTGCATAATCGACCTTCAATCATCATAGAAATCCAAAATTCAACTTAACTGATTATCTTACATCAAACTATCAAAATTTCAACTTGGTCAACCATAGTCAACTCATGGTCAAACCTAGTCAAACTTGGTCTCTAGGACCTCTACACGATGCAAAATGTGTCTCCGGATGTGCACAACCACTTCTTAAATCAATTAACATGCTTCTAAACTACAACACTAACTTTTCTTGTCAGATTTCAATTTTTATCCCGAAGGGTGCATGGTATTGCACATCAATCAAATATGTCAAATCAAATCTTTCTTTTAGTAATCAAGACAACAACCACATTTGGTTGTTGATTCATCAAAGTCCTCATCGCTTGGGGCACATCGCTTGGGGCATATCAAATTCATTGAGATCCATATCAATCTGGTATTCTCTTTATCTTGCAAATTGTATTAGCTCTTCATAACCATCAGTTCATTCCTATTATTTCCTTAGTTCTTTGTAACTGAAGCGCTTAGATTTGGAATCCTTTTGATTCCTTTGAACAATCAGGTCTAGAGTCAAGACATTCACTTCTTCGTAATCATAGGTTCATAATCAGGCATTTTGACACTTCTTCATAATCACCAGTTCATTGTTGATATAGTTAGCATAATCTCGATTCTTGGTCAATCAAGACCTGAATCACCAACATCTTCAAATATTTCAATCAGTTTCTATCTCAGAATCGGTTAATCTCTCAAGAATCAATTTCTTCACCACAAAACTGAGTCCACATCAACATCAAAAATAAACTTTGAACCATTGCGCTTTGCACAGTAATTCAAAGAGGGGCAAAATGTAATACCCCAAAAATGGGCTATAAGTTCATTAACCTCCTACATCATCAAATCAAATGAAATCGACATCAAAGTCCTAACCTAAGGCACATCTGCACATCATTTTATCAAAACCCTGATTGATTATCTTAATTCTGCATCAGGGAATATTCCTAATTATCCTAATTATCTTTAATTAAATGTTATTTGGCAATAAATCATATTTATCTTAAATTTTATTAATTAAATATGATAAATATTTAATTAATTAGAATAATCCTGCCACTTAATTATTTAATTAGATTTAATTCTATTTATTCCTAATTAATATTGTTTATTTGACAATAAATCAAATTTGCTAAAAATAATCAGTTGAATTCTTATTTAATTGATTAAAATAAATTGTCAAATTTAATAATATAGTTTTGAATAAAAGTTTGATTAAATAATTGATTAACCCATAAATCAATTGTTTTAATTCAAAAATCAATTAAGTTGAGAATAAATCACTTTATTACTAAAATAATTCATATTAAATCATACACAATCAGAAAAGCAGTCAACTTTAAATCAATTTTCAATTTCAATTTGTTAACTTTCTAAACTCAACATCTGATGGTGAGCTGAAAAAGTGAACTAAACTCTATTTTGAGTCAAAAAGTGCTTTTGCATGATTTTATGAGTTAATTTATTCCTAATTTCTTGTTAACTCAAAAATCAACCTGAGTTTATCAAGAGTGATTTATGGCTTCTCTCAATGCATCCTCAAGCCCTAGATTTATATATAATCAAGGCTCAGCTCTTCACAAATAAACCCTTGAATTTGCACAACTACTCTGGCGAATTTGCATCTGAAGAATCAAGCTCTTGCGAATAGGCGATTTGTGAGATTTTGTTATCATTTCATTGCTTTGCATCCATTTTTCATATCAATTCATAGCATTGTTAGATCAATTTGCATATCAATTTCATTCATCTAGATTAGATTCATATCATTTTTCATCATAATTGTATTAAAAATCCCCAAAAATAGATTAATCTGCACTCATTATCATTTACATTCAAATCCTTCATTTAGGTGTTGCATTGTCACTGATCTCGGTTTGAATCTGAGAATACCATACTCTCACCTACTAGAAGACAGTAAATCACCTGGTTAGCTAGTTTCATTTACATTGCATATTTCTAATTTGCTAACCTCTAATGTTTTACTGAAGTGTTGTGTCTAGAGCTAGGTACAATTTTCACACACATAGTTGTCATTACAATGCTTAAGTACAATGACCTTGTCAAGGGTTGGAACCTGTTAGGAGTCTTTTAAAATTTACCCTGTTAGGGGTGATGATATACTCTCTTAGAGCTCCCTACTCAAGTGGTGAAGGCTACCACCTTCTGAGTATCAGATACACACTATATCTGCAAGGTGAATTTCTGCTGACACTGCTTGTCTAATCAATTCCTTTTGTGTGTTGATGCTTTAGCCTCTTGTAAAGCTCTACAACATTCTAACTACTCTTTTCATACTTTTTCTCTTCTTCTATCAACTCTATATCTCATACCATTCTTAAATACAAAGGCACATGTCTTATTTATATGTGCAAACAAAACTATTCATTAAGTCGGCCTATAACTATTTACATACAACACTTCCAAATGAATTGGCTCAAGCATGTTTACATACAATTAGATTTACATGTTTACAACACAAATATAATGGGTGCATATCCTTTACAAAAAAATATTACAACCGCAAATCAAAATACTTCATGTCAACTGCATACTCTGTTCTGCTCTGTCGCTCACTGACTGTGTCACTTCATCTCATTGTATCTTCATCATACTAACTCATATGATCATGTGATGTTAACCATAGCTTAATAACATAAACAAAAGCTTATCTTCTAGGGCACATACCCAAACTTGGTCATATGCACGTGCACTGATGCTCTCTTCATCTGGTGCTTCACTGACTGTCCAGTCTTCCATACTTAGTCATTTTCTGATCTTCTAAGTTATGTGTTAACTCCAAAACTTCATATGAATTTGTTGCCATAATGAAAACACTAAATCATAGTCATATACAAGAGTATATTCAACATTCCAACAATCTCCCCCTTTTTCATTAATGAAAACAAAGGAATATGGTGAATTTACTAAACTGTATTTCTTACACAAAAAACTTTCTAACATATACTCTTATCTTATATCTCCCTTCTACTATATACTTTAATCCCCTTTACATCATATACATAACTCCATATTCTCCCTCCTACTATATTCTTTACTCCCCTTTTGACATTAATGACAAAGGTGCTCAAAAAATGATACTACAAGTACTTACATAGTGAATACATTTGGATATGCAATCTGAAGGTTTGCAATTTCTTGCTGCCAAAATGCCTTCAGTGCATTTATTGTCTAGAGATGGGCGCACAAAGCATAAGTTAACTTCTCCATCTTCTCCAACTCTAAACTCAAACCTTGATCATATGTCACCATCGTGGCATAAATCTCCTTGATATTCTTATTTAGCACATCTAAAGAGGGCGCAAGTGTATTCCTTAACTAAGTTTGCCTAGCCCTTATTTTAGCCATTTATTTTACTGCCTTCTCAATTTTGTCTAACTGACCTTGATAGACATTATTGCACATGTTTACATCTTTGGAGGGATCTTCCACTGATTTCCTTACTGCTTCCATCATTGATTCAGCTTCCTGAATCTTCTTTGAGAGGTATGTAGTTAGTTTGTCCTTATCCATACAATTAGCTATGATCTTTCTTCATTTAGTTGCAATCTCCTTCAACAAATCTTGGAAAAATTTTTAAGAACTAAGGTCAAGTGTGAAGTTACCTATCAATTCACTTAACCTCTTTTAAAGATATTTTTCTTTTGTAACCTTGGATGTAGATTCTTCTAGGCTAGAGAATTTTTCTTTGAAACTTGTTAGGATGGTACTGACATCATCCACTTAATGAACTTTTATTACCTTCTTTTCCTCTGGTAGGAGGTTGTTCATAATGTTGACTGATTCAAAAAACAATGGATTCCTCATGACTTGTTTCTCCTTCTCTTTCTCCATTTCTAGTACACTGATCTTTATTAGGTCTTCTTCTCCCCATGAGTCTAGACTTGTTGTGTCAGGAGTCAAACTTGACAACAATGACATTGATGGCACAGGAGTGAGAGGTGTGCTATCCATAACTTTTGTCTTTACCTTCATAGGAATTTCAATAGAGAGCTCATCTCTAGGTTCATTTTCCTTTTCTTCTTCTTCTTTCTCTTTTTCTTCTTCTTTTTCCTTTTCTTCTTCTTGTCCATTTATGTCTTCAATATGAACTTCTTCTTGTTGCTTGGGAATTTCTTCAATGCATAAAATTTCTACTTCTTTAGTGCTCATAAATGCTTCCTCAAACTTATCCAAGTCCTTATCTGTGGAATCCATTCATATTTCTATAGTATCAATCATAATTGTGTCATCTTGTGTTTCAAGCATGGGCGTAGAATCCTGTGGACCTGTCATAGGTGCATTTGAAATCTTAGCTACTTTTACTTGCTCAATAGGAACTTGGGTTGCAGGCGTAGATGATGGATGCATGTGTTGCTCCAAAAATACCTTCTCAAATGCTTTTTCAATTTCCTTGGCAACCAACTCATAGTCCTTATTCATGATCTGCAAGGTTCTTAGCTTGGTTCTAAGTGAGGCTTCACCAGTTTCAACAACAGTGTTTTCTCTTCAACTGAACATACTAGAAGGTTATCATCTAAAGTATTTTCCCTTATTCTAAAGTATTCTTCTATTTCTTGTATCTTCAATGAATCAAGTATGTTCCATACTTGGTTAGGAAGTATTGTCTTAAGTTCCAAGACTATCTTCTTGAACTTAATCATATGTCTGATTATCATGCTATGGATCTCAAATTTGTCTATCTCATGATATCTATCATAAAACTTTGCAATTTGATCAATCCTTCCTTCATCTACCACTCTTGTTCTCAACACTTCTAGATTCAGTAGGAATCCTAGCTCAGGAGTGTTGGAATTAGGAGAGATAGGTACTGAAGGGGGAGGGGTGAATCAGTGCCCACAAAACTTTACTTGTAGAAACCTTTCTGATCTATAACTGAATACTGTTATAACTTATCAAAATAACTTGAATACAATTGTATAAATCAATCATCTAGTTAACTTAAGAAAGTAAACAACATGAAATCAATATGACAATCACATAACATAAGTATTTTGGTAACACAGAAACCCATGTTAGAAGGTAAAAACTACGGTGGGGATGACACCCATAAATTCTTCACTACTACAGATAGAAAAGGTTTTCCTATTAAGGCTACAAGTTTTGATCACTTCTGGTGATCTTACCCTATTAGGAGTAACATATTAGATCAGCTAGATCTACCTAGTTATAGGATTTAAAAACACTAAATGAAGTGTGTACTCAGTTAAGAGATTTATACAAAGACTGTTAAGTCTACTCGGTTAAGAGATTTTACCAAAAACTCTATCACAATTGTCAAAAAGTAATAGGTAAATTATCTGCTAGTTGACAACTCAATTGTTTGAAATAGATCTATAAGTGCTTATCAAAATATCACCTTATCTATGATGGTTTCCTTCTCTGTTCTACTCAGTAGCCTTGTCTGATTCTACTCAATCTGATATCCTCTGTGCTTTGTTCTACTCGGTAAACTGATTGTCTTGAAGATAGGTAAATTCTTCAAGTGCTCCATGATTCATATATATCAATTCAATAACCTTTTTAAAATGGTGCGAACATATAGAATATATAGTGTTCTATTTTGCCACTTAAGCAAAAATTAGGTTACAAAAATAATCATAACCCTAAGATCTACGGTGCAAAATAACCTAGATCAACTATTACAATAAGATAAACATTACATTTAATGAGTATCTATTTACAATAAATGCTCCTTGATCTTGGTAAACTATTTTACGATCTGTTATAACCATCTGCATAGAATAATGTTCCATTTCTGATTACTATGCCATTTTCTGTTATCATCGATAAACATTGTATAAGCTGCTCGGTGTATACTGTGATGCTTGGTGTTTACTGACCATCGGTGTCGGTGTCACTGGTGCTCGATAAACTGTGTGATGCTTGGTGTAAGAGGCTTTACCGACTACTCTGTCTTACTTCTAGTTATCGACTGTCACAATATAAGTAACCAACCGACTTGTTTAACATCCTTTGATACTAATGACAACCTTGAATGCTCAATAGAGATTAACAATCTCCCCCTTTGGCATTAGTATCAAAACTTTGAATGTATATAGACAAAATGTTTCTGTATATTCCTTATATCTCCGCCATATATGTATCCACAAAAATTTCTTAGTACAAAGTACTCCCCCTCGGTGCATGCTCCTGGTATTATGTAATATACATAGCAAAACTATACTTATTTGGCATATACATGTTTTCCCCCTTTTTGATAATAATGCCAAATGCAAAAAATATATATATGTAATGTATACTTACATCTTATCAAAAATGTGTGGATGGGTTTTCTTTATAGACTCCAAGAGGTTGTCCCATTCCTCTTTCAAGTTGGTAAGAGCAATATGCTCAAGACCGACTTGGGCATGCATGTCAAAGATATTATCCAACACTGAAATCTCTGGTGTTGCCACAAGTTTTTCAGCTTTGACAATGTGATCTTAAAAAAATTTCAGGTAAGGATTGAGTTCTTTCTATAACTCTGTAACCTGATCAGTGATGAGTGCTTCTTGTTTCCTTAAGTCTGCTATCAACTGCTGGAGTTCCTGAACTTGGTTAATATGCTCTAAGAAAGTAGTTGGCTCAACGATAGCTGCTTGTGTACTTAACTGTATCTCTGCTTCTAAACCTTTTATCTTTTCACTGACTTCTACAGTGAAGGTGTCTGAAGTACAAAGCTTGATTAGAAGTTGACAGATTATCTGGGTAATAGATTTTACCTTGGTAATGACCTCAGATAATTTTACCTTGTTTAGTTCCACTTCTGTGCTAATCCTTGCTACCAATTTGTTTTGAATTTTTTATTCTACCCATTCTTCAATTCTTTTGTCTGCATCTGTATCAGGGGCATTGATTTCATTGGTGAGTGTGGCAAGTTGATCTATGATGGGAGTATTCGCATCAATATTTGTTTCTGGTACTATCTGTTGCATAATATCCTGAACATCATTTAACACTTCTTTACATTTGTGTTCTTGCCTTAACTTCTCTTGTGCCGCTTTCCTTGAACATAATTCCCCATATCTACTTAGTTCCTCGGGACTTAGGGTTCTTAGGTCACATTATGGTATAATGATAACTTCATCAATGGTGACCAACCCTTTGACTTTCTTCTTCTTCTTCTTTTGGGCAAAAGGTGACTTCTTCTCACTTATGATAATAGCTTTTTCTTCACTCCTCAGAGTATCCTTCCCAGTTGACACTGTATCATCCTTCTTTTGCTCCTTGGTAGATGGTGTGGGAGTCTCGGTTGTAGTGTCAGGTGGGTTCACCTCGGTTGACTTGGTTTCTTCTAGTTACTTTGTTTCTATAGACTGTGCCTCTATTTTTCTAGGCTCATTTGTATCTATAGGTTTCTTGGGTGCTTAAATCTCAGTAGTATCTTTATTTGGTTCAGGATGAGGTACATCGGGTTGTACTTGTGAAATTATTTCAACTACCTCTACAAGTACAGGTAGTTCACCCGGTAGAGATGTGAGCACACTATTAGTGTCTAATGCTTCATCTTTATATGGTGCAATTGTCACATCCTTGTCATCCTCATCATCAGGATCACCATTAGTGATGTCCTCAATGAGTGCATCATCATCAGTTTTCTTTTGCAAGTGGATCTTAACTTGATCCAGTGCATCTTGTGAAATTTTGATTTCTTCCTTTTGTTCAGTGATATCAATTACCTCGGCAACTGATATACCAGTGTCTTCTATTTTCTTACCTTTGTTATCATCAATGAAAATACCTTTATCTTTTGAACTGTGTCTCTTCTTAGATAGTTTCGGGAATGCTTCCTATTCAGCTTTCTCTTCTGCTTTCAGAATTGATGTCCATAGAGAATCACATATGACATCCATATCATCCACATTCTCATCCATGATCTACATAGCTCTATTCTTGACTAGAAATCTAGCCTGATACTTTGTCATGTATTCACTTACCACAACATAGCTAAAGTGTGAGGCTGCACAGCTTAGTGATCGTTCTCTTTTCCTTTTCTCTGTATCTAGTGCAATAGCCCATCGCTCACTAATTTTGTCATCAATTTCCTTCAGCAATTGACATGCAAATTCCATTGGTACTTTCTTGAACTTGATCATCATCTAGATGACAACATGTTCTATCTTTGTCTTATCCTCAATTGACATTTTTCCAAATTTGCCTATGCCTAGATCGTTAAGATTTCCATTCTCAATTATATCTTCAATTATTTCTTCTATAGTACTTTCCCTATTACGAACTAACTTGAATTGATTAGGATCATTTTCAATTTTTGTATCCTCTAGATCTTCCTTATTTCTTATATATTTCCTCTTTTTCTTCGGTGTCTCAGCTACTTTCTTGTTCTTTCTCTTAACATATTTCCTGGTCGGTGTAGCTGCTCTTCTTTTTTCTATGTTTATTGCTTCAACTTTCTCAGTGGATTGTGCAGCAGTTGAAGAATGTGTCTTCATTCCTTCAGGTTCTGGTGGTTGCATTTCTTGTTGATTAGTTGTGGAAGGAACTGGTGTTTGATCCTTGTCTTTGTCTAACTCGGTTTCCTCACTATCATAGGGCTTGTCAGCCAACTGTAACTGACCTTCGGTTGCCTCTTTAACTAGTGACTCCTTAGGTGAGTCAGATGCATTTCCATATTTTGTTGAGAGATCTTTTCTCATTTTCTTTTCCCTTATTGACATTTTTTTGATCTATATGTCCATTGAGATTCTAGACTTAGCTTCCTCATATACACCAAACCTACTAGCAATGATGTCTATCGGTAATGCCAGCAATGCATTAATAGATTTCAAATCAAAATCATGATTCATTTCATATCGTATCGGTGCTATCCATTTTGTTCTTGATTCTACTACCTTTATCATTGAGTGGTCTGTGCTAACTACAAAGCATATGTCATCTTCAAATTTACTTACTAATTCCTTTGGAATTCTACTCCTTTGTTGCATCCTTGTTTGAAATTCCTTGAAATGTGCATTGAATTCCTTCTTCAGATTGTCTCCTAGACTTTTCATCATTTCACCGATTTGAGTAGTTATTGGTTTGTCCGATTGCCAGTTTACTTTTTTGATACCCGGTACATATTTTTGTAGAAAGAGAAATATACAAACAAGCAATGATCTGTACTTACATGTATTAGACTTCTTTTCCTTTATTGTCTTCATATTGTCATGCAGTTGGTGTAGTAGTAGCTTGGCAAGATCAACCTGGTGATCTTTCTTCACAATTTTGTAAGCCATGTCCACGGTGCTGCGGGGTACACTGTTTGGTCTACTAGATTGGAATATCTTGTACCCTATGACATGAGCTATGAATTTTACTGATGGATCTTTGATAGTTGATATTTTTAGTGCCCTACCATCCCATTGAGCTCCAATGTTCTTTTCTACATCAGGACGAGATGAACTTTGAAAGGCTTTGGCTTTGTCAGTTGTAGGGTACCCAGTAACCCTACTAATGATCTTCTTCATGACCTCAACAGGTTTATCCAACCAAAATTTTCCATCATGAAATTTTCTTAGCACAATTCTTATCCAGTCATTGTGAAAGGATTGTGGGAAGTATGTGAAACACCATAACTCTGACTCCTCAATCTTCTTATATTCGTATTTAATCTTACCATCCAGTCCATAGACTTGCTGATAAGCTGCAATGGTCTCAAAATCACATACTTCACTGATCTTGCAGTGAATATAGGCCCTAACATCTTCTGTCAACAAAACCTTATCAGGAATACTAGAAAATGTGCCCATATCATCTGTTTGTGCTGCGACCTTGGGATGAGGTTTGAATTTCTCCTCCACAAAATGTGCCCTAACAATTAATTCCACTTCCTCCTCAATGTTCTACAATTTGTTTGTGGTCGATGTCGATGCCATAAATTGTTTCTAGGGTTTCAGCAAGCAAATAGATAACCAGTGTTCAGTGGGCAGATGAACTTACTCATTATCATCGAAGATTTTGTCATCGGTTTGATCTACAGTAGCTTGGAATTTTTTTGAAAATCTTTGGCTCAAACTCTTCTCTATAAAATCTCCTTTCTTCGAAATTGCAATGTAACAATGAACTCTATTTCCGCGTATTTATAGACTTTTCAATGTTCCCGCTCAAACTTTGATGCATTAAATGCATGACCTAACTTTCAGTACGAAACGGCTGTCAACTCGATAATGTCTACAATATCTTTTTCTCAGTTAACATAGAATTTCTTCATCGGTTTGCAATGTTGTCGGTTAACCTTGAGTAGTGATTATTGACAGGTAACCAACTCACATTTCTTCTTTTACCGACTATATAACATTTGTAAACTTATAACACATAAACCATGATGCATCTTTATTCATGCATATTTGGTATTTGTACATCATATATAAAGAACTGTATGTAAAATGTGATCATTTAAAATTTTAGTTCCATACATACCTTTGTCATCTTAAGTGGATGTACCGATGTCACCCAATCCAGTGGATGAGGTTTCATCGATAGTGTTCATTGACTCAGCATTCTCATTAGATGCCTTCTTCCACATTGTGTTCCTTAACTTCACAATTTTTGCAATGTTATATCCACTCTCAAATATATGGTTTTCATCTAGTGCTCGGTCTATGTAGTTCTTGCTTACATGACCAACCTTGTGACAGTGCATACATGTCATTCCTGCATTTTTCCAGTTTCTTGATTGTCCAATCTGACTCTTTATGTAACAATTTGCTGCAATATGTCCATACCGGCCACATGCAGTACAATTAGTCCATGTATTATAATCCCAAACATATGAGTTACCTTGTCTCTTCAGTTGATATGGCTTTCATTGTAGTTTCTCTTTAGGTGTTCAAACTTGTTTCATTTTTGCCTTGCAGTCCCTTGCAATGTGACCATGCTTATTACAAGTATAGCATATTTTCTCCTTGGTAGTATTATTAGCAATGTCATTCTTCTTAGCTCTGCATTCATAAGCTAGATGTCCAAACTTACCACAGTAATAACAATATCCATTGAATTTTGGAGTGACAGGAGGTTTACCTTGTGCTTTGCTTCTGCACACATTAGATGTATGTCCTATTTTTCCACAGTGGTAACATGTCATCACTTTAGGTTTCTATGTTTGACTATTGTTGACTTTTTCATCTTGTTGTGATGATTCTCCTTCACCGGTGTAGACTATATCAGCTCTGCTTCTGAATCTTCTTTGATTAGTCAGGAAATCATCAATCTTTTTAGAACTGTCCTCAGCTATCTTCATCATTTCATTGTGTTTCTTTTGTGTCTTTATTTCATTTCTCATTTTTTCATTATCTTCTCTAAGTATTGCAACATCTTCAAGTCTTCTTGATAATTCTCCATTTACTCGGTTCATTTCTTGATTAACTATCATCATCTAATTTGATACTTGGAAATGACGATCAATGAGTCTCTGTATTTCATTTTCTTTTGGTTGAAGTTGTTCAGTCATCAGTCTTCGATCTTCAATAGCCAAATTTCAATCTTGTTCAACTTGTCTACCATTGTTCATGATTTCCACCATTCTCACCATTTGAGATTCATGACCAATTTGAAGTGCTTTCACTTGCTCAGATAGATGCTGATTCTTTTCAGATAATTCAGAGATTATGCTTTCGGATCCATCAGAGATGCTTCCAGAGCTTGATCCAATATGATCAAATATTTCATCAATAGGTTCTTCATGATAACTAATTTCATTCAGCTAAATTGCAAGGTTCTTTCTTTCAACCAGTAATTTCTTCAGTTCTTCCTTAGCTTGTTTATACTGTTCCACAAACATCTGCATTTGTATTTTCTGATTCTCAATAGTCTTGTCAAGTTTGTATCTCTCCATGACATATCTTTACCCTTCAGTGTTTAGACTGTTTAATAAGAGAACTGAGCTCTGATACCAATTGTTGGAATTAGGAGAGATAGGTACTGAGAGGGGAGGGGTGAATCAGTGCCCACAAAAATTTACTTGTAGAAACCTTTCTGATCTATAACTGAATACTGTGATAACCGATCAAAATAACTTGAATACAATTGTATAAATCAATCATCTAGTTAACTTAAGAAAGTAAACAACATGAAATCAATATGAAAATCACATAACACAAGTATTTTGGTAATGCAGAAACCCTTGTTAGAAGGTAAAAACTACGGTGGGGATGACACCCACAAATTCTTCACTACTGCAGATAGAAAAGGTTTTCCTGTTAAGGCTACAAGTTTTGATCACTTCTGATGATTTTACCCTATTAGGAGTAACATATTAGATCAGCTAGATCTACCTAGTTATAGGATTTAACAACACTAAATGAAGTGTGTGCTCGATTAAGAGATTTATACAAAGATTGTTAAGTCTACTCGGTTAAGAGATTTTACCAAAAACTCTATCACAATTGTCAGAAAGTAATAGGTAAATTATCTACTAGTTGACAACTCAATTGTCTGAAACAGATCTATAAGTGCTTATCAAAATATCACCTTATCTGTGATGGTTTCCTTCTCTATTCTGCTCGGTAGCCTTGTCTAATTTTGTTCCATCTGATATCTTATGTGCTTTGTTCTACTTGGTAAACTAATTGTCTTGAAGATAGGCAAATTCTTCAAGTGCTCTATGATTCATATATATCAGTTCAACAACCTTTTTAAAATGGTGCGAACATATACAATATATAGTGTTCTGTTTTGCCGCTTAAGCAAAAATTAGGTTACAAAAATAATCATAACCCTCAGATCTATGGTGCAAAATAACCTAGATCAACTATTACAATAAGATAAACATTACATTTAATGAGTATCTATTTACAATAAATGCTCCTCGATCTTGGTAAACTATTTTACGATCTGTTATAACCGTTTGCATAGAATAATGTGCCATTTCTGGTTACTATGTCTTTTTCTATTATCATCGGTAAAAACTGTATAAGCTACTCAGTGTATACTATGATGCTCGGTGTTTACTAACCGTCGGTGTCGGTGTCACTGGTGCTCGGTAAATTGTGTGATGCTCGATGTAAGAGGCTTTACCAATTGCTCTGTCTTACTTCTAGTTACCGAATGTCTCAATATAAGTAACTGACTGACCTATTTAACATTCTTTGATACTAATGACAACCTTGAATGCTCAATAGAGATTAACAAGGAGGCGGTTGAATATTTCTACCTTGGCTTCTTATGGATCTTGAAGATGGATGGCTTGTGACTGTCTGCTTCTTCCTCTTAGGCATATTACTTGGCTCAAGAGATGCTTGATTGGGCTTCATATCAATAGTAGGAGAGGGCACAAGAGTGTTTTCTTCCATTTTCATCTTCTTCTCCTTAGGGTCATCAGTCTTCTCTATTTTAGCTTCAAAAGAGGGTGCGCTCTCAAGTTGCATGACAATCTTGGCTTTCCCTTCCTTATCTAGGTCTGCTTGAGTGACACCATGTACACCATGTATTTTCAGTATCTCAGAGGTCATCCTAGATGCTTTCCTCTTGGTCACAGCACTATTCAAGATTGCATCTACTTGTCTTGTCTTCTCCTCATAAGTGCCCCATCTTGGCTCATTAGGATCCTTGGGTGCTGACAATAGGACTTGTGCATATACTTCTAGAATATGTTCTTCCACTTCATAACTAAGTGGATGGATCCACTTAGTCCTAGGCTCTACATCTTCCATATATGTTATATCAGTGTCAACCATGAAACAAATGGTATCCTTGTACTTCTCTACTATGCTCTCAGGTATCATAAGCCTTCTTTGCATTCTGATTTTGAATGTTTTTATTTATAATTCCATGAAGTCCCTCAAGGTACTCTTTGATGATGCCTTGAATGATATTTGAGGCATTGTGGGAAGACTCTTGTCAAGGTAAAGATCTGATACTTTACCAACTATATGAAAGTACATATAAATGATTAGTGACCCAAACCTGAATATCTTACTCTTATCATGCTTGATAGCCCTAATATTATCCATTAATTATGTGCACAATATCTCACACAAGTTCAAGTCTCCACTTTCTTTCACAATTCTAATGGATGCTAAAATAGTGGTTGCAGGCACACTATTTACCCTGTTTGCATGTTGAACCTTATAACCCAGTATCATAGACATTAGTTTGATATCATTCTATTCAATCAGCTCAATGGTCATGCTGCACTTATCACTCCATAACTTACAAGCCTGCTCAACCAGTTTCCTGACATCCTTACCAATGGAAAGAATGGCGTCGGTCTTAGGAAGTTCGGTCATCTCATAAATGAGATCAGTAGTTATTCTAATAGGGACTTCTCCTATCTAGAATAGGTCATCATGAATTTTTCTTGGTTGGATCTTAATCCATTTGGATTCATAGAATTCATATGTTGTTGCATACTCAATAATAGGGTTGTTTTCCAAGTGCACAAACTCATCCTAGAATTGTTACTCAAAAATACAGCATACAATACAATAAGCATAAGTAGGAAAAGGTTGCATTTGTTTGTCTAATTAACACTACCTTGCAGGTTTTGTTAGTTTACATTATTGCGTTCATTCTAGATGTCATTATTGTACTCTAAGTATTGATCAAGTATTGTGAAATTCAAAATTCATCAATGATCATTACATTGTGCATTCATACTGAATGTAGTATAAAAATGTCCTTTCTTGTTTCATATTTCAATTCAATATTTAGAGTACATTGCAGAATTGAAAAGAAAGATTGAAGTATGGAATAGGGGTCCTGTGCATTGCCTTGTCTTGTCTTTGAGTCTACTAGTAGTTTGTTAGGTCTCTGCATTTAGGTCTTCATCTTTAGAGTCTTCATCTACATTTAGGCTTTCATTCTTCATTCTCCATCTACATCTAAGTCTTCAAGGTCTCCATCTGCATGAAAGAAAGAAAAATGATTAGATCCTAATGGATCTAAGAAATACATGAGAATCAAATAACATACTGTAGCAATCAAGTTTTCAATACTGCATCAATCTGGAAAATTAAATGAAATAAGGAAATGTACACTAACACTCACTTCAAGGTAGTGTTAAAGGGACTTGTGAAACCTCTTACTACTAATGATCATTGTGGTGTATGTTTTCCTTTTTATTAACCAGGTGTCTGAATTAAAGGGACTTAGTATGTTTCCAAACTGAGAAACCTTTTTCAGATAATGTATTTCATAATGATGTTATTTGAGAACTTAACAGATTATCTTGCAGATAACAGCTAACTGGTGTTCATATTCAGTTATTGTCAAAGATGCAGATCAAGTTGGTTTGAGTACAAAAGAATACCACAAGAAATGCCAACTTTCCAGTTCAAGATACAAATGGTGCTACATAAATACTGGTACAAATATGTCCTTACTATTCCCAAGTACATTTTCAAATCATAAACATTTTTGTTGCTGAATACAAAAGAGTGCTTCAAGATTAAGCTATAAAATCATAAAGTGTTTATAGTTTGTTTTATTGAGTGTCACGAACCCGTGTTTGAACCTCATTAGTTAAACATTCTAATTTTTTTGGATGTCACAAGCCCGTGCTCGAACTTCATTAATAGTAAATAAACATTTTCATCTTGTTGTACTTATCATGTTAAGTGCAAATTTAGCTATCAATGTGAATTATTTACAGTGGACAAAGCTACAGAATGCAAGCTGAACATAAATAAAAAATATGAATAAACTAGAACTAAGTATGTGGAACCAATAGAAGAATATCATAAAGAATAGAGTACTTATCTACTGTGGAAATATGAAAGTGTGTTGAGCATCTCTCATTCATAATCATCTTCTAAGGTTTGCGAAGGTTATGAGTGAAAGATGTAATGGTTTTGTGTTTTACAGATTATATCTTTAAACATTTTTCACTCATAACCTTGCAACTTTAGTCAGTCATTAAGAGGTGTTTTCATGGTTCCTTGGAGCAACTGTTCAGCATGGCCGAACTCATCATGTATGAATTGTAAAGCAGAGATTTCATCAACTCATCATGTTTATAGTTGTTAATTACACAAGGTTTTATTCATGTTAGAAAAAGAGAGTCAACAATTTGGGTTCTCTATGTTATCATAGAATATGCTAAGGTTGATGCTAAAATTGATAAAGATGCAGTTGACAATAATTCAAGATTTTATCAACATGAGAAGTAAGTTTCATGTCAATTTCAGAAAATGACCACAAGTTGTTTACTGGTATTCCAATTATTAAGATGTAAAGGGATTATTTTCCTTTAAGTAACTATTGAACTTGTTTATAAACCAGTAACAATCATGGTTTCAAAAGAATAATGAAATGACAACAGCAAAATAGTGACTGTTACTATTTTATAAGCAAGTTTATATCTATGCCAGTCATAAATATCATAAAGTGCTTCAAATATATTTACAGTTGTCAGTGTAACTATGGTGAACAAGTTTCAGGTTCACAAACTTTTGAACCCATATAGAAAAAGGAGATCCACAATGTTTGACTATTACTAATAATGTAATTGACATTATTAGTAATAGTCAAAACTGAGATTGTCATCATTGGTCACAGTGCTAGCCATGGTTTATACCGACAGTGAGCTCAAAGATAGAAATAGAGAATATCAATGAAGGCAACAATACTTCAAACCCGCAAATGATGGTAAGTTATAAACCCAGCTCATGGCATGATAACAGTCACAGCATGGTAAGAAAGTCATGGCATGATAACAGTCACCGCATGGTAAACAGTCACAATATGGTAAGATAAACAATAGTGAATACCGCATATGGCATGTGAACTATAGTGAACAAGTTCGGGTTCATAAACCTTCGAACCTGCATGTACAAAATAACACATAAACAATAGTGAGTTCAACAAAATGCATGGAGCCGTATTGAATAAAGCCCATGTAAATATGGGGAATGAAAAATATAATGCATGAAGCCATGAAGCCGCGGTGACAAGCCATAGTCGAAGAAGATGAAAGCTAAGGAACAGTTAAATAGAGATGCAAAATGATAGATGCCATAAAGCATGATATAGGCTCGTGGCCATAAAAGAAAACCTTCAGTAATGCAAAGTAAAGGAATGAAACAATAAGTTCGACTGTTGAAAATAAAGACACAACTATAAATCATAAACTACGAGTATATCAAAAGCAGCAGTAGAACAAATAGTTAACAAGGAGAAATGCATGCTTATTCTTTGTATTCCATTGCAAAAGAATTAACAGGGAGTTTGAATAACTTACAGTTCACTTATGGTGAGATGGAGAAATGATGAGTTCTAACAAAGATGCACACAAAGGAAGTAGCAGATGAAGGCTTGACTCCAGCAATAGTCGAAGATTATCATAGTCAAGCTAAGCTCCTTCATAGTTACAGGAAGCTTAGGGTTTCATTTCCCTGAGTTTTCTTCGAGAAGCTTCAAGAGAACAAACACAAATGCCAAGAAAAATGGAATAACTATTTTGGAGTCTGCCAAGCAAAGCAGTGCATTCAATGCATGACAGTGCCAGCTTAGCCTCAAAAACCAAACATGCCACCTTTCATTCTTATCCCCATCATTATTTCATATGCATTGCAAGTGGATTGAGGGTCATGTCGACTTCTCCACTTTGCAATAGTTCACACTTAGATTTTTATCTAAGTTAGGAAATAGGAGTTAGGGTATAGGGGTAGTGTAATTAGTATTAAACTTTTATTTAATATTAATCCCTTGTATAATTTTTGGCATATCTTCTTTGTGTAAAAGGATTAATTCCTTATATTAGGCCAAAAATTTAGGAAAAGAGGCATGTTTGAGGAGCTCAATGTAGTGGCATATTTTTAGGCACGCTTTTAGGCTAAAATTGAGGAGCTTAGATTTTTGAATTTGAGGCTAGAGATGGATATAAAATTGATTTTTGATGATCAATTATGGGTTGCAAATTTTGGAGAGAGGGCATTTTAGTGAACATATCATTCCTAGATGCTTTGAAGGCCATTTTTGTAATCATCTTGTCATATTTTTGAAGAAATGAACCAGATTCTTTGACTCCCATTTCGTGTACTTATTTTTTCAATATCAAATCCTGTTTCATCTTTGTTAGCAAGTGTTAAATTGGTTATTATCTAAAGGAAGTGAATGAAATTATGTTCCTTCTCAAGAAAATTAGTTGCCCCTAGGCCTTGCATGAGAAATGTATGTTGTTAATTCTCCAAGCTGTTTGTGGTAGAACCCTGATAGCATGATTTTTTTAACCTATATGTTGAATAGAGATTCAGATTGTTAAAGTATTCGTTTATGGGTCAGGATTGAAATTCATCATTTTTGAGAAGTCTGAATTACTCATTGGTGTATTACCCTAATCTTTTTAGTTATAGTATTCTTTTCCCTTTTCCCAATAGTTTGCAGATCAGGAAAGTGATATTCTATATTTTATAGGAACCGGCCTAGAATCTAGAGATTCCTCTTCACTCATAGTCTACCCACAGCTAGGAGAGGTTTCCATTGTCGGGATAGAATTATTGTTAGCCTTAATGTCTAATGTAAGGTAACAATTCTAAGCCTGAAAAGGAATGTCTTGTCAGGATTCATCATTGTCTCTAAGTGCGACCTTATCCTATCCAAACCTACTGGTTCCTTCTTGCAGTAAATATATCTGCATATGTCTTCTACGTGCATTACTCCCATTGGAGTCCTAGAGAATGCTCCTTCTAGGTCATCTAAGACTGACTTGAAGGGAGGCTTGTTAAAGATATATTTCTTCCTTTCAACAACATCAAAAATAATTGGAGTGGCCATAACTTACTTGATTAATCACTTCAAATCGGTTTTCAATGGTTTTTGAATCGTCACGTCCGAACTAGGGCTTCGCAACAAACTTAACTTCCTTTCACTGAAGAAATCAACTACAATCTCCCAACACAAATTGCTTTGATCTCCTGTACTCTCCAAAGTCTTGAACTTGAATGCAAATGTGTGAATAATGGATCTTCGGTGACTTTAAATCAACTTTCTACCATTAATGCTTGCCATGTAAACACAGAATCCCACAGAGAATCCAATCTTTGCTTCTGCTATCAATCAGGCAGTGCACTCTTGCATACTACATCAACTAGTCTCCAAATAGTTATAACCAAAGGTTCATACTCTGAGGGTGAGTATACCAATCGCACCAGGTCTAGAGCTAATCTAGCTCCCCCTATGACCATGAGGGTCATTCATCCAGAAGTAGAGGGTGCGTCCATTGCATATGCATCCAATACATACTGATCAACCTTATCCTTCTTTACTTCTATCCAAATAAAGCTCACATCTTCTGAGGCTTTCACAAACTTGACTTCTCCAGATTCATCCAAAATTGATCCTTGAGACTTATTAGGGCTTTCTTGTCTTTGCGCTTTTGATCTGCAAAACTTAGAGATGTGTCTAGCCTTGTTGCAAGTGTGACAAATAACTGGAGGCCTTATATTCCTCGGCGCATTGATGTGAGTTACCAATTTTCATTGTATAGTTGTATGACCATTATAATTACATATCTGACATGTAATGTTCTAAGGACTTCTAACATTCTGTTGTGGATGACTTCTCTGATTTTGCTGAGTCTGACTTCTTTGATTTTATCTACAATTCATAGCTCTATGACCAAACTTATTGCATGAATAACAGTAACCATTGAAAGGTCTTACCTCTTTACAATCTCTTGCTATGTGACCATGCTTTTTACAGGCATAACAAGTTTTGTTTATGTGTGTGAAAATTGTACCTAATCTGTAGACACAACACTTCAGTAAAACATTAGAGGTTAGCAAAAATCAAAATCGTGCAAAATTGAAATCTAATTTAACCAAGCGATTTACTTCCTTCTAGTAGGTGCAAGATTGATGTTCTCAGATTGTTATCGAGATCAGTGACCTAGACGACACCTAAATGAAGGATTTGAATGCAATTGATTTAGATATGAATTGAATGCAATTAATCTATTTTTTTGGATTTTCTATGCAATAAGAATGATAAAATGATATGAAATCTATGATATGTAAAAACTGATAAGCTATGATATGCTAAATGATCTAACAATGATATGAAAATGAATCTAAATGAATGTAAAAAAAAAAGATTGATCTCACAATAATGTTGATTCGCAAGAAGCTTTGATTCTCCCAATTCCAATTCTCCAACGTGATTGTGCAAAAATATGAGATTCTGTGGATGCAAATTTGAGAGATCAATTATGAAGAGCTGAGCCTTGTTTTTATAGAAATCCAGGGCTTTAGAGGTGCATGGATAAAAGCCGTAAATCACTCAAATAACTCAGCTTGATTTTTGAGTTATCTGATAATAAAGATAATTTAATTCACAAAAACATGCAAAAGCTAAGTTTTAACTCAAAATAGAGTTTAGCTTTAATTGATAATTGATAATTGTCTGCTTTTATGATTGTGCATGTTTTATTTATGAATTAATTAAATAAATAAAGTGATTTATGCTCAACTTAACTGATTTTTGAAAATAAATAATTGATTTATGGGTTAATCAATTATTTAATCAAACTTTTATTAAAAACTATATTATTAAATAATGACAACTTGCTTTAATTAATTAAATAAAAATTTAATCAATTATTCATAAGATTTTGGATTTATTGTCAAAATTAAATAATACAATTAATAATAGATAGAATTAAATTTAATTAAACAATTAAGTGGCAAATATTAAATCTAATTAATTAAATATGAAAATATTCAATTAATAAAACTTAGGATAAATGTGATTTATTGCCAAATAATCATTAAATTAAAGATAATTAAGATAATTAGGAATATTGCTAGGAATATTCCCCGATGCAGAATTTATGATAATCAATTATGATTCGATGATGTTTAGATGTGCCTTAGGTTAGGACTTTGATGTCGATTTTGTTCGATGTGTCGATATAGGAGGTTAATGAACTTATAGCCTATTTTTGGGGTATTACATTGTTTACTGGCTTGCGCTCATCTTTAGATGGTTCTGCTTTAGCTTCAGTATAATCTTTAGTCTTCTTGGCTTCTGTAGATTCTTCTGGTGCTTTCATTCTTCCTCACATATCATTGATTTGATTTTGTGCTTCATTGAATCCAATACCAGAGGTATCTCCTTTAATCTTTTTTGCATACAAATGTGACTCTATTAGATCTTTTCTTGTGTGCAATTTGTCAATATGATTCTTTTCTTTAGTCAATTTAGATTCCACTTTCTTTTTGATGTTCTCTAACTCCAAGATTTTCATGTTTTCTTGCTTCAATTCTTCATCCAACTACTTGTTTTCTTTGACCTATTCTTCATAGGCTTCTTGATTGTTAAATAGCTTTTCATCCAACTCTTCAATCTGATCCTTCAGAGATGTGTTTTCCTCATTCATCTTTTTTACCATTTTCCCTAAATCACTATTTGAACAATCCTTCAAATCTTTTCTTAGTTTCTTGATGAATACTTGAGAACCAATAACCTTTAATTTCAGTTCTTCAATTTCTTTTTCAGATCTGCCAACGTCTTCAAGAGTTCTTCAATATTCTTCTTCAGATGTTTTACTTCTTCCGAACCCATGATATCCTCAAATGGTTAAACTTGTCTTCAGAGGACCAAGGCTCTGATACCAATTGTTAGGAATGGGAACACTGAGAGATGGGGGTGAATCAATGTTTTATATAATTACTTTCTGATCCTTGAAACTTAACTCAATAAATTAATTGTTGAACTAAATATTAAAGCATGTAAATTAATCAACACATAACACAAGATATGATTACAGGGAAACCTTGGCGAAAGGAAAAACCTCGGTGGGAATTAATACCCACTAATAATTGTACTTGTGTATTGTGAACCTGTTAATGTTCCTTAGCCCTTTTAGGAGCTCTCATTACAATGCTTAAGTACAATGACCTTGTCAAGGGTCAGACCTTATTAGGATTATTTTACAATTAACCCTATTAGGGGTGAGGACATACTATCCTAGAGCTCACTGCTCAAGTGGTGAAGGCTACAACCTTCTGAGTATCAGATACACACTATATCTACAAGGTGAACTATTGTTGTGACACTGCTTGTCTGATCAGTTCCTTTTGTGCGCTGATGCTTTAGCCTCTTGTAAAGCTCTACAACATTCTAACTACTCTTCGCATACTTCTTCTCTTCTTCTATCAACTCTATATCTCATACCATTCTTAAATACAAAGGCGTGTGTCTTATTTATATGCGCAAACAAAACTATTCATTAAGTCGGCCTATAACTAATTACATACAACGCTTCCAAATGAATTGGCTCAAGCGTGTTTACATACAATTAGATTTACATGTTTACAACACAAATATAATGGGTACATATCCTTTACAAAACAATATTACAACTGCAAATCAAAATACTTCCTGTCGGCTGCATAATATGGTATGCTCTTCCGCTCACTGACTGTGTCACTTCAACTCGATGTATCTTCATTATACTAACTCATCTCATCATGCACTCTTAACCATAGCTTAATAACATAACCAAAAGCTTATCTTCTAGGGTGCATACCCAAACATGGTCATATACACGTGCGTTGATGCTCTATTCATCTAGTGCTTCACTGACTATCCAGTCTTCCATACTTAGTCATTTTCTAATCTTCTAACTTATGTGCTAACTCCAAAACTTCATATGACTTTGTTTCCATAATGAAAACACTAAATCATAGTCATATACAATAGTATAGTCAGCTTGCCAACATTTTTTTCCTTGGTCTTCTCTGTATCCATTACTTGAGCTTCCTCTTCTTGTTCCTATTCTTCAGCAAGCTTTTGTTGCTTATCCTTCCCATGCGAAGATGGAGAAGTGTTAAGTTTTTTTCTTTTCCTTCCTGGTCCACCAGCCATGGCCTTTGGTCTAGCTCTAGGAGGTTTTTGACCTTGTGTAGCTTCTCTAGAAGCCTTCCTTTGTGATGTTCTCCTAGTAGGTGTAGGAGTTCCATCTTTGTCCTTTTCTCCTTCTTCAACCTCCACCACTTGAGGTGCCTCAGTATTGGGTTGAGGAGGGGGAATATTATATTTCTCCCCAAGTTTTTCCACCTTTTTCTTGATAGATTTCATCTCTTCTTTTGTTATACCACGATGCCTTGCTATTATGTCAACAAGGGATTCACCTTTCTTCTCCCTTCTCCCCTTTATCAGTTCTTCTTTTTTTGTTGTGTATTTCTCTTCATATGTGCCCCATCTAGGAACATTGGGGTCTTTGGGGGATTGTAGGACATGTTGGATGTGAAGCTCCAGAATATTATAATCAACTTCATATCCCATAGGGGTAGCCCACGAAGTTATAGGTTCCACTACTTCAAAACATGCACTATCAGTTTCTACCATGAAACATATATCATTTTTATACTTATCAACTACCCACATCTTCTTCTAGAAGAGTTTTATCATCCCTGCAAATTCAACATACCTTTTTTGTTCATCACTTCTCCTGTAACAATCACTAATTATCTACATAGAGCATCTATCAGTTCTCCATAGGTATATGTTAGGAAATCTTCTCATAACATGAAAGAATATATACATAATCAATTATCCAAATCTAAATATGTTGTCTTGTTCCTCTTTATTCCTACAATATTTTCCATTAGTTGCTTCCTTAGGACCTCACGTAGGTCATAATCTTCATCCTAAATTACCATCTTGTATACAATGTGAATAAACCTAGCTGATACACTATTTATTCTAGTGCTATATTGGAATTTCTATCCCAATATCTTTTCTACTAACTTGACATCTTCTTGTGCGATGTCATTTATAGTCATGGATCTTTTGTTCCATTTTCTTTTTGTCAAATTTTCCACTTCAAATCTTAAGTTTTTCTATATAGTAGGTATTTTACCTGTCATAGGTAATCCAATAATCTCATGTAATGATTTCTTGCTAAAATTAGTGGGAGTTCCACCAATCCATATGAATTCATCATGAATCCTACTTAACACAATCTTAATCCAGTCTAATTCGTCAAATTCAAATCTCTCCATGTATTTGACTAATGATAACCTGTGGAATTTCCTACATTATTTTCTTAGGGTTTTTTTTGCATTGTATAACCTTAGCATATCATCATAAATCTCTAATGTAGCTATGAATTAAAACTTATTGTGGATGTATGCCCCGATGTCTTCAACATGAAGAACACCAACTAGAGTGTGTGAAAACACACCCTCTTGATCCTCTTCGGTAGATTTGAAGGGATGACTCTTAAATTTGTATCTATTTCTTTCAAGTACATTTAAAACCTTAGGTGTATCCATATTGATTACTTTGTTACTGGAATTGAAAAATATTTCTTGGAATAATCACAAATACCTAGCTCGCGCGGCCGTATGAGGGTTTTGCGAACACAACTACAACACACTTCAAGCTCCAACTACTGCTCCAAACTCTTCAATACTCTTTGATCTTAGTGTAAATGGTAGATAATTTGACTACAGTATTACCCTTATAGACAATTTTGCACAAGTCCGAAAACTTCCCATAAAGCTGCAAGAAACCAATGCATGCTCAAACTAGTAGACCTTTTTACGTACATCTCTAAAACTGATGCAATATTGTCCAAGATCACACAACACAATAACTAATATGTCTTCAAGTTCTCATAGCTTAACTCATCCATATAGGGGCTCTGTATCAACTAGTGTTAATCTTTCATGCTCCCCCTAAGGCATACATTGCCCATCATAAAGATGGTAAAGCAATGCACCCTAGAAATGATTCAACAAGACTTTTAGGACTCTTGTGAATTCTTTCATTTTATTCTTCATCTTTCTTAACCTCAAATTCCATAGATTCATTCTGTTTGACCCATTTCTCCTTAAATTATGCTTTCAATTCTTCTATCTCTCTATCTTCTTCATTGAATTATTTTTCCTTTACGAATGGTTTGAAGGACTTCTTCACTGGTCCTTTAAATCTAAAATACTTCGCTACATGTCCATCATTGTTACACTTGAAACATGTCACCTTCTTCTTAGGTTTCAATTGACTATAATCAATCTACAACTTACAATACTTGGCAATATGACCAAAGTTGTTACATTTGTAACATACAATCTTTCTAGGTCTGGTAATAGGTTTCTTAATTTCTTCAACTGCCCTTTTATCATCTTTATTAGAAACATCATCTTGTATAATATCATTTTCTTTACTTGTTTCTTTATCCTCAGATTGTCTATGTTTTTCATCTTTACTACATTCACATTTTTCTATATTTGCCTCATTCAAACTTTTCTCCTTTTTCTTCTTAAGGAAATCATCTAAGTGATCATATGTAGGTTGACTAGATCTCATATCTAGTTTTCTACAATCTCTCATCTTGTGTCCATACAAATAGCAATTAAAACAAAAACTAGTAAACTTCGGCTTAGGAATATCTTTTTTAGTTGGTTTCTTTGAGTGATCTTCATGGCTGCAATCCTTGCAAGAAGGTATCTCAGGTTCTGCTATCACAACTTTAGATGTAGACTTCTTAGGTGAATCAAGATTCACCACAACTCTATCTTTCCTATGATTTGGATTTTCATTAAATCCTAATTTTGTCATGTCTCCAACATGCTTTTGCATATCAAATTTCTCATCCAATTTCTTTCTACTCTCATGAAGTTTTTTTGTGCGACCTTTGGTCTGATCAAGTTCACCAGTAATGGTGATGCAGTATTTCTCTACCTTGTCATACTTTGTCTTTAATGTATCCAGCTTGCTTTCCAAAGTTTACATCCTATCCTTTGTACTTGATAGTTCATTTTGTAATTTTTCATTTATTTCTTTTTCAACATCAAGTTCTTTCATCAAGTTCAATTTTGTGGTTTCCAATTCATCCTTGAAGGAATCATTTTTATGCTTCAGCTGCTCAATCTAATCTTGGTTTGTTAACTCTTTAGTTTGTGCTTCCATGAGATCATCTCTCAATTTTCTTTCATGTTCAAGTTGTTGCTTCAACTTCTTGATAAAGCCATCTGCCTTCCTTAGCTTGTACTTTAGATCTACTCTATCTACATTAGAAATGACCACATCTTCTAGGTCCATTTCATAATTCTTCTTCAAGTTCTCCAAATCCATCTTGATCTCCCCAAAGCTGTTAAGATTTTCCTTCAAGGGCCTGATGCTTTGATACCAATTGTTAGGATTTGGTAACACTGAGAGGGGGGATGAATAAATGTTACAGTACTTTACTGTATTCTTTAACTTCTTGTACTTCTTCAACCAACATATAAAGATATAACATAAAATGAACAACCATGCAACAAAGATAAACATAGAAGAACTCATAACACCATATTTGTTTTGGAGGAAACCCTATTAAGGGAAAAAACCCGGTGGGGATGGTACCCACTAAATTCTACACTATGAATCTTGAAGCCCTGATAGGATTTCTAGCCATGTTAGGAGCTAATTATTAGATTATAGGTAGATCCTTGTTAGGCGATGTATAAAATGAGATCCATGTTTAGGAATCGACCATGTTAAAGGTCCTAGCCCTGTTAAAGGAAAACAAACCATGTTAGGGGTGTACAATAGGTGCAAAAATACTTACAACAAACCTGTTGTCCTGAATAGAAAGAGTTAATAAATTATTCCTTGAAGAAATCCTCTTTTTCTCCTTCTTCTTGATTTCTGCTCTACCTTTTAGATTCCTTCACAATTCACATCTAACGTCCATCTCTTATCATCATCTAATCATCACACACTTATACAAAAGTGTTTGTATACTTATACCCTGTTAGAAGTATAATTACAAAAGCTAGTCAACATTTCTCTAGCTAAACATCATATTAATTCAGGCACACTTACATGCTTCATTAACATCCTTAGTCGGCCTTAAATACAAGATAGCATCCAAAAATAACTTTCCAAATGTTCACAAGGTCAGCCTTAATGACTGCTAACATGTTATACTCTGTTATTGTCTTCACATCCAATCAACTGAACATATCTCTTTGATCCTTCAATATTAACATGTGCGACCTCACACATGTGTTTATTAGTGTCCTGTAGACATGCCATTAAGATCGTAAACCTTAATACAACCTTTGTGAAACTCGCTAATCTTTTATGTCAAACTAGGTTAGTGGAACAATCTGTGAACTTAGGCATTTTTCCATTCATCAACTACATTAATCATACCTAATATTTGCGACCATAAAACTGACAAGTGTTTCCATAAATGACAACACTCCATATATGTGCATGTGCCTACATGTGCATATCTGTGCATGTGTTGACCACTTGCCAACATGGTCCTGTAGAGCTAGAAGTGCACGGGAATTTAATCATTAATCATTCTCGTTCGTTGGCCAAAACTGATTGAGGAATCCTTATAAGAGAAGAGGCAAGATCTCTTGGATTTCCAATCTGTGGTTCTGGGAACAAACAATTTGTATTCACCATTTTAGTTTTGACAAGGGTGACTACCACTACTTCCTTTTTTTGTCTCTTCCTTCTAGGAGTTATTTCCTAAGGGCCACTAGAAGGAAGATTTGCATCTTCTAGATAACAGGTACCCTCCTTGTTAACCATCCCTATGCCTTGGGTGAGGAAATCAAACCTTCACCAGTCCCTACTACAAGCATAGGTTGTACATAGGTGGGATACAACATCAAATCACCATTTAGAGATATTTCTCCATCTTCTAGAGACCCATGGGGTGTAGCCATATCTTGTCTATAAGAGGTATCCTACACCTTTGGGTTCAGTCATTTCATCAACTCCAAAAGGTCATTAGTGGAAGGATATTCATCTTTTTCACCAGGGTTTGGGTTTGTTTTCACATGTACCCCCAAGAAAATAGAGGAGGAAACTTTCTCGTCTAGCTTGCGTTCCTTTTAGGTTGGTGCTTTGTAATTGGCCACAACATGACCTTGTTTTGCACAACCCTGAGAAAAAAGGGTATCATTTTCATAGATGAAAGATTGTGTCCATTTCCCCCATTTGGATTTCAAAGTAATAAAATTAGGAAGAGGTTTTTTTATTGCAACATTGACACAAAAACAAGCAAAGACTAACTTGGACTTAGCCAAAGTGATTGTATCTTCAATAACATAATGACCAAAGGAGTTACCAATCCAATGGAAGATCTGCTCGTCCCAGAATTCAAGTGAGAGACTTGACATCCAAACCCAAATAGGAGCCATCCTATTAAGATCAATAGATAGGTCAAAACCTAGTTTCCATTTGGACAATGCTAAAAAGTGCTTACCATATGCACATTACCTGAAGAGGATGAAAATGAGATCCTCCTTAGCCATGAATTTAAACAAAAATAACCTTCGAGGCATAGCTTAAATGGTGACACTTCCCTTTAACTTCCAATGGGTGGCAGCCCAATGAAAAACCATATCGATGGTTGGCCAAAAAGCGAAGAATCTCCCCACTAGAGCCAGGTGGATAGAAGAAACAATCCGGTACATAACAATATCCGAGAGATAGATTTCTAGATCGTCTTGAGATTGAACAATTTTAGGGAGAATAAACTCCAAGGCATTATTGTGAGACACAACTAGGGAACCCTTCCAATCTATTTTTGAGGCTTCATCATTGCCTTTTCATGTCCACAATGCCATGGGATCCAGAGATAGTCTTATCCACACCCCATAGATTTCTAGAATCTCTGTGTAAGGTCTCAAGTGAAGTGAGAGGTTGCACCATGATCATATTGGGAGGAGGGTCTGATTGTGGACGGGGGGTGGGGGGGTGGGGGGGGAGGACAGAGCCCTCCCTAGAATCTACAACAATGTGCGGTAGAAGTTTGACTTTTAAAAAAAAAAAAAAATGAGGCAGGAGGAACAAGCGGGAAAGTTGCATAGTTAAGATATGTTTATTGGTTTGTTATTTTGGTGAGTCTTAACATAGCTTTTGTTATCCTTGCACGCATCCAACACAATAAATGGAGAATGGAGTACAAAGTAGTATTAAAATTTATTATAATAGTATTGATATCTTGAACAAAATATGTCTATTTGATAAGACAATGAGAAATATAATATTTATATATTAGAACTATATTTTTTAATATATGATTTATTTAATAATCAATAAAGAGAGATGTATATATGACATTTAATATGAATCCTAAATATATACATATATTTAAAGGGAAAAAAATCTGTTATAATAAATGATAATATTTGACAACTCAAAACTATAAAAATACTATAGTCAATAAGCCTTTGATAAGCAGATTAAATGGTTCGTAGTGACTCATATTCCTATATTAATAAATTTATATAAAAACCTTTTTAAAAATAATTTGAAGAATCAAACTTATGCCAACTATAGTAAGATTCCTATATTAATGAATTTTAAAAAGAATGTGAAGAATCAACTCTCATGTCAACTATAGAAAGCTCCAATCAAATCCAAAGACGAAATTTACGTTGATCAGATATTATTGAGATTTGCATTGACTTTAAAAAATATTCGTCGTCTCCCTGATGTTCCAACTTCATTAAGAAACTAAAAAAGTGAGAGAGATTTGCGGTTGGGCACGTGAGGCAATGAATGCACGTTCAAAATCGTCCTCTCACGTGCTTCCATCATTGCATTATAATTATTTATTTGTTTTCTATCAACTCGCGCTCACAACATTTAAGGTCGCTATAGGCGGACCGATGTGCGTCATGCCATCGTGCAAACTCTTTTTTATTTTTTAAACAATTTCACTCAATTCCCTCGAACTTTCTACCTCTCCTAAAAAATTTACTTCCCACATTTCTCGCCTTGCAAGGCCACTATTTTAAAGTGAATACTGTAATGACAATTTCTCGAACATTAGTCACCAAGTAGGATCAAGTTAGAACATCTATATGAAAAAATGACATTAAAGAATATAGGATATCACTATCTATTTTAGCATTTGCATATATTGCATTAGGCTTTTTACATTCTTTGTCTTCTATAGTTTCCTTCTTTGTCGAATTAAAGAAAGAGTTCTATGCATAATCAAGAATGTTTCATATTTCTATCTATTGTAAACAAATCCTTGTAGCGCTTCTTAGCACCACATTTATTTCTAGAAAATTAACATTCAAAAGGGATGTTTATAAAGTGCACTTGTAAACTAACAACGAATGTATCTAAATCAGAATAATCTTATAGTTGAGAAATATAAATGTAATAGTGTGACAAGAATGAATACAATTCTAATCTCTAAATTTGGTTAATGAATGCATTACATACCCAATACTTAATTATTGACAAAGAGACATGCAATATTTTCACACTCTTTATATTTAGTAATCTCAACTCGTAGTTGTGTGTGTGTGTGTGTTTGTTTATATAAAATGCAAATAAAAAAGAAATATGTGTATGTGTGTGCATGTGTGTACATACATACATACATACACACAAAAAAATGTATGTATGTGTTGTAAGACTAGAAATAAAAAATATGGAATATCAAAGATTAACAATCAAACCTTAGAATTCACACACTATTGCAATCTCCTAATAAAGTTTGTAAGATAAATATATGAATAAAAAACTAACAACAATGATATTACCTTCATACAATCACCTTGATTATCTCCATTTTCTCTTTAAATATTTGTTTCAATGAATGGTATGTTGCTCTCATATTTGCAAAGCACAGGTGTCATTTTGATCGCATGAAAGATCAAAGACTATGTTTAGAGGATGGATAACATATGAGTGTTGATTATATGGATTTTTTTGATAGCAATCAATCATACAGAGAATTATTGAAACAAGTATGGATATATATGATCTTAGGAATAGATGACTTGAATTGGTCGATAAGATTGAGGAGTTGACTTATTGTATGATTTCAATGTACTAAATTGATTAATTAGATAAGTTAGAGTGATTGATAATTAAGTGGTGAGGTGGAGAAATTGATATAATTAAACAATCAAAATCTATTTAATCATGTGCATATAAAGAATCAATTAAGAAAGTGGTTAAATTAATTAATCATATAATTCATATGCATGTGGGGAAATAAATAAATAATAATTTTATGAGAAGTGTCACAATGGCAGAGGAGGAGAGGTCGAGCTAGTTAGGGTTTCACAGTCATGCTAGATTGCAATACAACATGAACGCTTATCATGGATGGCCATATAACAAACTTTCTCAAACAAGGTTCAAGACCAATAGTGGAGCTCACTTTAATGCTTGACAACCAAACCAACAAGCATGGAAGGCTCTAGGAAATTAAAAATGGGACTCCTAAGAGAAAGGTGAGGTACCAGAGGTTCATCGGATGCCAGAATATAAGAACAGGTGGGGCTTTGCAAGTTTGAGGCTAAACAAACCTGTATATTTTAATAGCCTTGAAAAGAGTTTGTGGAGACCAAAGACACATGTCTCAGAGGTTCATTGCAAGAAGGTAATCCCTAATACTGAACATACCGTAGTGGTTGCTCTATTGATTGAGAATAAAGAATGGAATCACGTTGTCTCTCTTTTAAAAGAAATGTTTTGTTTTTTTTCTAAAGTGGAGTGGCCCTTGGTTGTCCTTCAAAAAAGTCCGAACATGGTGTGACAAACATTGGGGGGAAGCCTGTGCTATTAAAACTCTACCAAACAAATTTTATCTAGTTATTTGTACAAGTGCAAGGGATAAAAAATAGATCATGGGAAGTGGGTAGTATATGATAGAAGGGAAAAAGAAATTTCATCAAATACTAGACTCCAAATTTTAACCCCACAATAGTAGAAATAGAGGAGGTGTCATTATGGATAAGTTTTTATAACCTTCTGCATGAATACTAAGACATGGAAACCTTAAAGATAATAGGGAATAAGTTGGGAAATTTTGTTAAAGCTAATGAATATTTAGACACCAAATAATTTAGCATGTATGCCCACATTTGCATACTATGGAAAGAAAATCGTCCTTTACCCAAGATGGTAGAACTAAAAATCAGGGAAGGAATTTGGAAACAATAAATAGAGCTTGAAGAGATTTTTGAAATGTGTTGTTTTGAATGTAAGGGATGTGGACATCCCACAAGAGAATGTCCAAGGAAACTAAAGGGTAAAGGACTAGAAATGAATGTGCTAACATACCTCATTGTTGAAAAGGAGTGTGAAGAATGACTTGATGTAAGGACTGACCTTCTGACACAAATGCCACATCAACAAAAATAATAAAGACTAAGGAGTCGGTCAACAAGATAAAGGTCAAATGCTCAAGTCAACTAGATACAAAGAGATTTCTAATAATATAGAAATAAAAGAAATACAATTATGACAAAAAAATGTTTAAAAGATAGGGAATATGATGCAAGGTAGGGAAGGATGAGGGGCCAAAGGCACACCCAAATCACCAACCTCCTTGCAGAAACAACACATGGAAGTAATAAAATAACAGGGAGAGAGAGAGAATGCATGAAAATCATATATTATTAATCAATAACCTCATACATGTTAGGCTGTAAGGCCTTACTAGTTATGGCCGAAATACATTCAGAATTTAATTACAATAGTCCTCCAACATGCGAGGATCCAACTTTTAGAGTCTATCTTTCATCTTCTAATTGATGATCCCTAAAACTACAACATACTAATTTATTTATACAAGAGGCTACCAAAACAAGTCGGCCTTCAGATCCATCATTAGAGAAAGAAACAACCAAATCTAGGTCTACATGCTTCCCAATGATCGATGTAAACATTATCTTTGCGACCAAAATTCAATGCACAAGTCGGCCTCAATAGAAATCCAAAATAAACCACTCGGTGAGCAAGATTACCGAGCGACGGGAAATTAACTCGGTGAACCAACTGAGCCAACTTGATGAATGAAGAAACTAAGCAGCAAATGAGCCCCCTCAGTGGAAATAATAATACATCAACGAGAGCCCAAAAGCAGCTACCGAGCATATCTAACAACTCTAACTTATTTTTGGTGATACAGGATTGCCAAGAACTCGAGATGCTCCTTCATCAGACACCTGGGTTTATTTTCAGATGATTCTTTAAATCATGCAATAGGTGCAACCCGAGCTAAATCCAACTCAGATTGTGTAATCCATGAACTATCTTCAATTGGTTTGTTCTTCCACTTTACCAGATATTCCATGTACTCTTTTCCTCTTGTGCTTCAGCCAACTCTTTGTTCCAAAATCTGCTCAACTTCTTCTTTCTGCTTCTTACAACAATCATTCAGTATTGTCATATCTTCATCAGATTCATGATACTCATACAAGTCTACAATGTTGAATATAGGTGATATATCAATGTCATCAGGTAACTCAATCTCATAAGCATTTCCACTATCAAATTTTCTCAATATCTTGCAGGGACCAATTTTTTTCATTTTTAATTTTCCATAGGTTCCAATAGGAAATATGCCTTTCTTCAAACAAATCATAACTTCACCCCCAACTGCAAAAGTCTTATGTCTTCTTGATCTATCTGCTATGTCCTTGTATTTATGATTACTAATTTCCAATTTATGTTTTACTTCCTCATGCAATGTCTTCATGAACTCAACAAATTCTTCTCCTTCAGCACTTCTTTTTTCTTCACCAGCAATGTTCTTCAAATCTGATATACCTCTCAGTTGTATGCCATTAACAATCTCAAAAGGTGTTTTTCTAGTACTCCTATTCACTAAATTATTATATGAAAATTCTACTTGTGCCAACATAGAATCCCAATTACTTGGTTTATCTCCAGCTAAACATCTTAGAAGATTACCCAAACTTCTATTTACAACCTTTATCTGTCCATCAGTTTGTGGATGAAATGTAGAACTATACATCAACTCGGTACCCAATTTTTTCCAAAGAGTCTTCCAAAAGTATCCAACAAACTTACTGTCTCAGTTAAAGATGATACTCCTCGATAATCCATGCAATCCGATAATTTCCTTAAATATAAGCTCTACTATATGCACTGCATCTTATGTTTTCCTACAGGGTATAAAATGTGACATCTTAGAAAATCTATCCACAACAAAAAATATAGAATCATTACCTCTTACTATCGTTGGCAAGCTAAGAACAAAATCCATATTGATATCAATCCAAGGTTTCTCAGGAACAAAAATTAGTGTATACAATCTAGTATTGTGACTTACTCCCTTTGCAACTTGACAAACTCTACAACTTTTCACAAATTTCTGAACAACCTTATACAACTATGGCCAAAAGTATTTCTCCTTAATAAAATTCAATGTTTTGTCAATACCAAAATGTCCAGCCAAACCGCTACTATGTTTCTTCTTTATAAAATTATCTCTCATTGATCCTCTCAGTATACACAAATGAATACCTTTAAAATGAATACCTTTAAACAACATACCTTCTTGAATGAAATAGTCTTCCCATTTAGTACTCGGTTGATCTCGAATAGGTGCTCTACATTTTCTCCATAGCTCAGAAAAATCAGGGTCAGTTTCATACAAATCTTTCATGTCATCAAAACCAAGAACTTCAATTCTCATTTCATTCATGAAAGATCTTCTTCTACTCAATGCATGAAAAAATCGGTTAGTGACTCTACTCTTATGTTTTATCACAAATGTATAACTCTGCAAATATTCAACTCATTTCATATGTCTCTGATTCATCTTATTCTGACTATCCAAATATTGTAAAGCCTTATGATCAGTATACAACACAAATTCACTTGGTATCAAATAATGTGTCCATTTCTTTAGGGTTTGAACAATAGCATAGAGCTCTTGATCAGGCACAAAATATTTCCTTTTTGCATCATTCAATTTCTCACTAAAGAAAGAAATTGGTTTACCTTCTTGACTCAACACAACTCCTATTGCACTACCACTTGCATCACATTCAACTTGAAATACCTTATTGAAATTAGGTAAAACCAACACTAGTAATTCAACAACCTTCTGCTTCAAAGTCTCAAAACTTTTATCAGCTCCATGTGTCCACTTGAATTCTCTTTTATCTCATCTCATAGTCTCAGTCATATCATTACAAATTGAACTAAAATTTCTGATGAACTTTTGATAAAAACCTTGCTAAACTATGAAATGATCATACCTCACTATTAGGTGTAGGCCAATTCAAAATAGCTTCAACCTTTTCAGGATCCATTTTCAAACCATCCGCTGAAATTACAAATCCCAAATACATAATCTCTTCTTTCATGAAGGAACACTTTTTCAAATTAATCAAAAACTTTTCTTCTTTCAATCTTTGCAATACCTGTTTAATAGCAACAAATGCTCTTCTCTAGTCTTACTAAATATCAGAATGTCATCTAGGTATACAATAAAAAATTTACCCAAGAATTTATTCAAAACCTCATTCATCAATCTCATAAAAGTACTTGGTGCATTAGTTAAACCAAAAGGCATAACCAACCACTTATACAAACCTTCTCTTGTCTTGAAAGCAATTTTCCATTCATCACCTTCTCTGATTCTGATTTGGTGATATCCACTTTTCAAATCAATTTTGGTAAAATACTTTGCTCCAATCAAACTATCCATTATGTCATCCATTTTCGGTATAGGAAACTTATATTTCACTATTATCTTATTGATTGCTATGGAATCAATACACATTCGCCATTCTCCATTCTTCTTAGGTTCTAATACAACTAGTACTGCACATGGACTTAAACTTTCTCGGATCAAACCTTTTTGCAATAATTCTTGGATTTGTCGATTAAGTTCCTGATTCTTGGTAGGTGTTAACCAACGTGGTGCTTTATTTGGTAAACTATCTCTAGGAATTGGATCCATACAATGATCAATGCTTCTTTTTGGTGGTAAACCATGAGTTACATTATCAGAAATGATCTCTTTGTACTCAGTGAGTATCTTATTAACATCTTCAGGGATGTTATCCACTATTTTCTCACTCTATTTTTTAGGTATCACAGTAAAACACACATCATTATTATTCAAATCCTTAACAAAATTTCTTCCTTCCATCAAAAAAACTTTCACAGACATACAGACATTACCAATAGATTCTTCAATCAAAGGTAGCAATATTTTTCTTCTCCCATCAGCCCAAATAGTATATTTATGCAATATTCCATCATATATAGCATGTCTATCATATTGCCAACGTCTACCCAATAAAATATGACAATAGTCCATAGGCATGATATCACATAACAATTTATCATAGTACTTTCCAATTTTCAAATTCACATAACATTGTTCACTTACCAATAGTGTATGCTCATCTTTGATCCATGAAATTTGATAGGGATTCAGGTGTTTCACCCTTTCCAACTACAATTTTGCAACCATTTCCTCAGATGCCAAATTCTCTAAGCTTCCACTATCAATGATTACCTTCCACACTTCGTCAGGAACTCTGCATCTGGTCTTGAACAAACTTTTCCTTACTATATCTTCCTTATTACTTTCACTCCAAAGTGCTTTCCTCACCATCAAGTTCTTTTCTTTCTATGGTTCATTCAGTGAGTCTTCTTGCACCAAATAATTTCTACTATTACTGACCTTCTTACTCACATGTGTACACTCAAATGACCTATTTCCTTCTTCTCCACAATTGTAACAAGCTCCTCAGAATCCACCTCTGTTATATCGACCTCGGTAGTTACTATTTCTTCTTCTAGAAGAACTTTCACCATTCCACTCGATCTTTCCTTTATCCAAATTTGTTTTGTCTTGATCATATCTATTGTTTTCACCATAAGATCTACCTCTTCCTCTAGGGAATCTACCACCTTTTCCTCTTTTTCTTTGCTCATGTATTTTGTTCAATTTCTTCTCAACTTTCAAGGCAAACTGATAAGATTCTTCAATACTTTCCAACTTGACCAAACTAATTTCCTCTTGAATAGAAACTCTTAACCATTCAAGTACCTAGAAATCCTTTCCACTTCATCCTCAACATGTCCAAATATGATGTCTAACCTATATAATTCCTCAGTATAGTCTTTTACCGAGCTATCTTTCTACCTCAAACTTTTCATTTGCCTAACTAGGTTAATCTGATAATCAAAAGGTAAGAAGTTGCCTTTCAATTTATTCACTATCTTATTCCATACCTTGATTTTATCTTTTCCCTTCCTATTTCTATCTAATTGTAGATACTCCCACCATAAGGATGCATGACTTTTCAACTTTTTACTTGTAATTTTCACCTTCTTTTCCTCAGGAACATTTTCATATTCAAAATATTTCTCCATCTCGGTTATCCAATCTATCAGCTCATTTGAATCCAGCCTTCCACTATATTCAGGAGGATTGAAATGTAGTGTAGACTTCAAATTTTTCAATGCCTTCAAAATTATTTCTTCACCTTGATCCATCATAGGTGCAGGTTTTGATCACCTTGTTTATCTTTGACCTCTTCATCACTAACATCCTCAAGATGTCTTCCTCGACATTGGGTTCTCTCAATAGCTTCTAACCTAGCAACAATTTGTCTTAGCATGTCTGCCAAGCCTAGATCTGCATCTCGCCTTCCACAAACCATCTTGAAACCTTCTGCAATTGCAGGTTAGATTGCAATCTTCCACCCCACAACAAATGTCAACTAGGGTTTACAAGAAGGAACCCTCGACCTAAATTCACAAATTTAGATCCATATCTCAACCTCTCTCTAATACCACCTAACGCAAGGCATGGTAGGATGATGGGACAAAGGCACACCCAAATCACCAACCTCCTTGCAAAAATAACACACGAAAGATATAACACAACAGGGAGAGAGAGAATGCAGGGAAATCATATATTATTCATCAATAACCTCATACATGTTGGGTTGTAAGGCCTTCCTGGTTATGACCAAAATACATTCAGAATTTAATTACAATAGTCCTCCAACATGCGAGGATCCAAATTTTAGAATCTATCTTTCATCTTCTAACTGATAGTCCCTAAAACTACAACATACTAATTTATTTATACAAGAGGCTACCAAAACAAGTCACCCTTTAGATCCATCATTTGAGAAAGAAACAACCATATCTAGGTCCATACACTTCCCAATGATCGATGTAAACATTAACTCCATGACCAAAATTCAATGTACAAGTCGGCCTCAACATAAATAAAAAATAAACCACTCGGTGAGAAATATTACCGAGCGATAGGAAACTAACTCAGTGAGCCAACTGAACCAACTCGGTGAACAAAGAAACCGAGCAGCAACTGAGCCCCATCGATGGAAACAGGAATACATCACCGAGAGCCCAAAATAAGCTATCAATCATATCTAACAACTCTAACTTTTTTTTGGTGATACAAGATTGCCAAGATCCCGAGATGCTCCTGCATCAGAATACCTCTGTGTCCAAGAAAAATGGAATGTCGACCATCTGTCGAATGTACTAACATAATCACAATAAGAGATGTATCATTAAATACATTGCAAGTATGGACCATCATGTTTGAATAACAACTCAAGATATTTTCTACCAACTATCGAATCACATCAATAAAAGATAAAGATTAGATCAAATATGAACTTCCATATCTAATCATAAAGGTAAACATCACAAGTATCAATACCACCTAGATGAGTACATAGGAGCATAAGCACTATAAAGAAATTCCTTCCCGAAATAAGCTATGATCACCTATTCACACAAATCATCAAGGGAGATAATATTGTGAGAGTGCATTTTCACCCTACCATGAAGAATTAATGCTTCCCCAAAATCTTTCCTGAAATGAAAATACCCAACCCAGCTAGAAGTAATCTAAGTAAAATTGACTAAAGTGATGAAATTGTGTAATAAAAAGTAACCATATTCTAAACCATTATCATCAAATCATGGATAAGCCAAATGCATCAGTCAGACATATAAAAATAGAAGCATAAACTCTTTCTTGATCAACATATTGAGATCTCAATTCTTTCTCACTCACTTACATAGATATACCATGAGATTATTTTAAATGAAAGAACTCACAATATTGGCATAGGGAGCATCATGTTACCATAATCATATCAAGTTTCACCAACAAGTTCCCATATACACATATTCAATTTTCAATATAATTTTATTGTAGACTTACTAAAGATATACTTCATTAAACAGATTCCCTTCAACAAATGGGAACACGATAATAATAACTAAATAAGGACACCACAATATTCTGATACCATTCTTCATGAAGTCAAACATTCTCTCTTGTCTCGAATGACTCAACATCTTCTATTAAAAAAATACTAATTATTTAGATATTTAATTAGGAGTGATTTCAGGGAATGGGAACTTAAGAAATTACCTCCTCTCTTTTATTAGTGCCTAAGAAACTATGAGTGGATTCATTAACCATTGTTTTGGGGAAGTTAAACATGAGATGGCTCATGATTCACTAGGAGTCTCACACCTAGATTGGGAGAAAGAAAGAAGTATAAAGGGGATACAAATAGAATGAGTTTCACCATTGTCACCCACAATGCCTCTTTTTTATCGAATGCATGCTAAAGCACATTTGATGGGTATCTTATCACACGTGCTCTAATTTACATAGGAAATTGCCTCACGTTTCTTAGCTATGCGGATATACCAGCCATTGTTGTCCTCTAGTTTGAATAATATTTTAAATACCATACTTGTGAATCCTCCCATTATCTTATTTTATTGCAGGGGACAATCATTACATTAGATAGGAGATGTTAGATCCCTAGCTAGTCACAATTGCCTTTTTAGAAATTGGTAGTAATGAAAGTGCCACAGAAAATATCAGTTCTATCATGGATTGTCGGTGACAAGTTATGAGAAGGCGGGAGTTATCTCTTCCCTTGCATGCTTAGAAATATAGGAGTTTTGGGGATCAAGGGGGGGAACATTAAAATTGGGGGAAACAAAAACCGCATGAAAGTTGGAGCAAGGGTTCTATTTTTGTATGCTTGAAGGGCTTAGACGCTTAATAATCTGCATAATTTACCACTGTAACATCGAGTTTCTTTTCTTGCTTATTGTTTCCTTAACTGAATGATTGATAGTGTTTCTTTAGAAATGAAAAGTTTGGTTGAATTAGTGTGTTGCGTCTTGGATTTATTAAAAATGATAAGCATGTGCTACCATTATAGACAATAATGATTTTCCTTTTATATTGTTTGATGTAAGTAATATACTCGCCCAGCCTTAGAACTAAACAACATTGTCAACATTGGTAGCAGTATGACGATAAGGAAAGAATGATAATATTCAACTGAGTATAAATGATTTATGGTAGCAATAAATGTAGGGGTGTTAGATTCTATGGAAATTAACATAGATCTTTTGATTGATGTACTCTTATGAGATATGGTCATCTTCAAGTCATTTTTTAATTGTTATCATATTTAAAAGGGCCGATCCAAATTCTAAATATTTTCTTATCTTCAATTTTTGTTGAACATTTGGCTTATTAGCTTGACATTTTCTATGTCAATTTGTTTTTAATAAAAATTTCATTAAACCTAATGGATTACATATTAGACTTAAATATGGAAACGGTTATTCTTAATCTCCATCTCTTTCTTTGTTTTTTTATCAATACCAATGAACAATTTGGTGATTAATTCTTTAGGCTTCTTCAAGCTGAAAAATATAGGACAATGTGGTCTTTTTCCACATTAGTTTTGTGGATCGCAACTAGTCTACAATAAGAAAATACAAACCATAATTAAAACAAAGTTTTTCTATGGTTGTCTGAAGACACACAAAAGATAAGACCATAATTAAGACACCCCCCCTCTCAGTGTTCCCATTCCTAACAATTGGTATCAGAGCACTGGTCCTCTGAAGATAAGTTTAACCACTTGAAGAGATCATGGGTTTGGAAGAAGTGAAACATCTGAAGAAGAATCTTGAAGCAACTCTTGAAGACCTTGACAGATCTAAGAAAGAAATTGAAGAACTGAAATTAAAGGTTAGTGGTTCTCAAGTATTCATCAAGAAACTAAGAAAAGATTTGACGGATTGTCCAAACAGTGATCTAGGGAAAATGGTCAAAAAGATGAATGAGGAAAACACATCTCTGAAGGATCATATTGAAGAATTGGATGAAAAGCTATTTAACAATCAAGAAGCCTATGAAGAACAGGTCAAAGAAAACAAGCAGTTGGATGAAGAACTGAGGCAAGAAAACATGAAAATATTGGAGTTAGAGAACATCAAGAAGCAAGTGGAATTTGAATTGACTGAAGCAAAGAGTCATATTGACAAATTGCACACAAGAAAAGATCTAATAGAATCACAGTTATACGAACAGAAGATTAAAGGTGATACCTTTGGTATTGGATTCAATGAAGCCCAAGTTCAGATTGATGCTATGCGAGATAGAATGAAATCTCCTACAGAAGCTAAGAAGACTGAAGATCATATTGAAGCTAAAGTTGAAGCATCTAAAGATGAGTGCAAGCTAGTAAACAAAACTTGTTATGCATGTAACAAGTATGGTCACATAGCAAGAGATTGTAAAGAGGTAAGACCTTTCAATAGTTATTGTTACTCATGCAATAAGTTTGGTCATAGAGCTATGAATTGTAGATCAAATTAAAGAAATCAGACTCAACAAAATCAAAGAAGTCATTTACAGCTGAATGTTAGAAGTCCTCAGAACATTACATGTCAGATATGTAATTACAATGGTCACACAACTAGACAGTGAAAATTGGTAACCCACATTAATGTGCTGAAGAATATTAGGCCTCCAATTATTTTTCATTCATGCAACAAGGTTGGACACATCTCAAGGTTCTACAGATCAAAAGTGCAAAGACAAGAAAGCCCTAAAAGGTCAGAAGGATCTATATTGGATGAAGCAGGAGAAGTCAAGTTTCTGCAAGCTACAGAAGATGTGAGCATAATTTGGAAGGAAGAAAAGACAGATAATGTTGGTGAAATAGTTGAGGATGCATCCGCAATGGACGCACCTCCTATTTATGGTTAAATGACCAGCATGGTCATAGGGGGAGCTATATTAGCTCTAGACACCTGTGCGGCTAGTATACTCACTTTCAGAGTATGTGCCTTTGGTTATAACTGTTTGGAGACTAGTTGATGCAGTATGCAAGAGCACACCTCCTGATTGATAGTAGAGATGGAGATTGAAATTCTCTATTACATTCTATATTTACGCAACAAGAATTAACGGCAAAAAGTTAATTTAAAGTCACCGAAGATCCTTTATTCACACATTTGCATTCAAGTTCGAGCCTTTGGAGATCATAGAAGTTCAAGAAGTTGAGTTGTGAAGAATTGCAGTTGGATTATCAGTGAAAGGAAGTTAAGTTTGTTGTGAAGCCCTAGTTCGGACGCGACGGTTTGAAAACCCTTGGAAACCTATTTAAAGTGTTTAATCAAGTAAGTTATGGCTACACCAATTATTTTCGATGTTGTTAAAAGAAAGAGGTACATATTTAAGAAGCATCCATTCAAATCTATCCTAGATAATTTGGAAGGAGTGTTTTCCAAAACCCCAATAGGAGTATTGCATGTAGAGGATATATGCGCATATATCTACTATAAAAAGGAACCAGTAGGATTGGATAGAATCAGGTCACACATGGAAACCATGATGAATCCAGACAAAACATTCACTAATGAGTTTTCACACTTAGAAGACAACCCTATTATTGAGTATGCCACAACATATGAATTCTATGAATCTGAATGGATTAAGATTCTTTTGAGCAGAATTCATGATGACTTATTCTAGATTGGTGAAGTCCCTGTCAGAATAACTAGTGATCTAATTCACAAGATGAATGGATTACCTAAGACCGACACCATCCTTCCCAATAGAAAGGATGTCAGGAAACAAGTAGAACAAGACTGCAAATCCTAAAGTGATAGCATGGGATGACAATTGAGCCTATAGAAGAGAAAGATATAAAATTGATGTCTATGATACTTGGATATAGATTCCAACATGCAAACAGGGTAAATAGTGTGTCCACAACCACTATTCTAGGAGCCATAAGGATTGTAAAATAAAATGGAGACTTCAACTTGTGTGAGATCTTGTGCACACGGTTGTTGGATAACATTAGAGCCATTAAGCATGATAAGACCAAAGTGTTTAGATTTGGATCATTGATCATTTACATATATTTTAATATTGTTGGTAAAGTGTCAAATCTTTATCTAGATAAGATTTTTCCCACAATGCCTCAAATATCATTCAAGGCATCATCAGAGAGTACCTTGAGAGATTTCATGGAACTGAAAATCAAAACATTCAGAATAAAGATGCAGAGGAGGTATAGGATACTTGAGAGCATAGTTGAAAAGTACAAGGACACCATTTGTTTCATGGTGGAGATAGACATAACTTGTATGGAAGCTGTAGAGCCTAGAACTAAGTGGATTCATCCACTTGGTTATTAGCGCCCAAGGATCCTAATGAACCAAGATGGGGTACCTATGAGGAAAAGACAAGACAAGTAGATGCAGTCTTGAACAGTGCTGCAACCAAGAGGAAAGAATCTAGAGTCACCTCTAAGATACTAAAAATTCATGGTGTCACTCAAGAAGACTTGGATAAGGCAAGGGAAGCCAAGATTGCCATGAAACTTGAGAGTGCACCCTCTTCAGAAGTGAAAATAGAGAAGACATATGACCCTAAGGAGAAGAGAGTAAAAATTGAGAAAATAGATGATCCCAAGGAAAAGAAGAGTAAGAAAGATGATATCACTCCTACGCCTATAGATACAATTGACTTGGAGTCCACTAAAGCATCTCTTGATCTAAGTAATATGCCTAAGAGGAAGAAGCAGATAGTCTCAAGCTATCCATCAACAAGAGCCACAAGAAGTCGAGGCAGAAATGTTCAAGCACCTCCTGAGGTAGGATTCCTACTGAGTCTAGAAGTATTGAGATCAAGAGTAGTTGATGAAGGCATAATTGATCAAATAGCTAAGTTCTATGAAAAGTACCATGAGATAGATAAATAAGAGATCCATGGTATTATTATAAAGCACATGATCAAATTTAAGAAGACAATTTTGGAACTCAAAATAGTCATTCCAAAAAATGTATGGAACATTATGGATTCCTTTAAAAGACAAGCAACAAGAGAAGATTTCAGAATAAGAGAGAAGACACTAGATGATAACCTACCAGTATGTTCAGTTGAAGAAAAATCCTTGTTGTTGAATTTGGTGAAGTTGCACCTTAGAACCATGATGAGAACTCTGCATATTATGAATAAGGATTATGAACTGGTTGCTAAGGAAACTGAAAAACAATTTGAGAAGGTATTTATGGAACAACATATGTATCCATCATCGGCACCTACAACCCAAGTTCCCATTGAGCAAGTAAAATCTGTCGAGACTCCAAATGCACCTATGGAAGGTCCACAAGATTCTACGCCTATGCCTGAAGCCAAGGAGGACATAATTATGATAAATAATGTAGAGATATCAATGGTGGCCATAGATAAGGACTTGGATAAATTTTAAGAAGCATTTGTGAACACTGAAGAAGTAGAAATCTTATGCACTGAAGAAATTCCCAAGAAGAAAGAAGAAGTTCTCATTGAAGATATAACTAGACAAGAAGAAGAAGAGGAGAAAGAAAAAGAAAAGGAAAATGAACCAGTAGATGAACCCTCTATTGGAATTCCTGTAAGGGTAAAGATAGAAGTGATGGACAACATACCTCTCACTCCTATACCATCAATTTCATTGTTGTCAAGTTTGACTCCCAACACAACAAGTTTAGACTCATGGGGAGAAGAAGACCTAATTAAGATCAGTGTGCTTGCAATGGAAAAGGCAAAGGAAAAATAAGTGATGAGAAATCCATTGTTTATTGAGTCAGTCAACATTCTGAACAGTCTACTGCCAGAAGAGAAGAAGGTAACAAAAGTTCATTCAATGGATGATGTCAGTACCATCTTGACAAGCTTCAAGGAGAACTTCTCTAGCCTAGAAGAATCAGTAGCCAAGGTTACAGAAGGAAAGTATCTCAAGAAGAGGCTAAGTGAATTGATAGGAAACTTCACACTTGACCTTAGCTCTTTAAAAGTTGGTCAAGCTTTGTTGAAGGAGATAGTAGCTAAAGGAAGAAAAATCATAGCTGACTGTATGGACAAGGAAAAATTAATTGCAAACCTCTCAAAGAAAATTCAAGAAGTCGAATCAATGATGGAGGCAGTAAGGAAATCAGTAGAAGATCCCTCCAAAGATGTAAATATGTGCAGTAATGTCTACCAAGGACAATTGGACAAAATAGAGAAGGCGGAACAAGAAATGGCCAAGATAAGGGCAAGGAAAACTTAGCTAAGAAATGCTCTTGCACCCTCATTGGATGTGCTAAATTAGAACATCAAGGAAATAGATGCCACTATTGTGACCTATGACCAAGGCCCATGTACATAATTGGAAAAGATGGAGAAGTTGACTTATGCTTTGTGTGCCCATCTTCAAACAGTAGATGCACTGAAGGCATTTTGGTAGCAAGAAATTGCAAACCTTCAGACTGCATACCATGATGTATTATAATTATAAGTACTTGAAGTTCCATTTTTTAGCACCTTTGTCATTAATGTCAAAGGGGGAGTAGAATATATAGTAAAAGGGAAAATATGAAGCAGTATATATGATGTAAAAAGGGAGTAAAGTATATAGTATAAGGGAGATATAAGATAGAGTATATGTTAGAAAGTTTTGTATAAAGATACAGTTAGTAACTTCACCATAGTCCTTTGTTGCCATTAATGACAAACGGGGAGATTGCTAGAAAGTTGACTATACTATTACATATATGACTATGATTAAGTATTTTCATTATGGCAAAAAAGTCATATGGATTTTAGGAGTCAATGCACTTACTCATAAGATCATAATTTGGTTATGGAAGACTGGACAGTCAGTAGAGCACCAGATGAATAGAGCATCAGTGCACGTGCATATGACTGAGTTATGGCATGAGCCCTTGAAGATAAGCTTCTGAGTATGTAATCATACTAAGTCTAAGAGCACATGATCATATGAGTTAGTACTAAGAAGTTGCAACTAGATGAAGTGACACAGACAGTGAGCGGCAGAACAGAACAGAGCATGGAGCCGACTGTTGGTATTTTGGTTAGTGTGTATAATATTGTTTTGTAAAGGCTATGCACCTATTGTATTTAGGTTATAGACATGTTAATATCATTTTATGTAAACACACTTGAGCCAATTCATTTGGAAGCATTGTATGTAATAGGTTGAAGGCCGACCTAGTCAATAGTTTTGTTTGCGCATATAAATAAGACATGCACCTTTGTATTTAGAGATGAGAGGAGATATAGAGTTGATAGCAATAGAGCAGAAGTATGCAAAGAGTAGTTAGAATTTTGACCTAGTGAATAGTTTTGTTTGTGCATATAAAGAAGACATGCACCTTTGTATTTAGAGATGAGAGGAGATATAGAGTTGATAGCAGTAGAGAAGAAGTATGTGAAGAGTAGTTAGAATGTTATAGAGCTTTACAAGAGGCTAAAGCATCAGTGCACAAAAGGAACTGATCAGACAAGCAGTGTCAAAGAAATAGTTCACCATTGGTAGATATAGTGTGTATCTAATATCTAGGAGGTTGTAGCCTTCTCATTGAGTATTTAGCTCTGGCAATGAGCCACCACCCCTAACAGGGTTATTGTAAAATACTCCTAACAGGGTCCAACCCTTGACCAGGTCACTGTACTTATTGCATTGTAAAGATCAACTCCTAAAAGGGTTGTAAGATCTTCTAACATGGATCATAATACTTAAGTGCAGTTCTTAGTGGGTGTCAATTCCCACTGGGGTTTTTACCTATTTGGGTTTCCCCGTAATCATATTTGGTGTTATGTGTTATGGTTGTTTATCTTACTTGCATTGATATTCATTCCAGTACTTAAGCAATTAAGTTAAGTTTCAAGATATTAGAAAAAGTAATATATAGAACACCGATTCACCCCACCCCCCCCCTTAGTGTTCCCATTCGTAACAATCAAGTTGGAAAAAGGGCCTTGGAGGCTAGACTTAGGTGAAGGAGACATTGGAAATTGAACCATTGGATGGTTCAAAGAAGTGAAATTTAACTGGAAAAAAGACAAATGCATAGAACTCTAGACCCTTTGCATCAAAGTGGTATCAGAGCCAGAATATAGTAAGTTTGGTGTATGTTTGAAGGGGAGGAGAGCCAAGAGGTTGACGGCATCCCACCCAAGGCAATGAGCATGGGTGCCATAGTGGACTTGGTCCAAGAACTATTGGAAAAGGCCAAGCTGTTAGAACCAAGAAGTAAGAGGAGAGTCACTGAATGGGGGGGGTGATGAAAGTGAGGAAGAAGATGAAAGCCAAACAAGAGAGACATCTGGAAAAGGAAAAGAAGTGGAGATGGATAATGACAAAGTGTTCTTGGATGCCTTTAAATCTATCAATAAAGATAGTGTGGAACACATTCCCTACTATAGTGGTAGTTTGAATGGAGAAGAGTTACTAGATTGGTTAGAGGCCATAGATAACCAATTAGATTACAAAGAAGTTTCAGAGGAGAAAATAGTTAGTTATGCCAAGGCTAGGCTCAAGGGATCATCATTGGTTTGGCGGAATATGATGCAAGATGACAGGGTAACAAATGGGAAGAAGAAAATAGTCTCTTGGGATAGGATGAAGATCAGATTGAGGGAAAAATTCCTACCCACTGATTATGAGATAAAAATATATCATAAGTTACATAACCTAAGGCAAAAAGAGCTAGCAGTAAGTTCCTATACTGAGGAATTCAACAAGTTGAGTCTAAGGGCAAGAAGGTGGGAAGAAGAGGTAGAAAGGGTAGCAAGGTATCTCAATGGATTAAGGCAAGGAATCCAAGATGAGATTAGTATGATGGCCCTTGAAAATATGCATAAATGCCTTCAATTAGACTTAAGAGAAGAGGAGAAGGGTAGAAGGAGGAATGATTTCCAACAAAGAGGGAGAGGTAATAGAGGATTCAGAGGTAGAGGTAACTTTGGACGAGGTTAAAGCCCAAGTAGGCTAGAATAAAATCAGTCCACAAATAATAATGGAGGCAACCAATATAGAGGTTCATTTGAGAGGGGAGGATATAGAGGAAGAGGGCCTCCAAGGGGTAGATTTCAGTCACAAGGTGGGACTAATTCTATCTTCACTAGAAGATGCTATAATTGCAACCAAGTGGGCCACACAATGGGCAGATGTCCTAAAAAAGCTTCCACTTCATCCATGGGAGATAGAAGGACTCGGTTAGTAGAAGAAGAGGACACACAAAGTGTCACTTCACGAATATGCAAGGCAAGGCTAGTGATGGATGGAGAAAGTCTTATGCTAAGAAGGACTTTACTAAAAGTTCCTAGTGTTGTAGAGCCACCACAAAGAACGAGTTTGTTTAAAACTACTTGTAGGTCACATAGGAAAATTTGCAAAATGATAGTGGATTGATGGTCCACATAAAACATAGTTTCAATTGAGATGGTGGAAAAGCTAAGGCTTAGAAGGATACCCCACACTACACCCTACAAAGTTTCATGGCTAAACAAGGGCCATTAGATAGTGGTGGATGAACAAACGTTAGTGGAGTTTGAAATAGGAGATTACAAAGACAAAGTATTATGTGACATTTTGCCTATGGATGCATGTCATCTTTGGCTAGGACATCCATGGAAATATGATGTGAAGGCCATTCATGATGGGAAAATAACAACTATGTGATTACTAAACAAGGGAAGAAGTTTCAAATGGATCCTTTGATAGAACCTAATGAAGAGAAGCAAGTGGGGACTAGTGTGATGCTCTTGAGTGGAAAGGAGTTTCTTAAAGTCATGACAAAGGAAAGAGAGGTCTTTTATGCAGTGATAGTGAAACCAAAAGAAGAGACTAAAGAGAAAGTCAATATGCTACAATAGGTACAAACATTGTTGGAGAAGTACCATGAAATAGTGGATAATGGGTTTCCTAGTGCATTTCCACCTATGAGGGATGTGAGTCATTAGATAGACCTATTACAAAGAGCTAATCTACCTAACAAGGCATCATATAAAATGACTCCAAGTCAAAATGCAGAGATTGCTAAACAAGTTCAAGATTTGCTAGAGAAAGGGCTTATAAGAGTTTATGTCCTTGTGTTGTGCCAACTGTCCTTGCACCTAAGAAGGATGGAAAATGGAGGATGTGTAATGACTCCAGGGCTATTAACAAGATTACAATCAGATACATATTTCCCATGCCACAAATTAAGGATTTGATGGACAATTTGGGGGGCTCTTGTTATTTCTCCAAGGTGGATTTGAAATCAGGGTACCATCAAATCAGAGTTAGGTATGGTGATGAATGGAAGACAACCTTCAAAATAAATGAAGCTTTGTATGAGTGGCTTGTAATGCCCTTTGGTCTGACAAATGTACCTAGCACATTCATGAGGCTTACGAATGAAGTGCTAGAAGACTTTATAGGTAAATTTGTAATCGTTTATATAGATGACATTTTGATCTTTAGCGGGTCTAAGGAGGAGCACACGAGGCACTTGGAAATGGTCTTGAGGAGGCTACACCAAGAGAAGTTGATGATCAACCAAGAAAAATGTGATTTTTCTAAAACTGAACTAGTATATCTTGGATTTGTTGTTTCTAATGGATGCATGAAGATGGATCTTGATAAGGTCAAGTCTATACTAGATTGGCCAACACCTAGATGCATAGGGGATGTTAGGAGTTTTCATGGGTTAGCTTCTTACTATAGGAAGTTTGTGAGAAACTTCAGCCATGTGTGTGAACCAATACTAAATACTATAAAAGGAGGAATTAAATGTCAGTTCAAATGGACAGAAGCAACAAATAAAGGCTTTGAGATGTTAAAGAAAAGGATAGTAGAACTACCTACTCTTAGATTTCCTAACTTCAATCAGTTATTTGTGGTGGAGTGTGATGCTAGTAAGCTAGCCATTGGGGCAGTGTTGATTCAAGAGGGGCATCCTGTAGCATTCTTCTCAAAGAAGTCAAATGAAGCTAAATAAAAGTACTCCACCTATGATTTGGAGTTGTATGCAAAGGTACAAGCACTCAAAAAGTGGAGGCATTATCTTTTACCAAGGGAATTTTTAGTTTACACAGATAATCATGCTCTTAGATTCTTGAATGGGCAAGAGAAGTTGAATCAAAGACACCTCAAGTGGGTAGAATCCTTGCAAGCTTACACATTTGTCATAAAACACAAGAAAGTTGTTAGCAAAAAAGTTGCAAATGCACTAAGTAGGAGGGTCTTGACTATCCAGGAGATACAACTGTAAAGTGTAGGGATGAATGACATTAAAGATCTCTACAAAGAGGACAAAGATTTCAAGGATGTCTATGAAGCATGTGAGAAGTTCCAACAGGGTTTTAAAGTGGAGTTTATTGATTATATGTTTCAGGAAGGACTATTTTTCAAAAGACATTTGTTGTGTATACCTCAATGTTCAATGAGGGAGAACATAGTCAAGGAAAAACACCAAGGCAGTTTGGGGGGCCACTTTGGAGTGGACAAGACACTTGAGAAAGTGAATAGGCATTACCATTGGCCTAAATTATAGGCACATGTTAGAAAGTTTGTGGAGAAATGTCAGATATGACAAAGAGCCAAAGGACATAGCAACAACATTGGATTGTATCAGCCTCTATCCATACCTCAGAGACCTTGGGAGTGCTTGAGCATGGACTTTGTTTTGGGACTGCCTAAGACACCAAGAGGACATGATAATGTGTTTGTAGTGGTGGATACGTTTAGCAAGATGGCACACTTCATTCCTTGTAGACAAACCAATGATGCTTCACATATTGTAGGTCTTTTCTTTAGAAAGATAGTGAGAATCCATGGATTGCCACTCAACATAGTGAGTGATAGAGACAGTAAGTTTGTGGGCCACTTCTGGATGACCCTTTGGAAAATGTTAGGAACAAACTTATCTTTTTCTTCAGCCTACCATCCTTGGTCAGATGGAAAAACAAAGGTATTCAATAGGTATTTAGGTAACCTATTAAGATGCTTGACTAAGTAGCATGGACAGCCATGGGATCACATGATAGGATAGGAAGAATATGCCTATAATGACTCCATCAATAGGAGCATGGGTAAGAGCCCATTTGAAATAGTTTATGGAGCTCATCCAAGGGGGATCTTGGAGTTAAGGGATCTCAGGTTACATGATAGAAGGAGTACTCAAGGAGAATCATTTTCAAAATAGATGAAAGAAATTCATGATCAAGTCAAGAAGACTTTACAACAACAAGTAGACAAGTACAAGTCTAAGGCAGATAAGACAAGGAGGGATTTACAATTTAAGGTGGGAGATTTGGTGCTTTCATATCACCCATTTTCAATTTGTGTGATCTATATCCATATAAGGGTCTACCATCAGGCACTGGTCAGCCAACACTTTTAGACTTAGGAGAAGATGATTGGATCATAGATTTTCCCACTCCTCAACCTTTGCAATTGGACAGTGTATTGGACTCCAAGGTGATCAAGAAAAAATGAAAAGGTACTTATAAGGAGTATCTTGTGAAGTGGCATGAGCTACCTGATTCTGAAGCCACTTGGATGACTGAAGTAAACATACTGAAGCATGGGGTCACCTTTGATGACTTCCTAACTCAAGGGACTTGAGTTCTTTGCCCCAGGGGAGTAAGGTGCAGAGAACCTCCCATTTTGGCTTGAAGATTGGTTAGTTGTTGTTTAGGTTTGTTTAGGGGTCTTTGATGTGTTTGTAATAAGATCCACAAGTTTTGGATCCAAGCTTGTTCATTTTTGTTGGTAAGAGAACAAGTTTCTCCTAGGTTCAAAATGTGTCAAAATGGTCTAAAAGTTGTAATTTGGGGATATGGGCTCCTTTAGGGTCCTAAGTATTCTAGCTAGGGTACTAGGACTAGTCAGGGAGTATCGAGTTGATCTAAAAGATCAAAAAGAAAGAAATGCTAAAATGTTGCTAGCAACTTTCAAAAGTTGCTCAAGCAACTTCTTACAACTTTTGCCCAAAGTTGCCAATGATGGAATGAACGGTTGTAACCACCCATGCTCAGGTATTTGAGCATGGGATGAATAATTTTGGAGGTTAATGAATTTTTAGTTGTAGACCACACATGTGAGAAGACTCTATAGATTCTTTTATGAGTTTCCTTTGCAAATACAATGTTTCTGCAATCTTGTACGATTGTGTATGGATTGGGTTGTACAATCTGACTCCATGGGAGTGTAGAGTTTTGTGTTATCTTTCTTTTGCATATTCAAGTTTTGTTTCAAGTTGAGTGGTTGACAAGTTACACTTAGTTTTAGGTGACTGTGTCTACAATCTCCATTTACAAAGTTGTAGGAACAAAAATGGCTCTAACCTAAGAATCCATGGTTGAAAATGTATGAAACCCTATGGAATGTTAGGTTAGAGACTGTATATAATGTTTTTTTTTTCATTTATGTTCGTGCAACTGAACTCCTAATTTTGGAGTGATGCCCTAGGCTGACTACTTGGAGTAGGTGAGCCAAGACAGCATGAAGATCTAATTGAAAAAACACACCCATGATTTATACAGACATCTCAGTGGCATGTACGGTAGCCCTAGAGTGTCCCCTTGAAGGATCAAATGGTTTCAGAGGTTGGTAAGAATTTTGAAGACCAAATGAATGTAATTTGTAGTGACTGATCCAGATGCCTAAGGCTAGAAACTAGGGACTGATACAAATTGGGGTTGTGGGTGTCTTGAAGACCTATAACATTGGATTAGTGAAGGGTTAGGGAATAGCTTTCAGAATGATATGGTCTTTCATAGGGTTGTTATGAACAATTTGAAGAAATTGACAAAAAGCAATGAAAAGAGACCTAATTCAATTAGGCCTAATTAGGCCTATTAATGGATAGCGATAGCAAAGTGATTGCTAAGGTGACCGGAAGTGCTTGAATAGTCTTTAATGGACATTTGATGTATCTTGAACATAGGGAAGGTCCTGAGAAGAGTTTGGGAAAGATCCTAAGAAAGGGTTTAGGGTTCTAGTGGAAAACCAAGGAGGGAAAGAAGGTAATTGAAGAGCTAGTAGGACTAGTGGAAGTTGATTATGGTTTGTTTTCTTCATCATTAAACTATACCTAGGAGGCAAGTTGGAAAAAAGGGCCTTGGAGGCTAGACTTAAGTGAAGGAGACATCAGAGATTGAACCATTGGATGGTTCAAAGAAGTGAAATTTAACTGGGAAAAAGACAAACTCATAGAACTCTAGACCCTCTGCATCAGTTCGTCTCTAACCTTTGAGGGTACTACATTTGGGTAGTTTGAGACACTGTTTAAATTCAAAGCCTAATATCTCTTTACACCAAAACATTTTGGACCTCATGATTCTGGGTGATTACAAACCATCGCTTGACTGGGAGTTACATCAAGACGCAAATGCTATGACATTATAATTTTTACAAGGGCACACAATTCCTTTTGCACACTGAGGAACTGATGCCTTTCTGAACCTAAACAAATAAATACATATATTTTCACCCACTCTTGGTGGGGTATATACCCTAGGTTATAAAAAATTTGAATAGTGCACTGATTAATTGAGAAATACTAGCTAGACAATACAACATTTTTCCCAAATCTATGTCTATTCATTTACAAGGAAGATTCCATTTATATACTTATTCTTATAAACACACTATAGAAAAAATTTCACTTTTGCAAATTTTATGAGAACACCAGGAGAATTTATAGTTTTCATTCACACCTTCACTCGACCGGAAGCATGCTAAGAGCACTTTACCCTTTCTGGTTCTTCCTTTAGACTCAACACCTCCTTGCAAAGGAAAATTTTCAAACACAAAAATAAATTTAAAGCTTTAATTCATTTTGGGTCTTCTCCAAATAGTAAAGTCACACATCTATTCTTCAAATCATATGAAATAAACATTTATCCAAGCTAATAATACATATATATGAAACATATTTCAAATTCTAAACCTTTCTTGACTCTTGTTAAACTGAGTAAGTAATTCTAAATTTTATAGGATATTATGAAGAAAAATTGCATCATCTCTCTCTTCCCTAGTATATTTTTCATTTTGTTGGTTCCTCCAACTGATTCATTATAATTTCTAATGAATTAGCCTTCTTCAATAAATAAAAATATGAGTTTAATGGCCAATTATTTGACAATTCCTTAGAAATGAGGAATATCTCCTTCACTTCAAGCTCTGCAAAACCTAGGTGGCTATATGTATTATACAATACTAAAAATGAGGTTAATGACATACAATATTCCACCTTCATCATATTACTCCCTTACAAAGAACATCAGAGTGTAAACTAACTACACAAGGTCAGCTCAACTCTAGTATTTTGGTAGATTAAAAAAAATTGTGACTGAAGATTACACTCTGAACATTTCTACAATAGAAAGTAAAATGATTTGGTATATTTTGATTGTTAATGAGAGCACAAGAAATCATGCATAGACCAGTGCCCAATCTGGGTTATAGAGTCAAACACTCAGTTGTAAAAGAATCCTCATAAGAAAACAAGGCTAAAAAAATGGATCCAAAACATAATAATTCCTAAATTTAACATGTCTACTTCATGTCAGTATGACACTCTACTTATAAATCCTTATCACATACTTCAATCACTAATGTTTTCACAAGGAATCTAACTCCATCCTTGAAAGAGAGATATATAACAAATATTACAAATTACAAATAACTTTTATAAAGTTGAATCCGTAAACCCTTAGTTTATTAAACTCACATGATCAAAAAACATTGTATGAAGATAGATCCATGAATATTGCAACATTCAAAACATGAAATGAAACACCCTTTCTTATGAAATCAAAACATACAGTCGTGTCTGTGGTATGTAATACCCTAGAACCTAGGATTTCTTACATGCCATTTTTTCCCATCTTTCTTGGCCCCTGAAATCAACCTTGGAATCCATTTTATAATATAAGGGATGCAAAAATATATAGGTCAACAATACATACAATCCATGCTAAACCACTCATTCATATAAAATTCTTCACCACCTGTAATGATTATCTTTAGGGTTTGTCTTCTAGTACATTTATTGGCTTAATTTAGTTGTGGCTCCAAGGTCAAAGCCCTCTAGAAAGCCCGCAAAACCTATCAGGCTCACCATTATCATACTTTGATAGTTAGTGTTATAGAGGTGGCTAGAGTGAAACATTCTCACACTCAACTCTTACAGGGGAGAAATATGAAAATGATCCTCAAGGGGTGAAGAATGACTCCAAAACACCATCTCTTGGTCTCACATCCAAATCTTTCACTATAATCTACCCTTGAAGGGGAACCTAAGTGACAACTATATATATAGGAATCATTTACAAGTTGAAAAAAATAGCCTACCCTTTTACTTGATGGTTTTGACATCTGTGTGACCATAGCAAGACATTTAGACACCTCTGTGGCTACAAAATAAATCATCCTCATGCTCATAACCTTAGTTTTTATATATCTTTTACAAAAAAACCTTCAACAACTACACTCCTTTGCATCCATATATCCTCATACTACTAGCACAATTAAACAACCCTTGAAATAAAAGGAACACTTTCTAAATGAAAAAGAAGACCCCAATGAGGTATTTATCTTTTTCTTCCTTGAACGTTGGCCTCTAATTTTCAAACTGATAATAATGGTAGAAAAAGGTCTGCAAATACAAAAATCCTACAATGAACATACCCTACAAAAGGTCTACAACCTACTTATTCTTGGTCAAATCAATCCCAGATGGACACTCAAAATATTTTGACAACAAACTATATCATTCCATATCCTAGACCGATAAGAAAGTTTCTGCAAACTTAATTTAGGTATCATTTCTTCCTTATGACTATCAAACTTCAATTTGACCTCAAATGCAGCATCAAACCATCTTGACCATGATCTCATGGCATATTTTTCTTACATGGTTACACATGTCATCATATAGTTAGTTTGAGTGTTTGTGGAGCACGCTTGAGATTCACAATTGTAAACCCCACTAGTCTTCTAGTATTCTAAGTAGTCTTAGATATCCCTTACAGGAACATAGAGTATTGGATACTCCATTTGTAGAAATCCCCATGTGCATATGGAGCTTTCTTGCCCCATTTCGAAACACCACCATGATAACAAGGGGTCATCATTTCCTCTTTCATTTGATGCATGTGAACCCCTCAACTTTGTGACATTTTAAAATCCCCCATGGAAGAGTGGGATACAACCTCATCCTTTGGTTTCAACACAAATTCATGTCACTCCAATAATCCATACCACTTTCATGAGAATTACTTTGGTTGTACAAGGATGCAGGGTCAACCGCTATTATGTTGATAAAAAAATCATGCAGGTACCTCATGCGTTCACACATCACTTGACCTTCCTCAAATAACCACAATGGATAAGCAGGGATCTTTCTCCATTGTCCCTCATACTTTAATTACACCCCATGGTTCTGCATCTTAATCTCATCTTTTAGAAATAAAACTAGAGGAACACAGGGGAGGAAAATCCACTTTGAGAATGTGACCCCGCCAACCTGCATATAGTCTACTAGCATTGAAAAGGACCTAGTAGGAGTGTAGAGGAAGAACCAAAAGTTAAGGGAATGCAAAAAGATTTTTATACTTGATAAAACTAAAGGGATAAAAGGAAAAGGCCCATTACACAAAGACATCATCCCTTTATCAATGTATCCCAATTGGTCCAAGGGGCTAAAATTTAGCTTAACACATCCTTCCTCTTGGAAAATTTTGTATCCTCCTACTAAGGAAGGGATAGAAATTAGTAGTCCTAACAGTCTCAATGAAGTCTTATGACTTGATCATGCCTACATAGGAATTTTATCGATATTAGTTGATGTAGGGGACCTTTTAATCAGGTAGAAAGCATTGGCAATAAATTCAACCCAAAATATTTGTTCTAGGCTAGCACCACTCAGCATAATCCAATAATTCTCCACCATCATCCTTGTTAGAAGATCCTTAACTCCATTAGGAGTTGTCTTTACAATGCATTTAGTATAGTGACCTGGTCAAGGGCTGGACCCTATTAGAAGTCTTTTACAATTAACCCTGTTACGGGTGAGGATGCACTGTCTGAGAGCACACTGCTCAAAGGGGTGAAGGCTACAACCTTCTGAATAATAGATAAACACTATATTTGGATCTTGGTGAACTATGCTTTGACCTTTTGTCTAGATCAATTCCAATGTATTGCATAAAATCTTTGCTTGGTCACATAGACCTTCTGCTGATGGCTCAACACTTCGCACACTCTACTCTACTCTTTACAATCAATTATGAACCATACTTTAGCAATCACAAATGACTTCTTATAAATATCTTTCCCTTAAATGATATAATCAAGTCAGCCTATTATAACCACCTAGAAATCATATTTAGATAAACCATAACATACTCCAATAATAATTATTTCGGCTCTAGTAAGCACACAACACAATTTGGGAGATGTCTAATATTAATAAATGTAGACGCACGCTACACATTGTCAGCTCTACCAAAGTAACTAAAAATTTCTCCTCAAGATGAATTACATCATGTGCTCTCAATCAATTATTATTAAATCTTATCCAATCCTTAATCCAAGGGTGCATACCGAAATGATAAGCACAACTCCTGCACCAATATAATCTCTATCACCTCTTCTGAATAAACACAGGAAACAGCTACTGGTGAATAGCGACTGCATAACTTCACTTCTACTAATTATAAAACTCTGCATCTATGATTGTAACATCACTAACATGTCTTCATCATATATCCAAAGGTGCAAGGCTCCATGATGACTGTACGGACAATCACTCACAGAACACTGCATGTAACTCTGTCAAGAACACTGCTGACACAAGCTACTGCATAATTGTCTGTTCTAACAATTAACCTCTACATCCATGATATTATGTTGATAACATGTCCATGGTACATATACTCAAAGCTTACTACATAATTCTTCCATGCATGCTACTTACCATATGTTGTCATCAATGACAAACATATAGTCAATACTGGCTTGTTGGCAAATCTCCAACAATCTCCCCCTTTGGCATTGATGGCAACATATGGAATGAAAAAAACACCACCAATCCAAATGAACAATTCTTTTATAACATTCTCTATCTCCTCATCAAAACTCCCCCAAGGATGAATCCTCCATCTGCTATAATATTCTTCAACACTCTCCATTTACTCAACTGAACTGCTTTCATGACTGAATAATGCTCCCCCTTAGTATATTACTTCTTCTTTACTTCTATTTTTCATGACTTTATATTACTCCCCCTTTAACATCAATAGCAAAGGACACCAAACATTTTAAGATCTGATACTACTCCTGAAGTAGAGTAGTCAACCATCCACCAATCCCTAAGGACTGATGTAATTTCCTCTTTCTCTAAGTAGAATCAAGGAAGGGAATTACTCCCAACTTCTCCCAGAGATACTCAAAAGTATCCTTTGGCAAAGACTTTGTGAATATATCTGCTAGTTTTTCCTTTGTGCTTACATAGTCCAACTTGACTTCTTTCTCTACCACTTTCTCTCTTAGGAAGTGATACTTAATCTCTATGTGCTTTGTCTTTGCATTCATCACAGGATTCTTTGATATGTTGATAGTGCTAGTATTATCACAATGAATAGCAATAGGATAATTAATCTGAATACCAAAGTCCTTTATCATCTGCTTGATCCAAATAATTGTAGAACAATTTAAGGCTATTGCAACATACTCCGCTTCTGTTGTTGACTGAGAAATACAATTCTGATTCTTGCTTGTCCAAGTGACAAGTCTGTCACCAAGAAACACTACTCCACCTAATGTACTCTTTCTATTATCAACACATCCTACCCAATCAGCATCTGTATAAACATGAAGCTCAACATTCCCTAAGTTAGGATACCATATACCATAATCTATAATGCCCTACAAATATCTAAATATTCTTTTTACTGCCATGAGGTGACTTTGTTTAGGCTCTGCTGCAAATCTTCCAACAATACCAACTGCATTGGAAATGTCTGGTCTAGTTTGAGTAAGATAAATGAATTTTCCAACCATAGACTTGTACAATGTTATATCTACTGCTAATGAGTCATCTTCTTTTGTAAGCTTTTATCCAGTTATCATAGGTGTCCCTACTGGCTTGCAATCATACATCCTAAATTTCTTTAATATTTCTTTCACATCCTTGGACTGATTAATGAAAATACCTTTTTCTGTCTACTGCAAATGTAATCCTAAAAAGTATTTCATAGGTCCAATCATGCTCATCTCAAATTCACTCTGCATTTCCTTATCAAATTCAGCACTAAGTTTGTCATTACCTCCAAAGATAATGTCATCAAAAAATATAGCTACAACTAGTAGTCCTTCAGATGTCTCTCTTATGAATAGATTACAATTTTCTGCTCCTTTCTTGAATCCAATTTTTGTTAGATATCCATCAAGTCTCTCATACCATGCTCTAGGGGATTGCTTAAGTCCATAGAGGGATTTCTTCAATCTACATACCATATCAAGTTTGTCTGATAAGGTGAATCCTTCTGGCTGCTCAATGTATACTTCTTCTTTTAGCTCTCCATTCAAGAATGTTAACTTAACATCCATCTGATAAACTTTTAAGTTTTTGAATGTTGTAAAAGATAAAAACAACTTAATAGCTTCTAATCTACTCACTGGAGCAAAAGTGTCTGAATAATCAATACCTTCTCTTTGCACATATCCCTTACATACTAACCTTGATTTGTTCCTTACTAATGTACCATCTTCATTCATCTTATTTCTGAATATCCACTTTTTTCCAATCACATTCTTATCACTAGGTCTTGGGACCAGTTCCCAAGTATCATTCTTGATAATCTGTCTAGTTCTTCTTTGATAGCATCATGCCAATCTGAATCATTACATGCATCTTCAACACTTAAAGGTTCAATCTCAGATAGTAAGCATACCACCTCATTTCTTGCTGAATTCTTTGCTTTTGATCTTGTTGTGACTTTTCTGCTCTAATCTCCAATGATGTCATCCTTAGAGTGATATCTAGATGTATATTTTGGAACTTTAGGTAATACTGACTCATCTTCCTTCTGAGTTGCTTCTTCACTTGTTTCAGGGTCATTGAACAATACATTAATATTGTCAAACATCTCTTCAACAATTGTCTCACTAGTGGAAGGTATGAGTTCTTCTTCAATCATATGTGAGTAATCATGATATCTTTCTTGAACCATAAAATTTTCATCAATCTTAACATGAGCACTTTCAATGATTTTCTTCAATCTCAAGTTAAAACATCTATAAGCTTTACTTTTAGTAGAGTAACCAAGAAAACTACCTTCATCACTTCTTGCATCAAAACTTCCTATTGCTTCATCCCTCTTGATGTAGCACTTGCTTCCAAAGATTCTGAAGTATTTTACTATGGGAACATTACCAAACCATATCTCATAAGGTGTCTTGTGTACACTAGGCCTTAATTGTATTCTATTGATTGTATAGACTACTGTATTGACCGCATCTCTCCAATAGGTGTGTGCAACTTTTCCTTCAATGATGATGGTGGGCGCTATATCAAGGATGATCCTATTCCTTCTCTCTACAATCCCATTCTGATGAGGGGTTCTAGGTGCACTCAACTATCTCTTTATGTCATGTTCTTCACAGTACTCATAGAATCTGTCAGAGGTGAATTCGCCTCCTCTATCCAACCCTAGACATTTTATCTTTAGTCCAAATTCATTCTCAACCTTAGCTTTGAATATTTTGAACTTCTCAAATGCTTCTAACTTATCTTTTAAGAACACAACCCACATCATTCTAGAATAATCATCTACAAACAAAATGAAATACCTTTCTCCATAGTATGATCTTGTTTGAGTTGGTCCACATAGGTCTATATGAATCAAATCCAACTTGTTCTTTGCTGAATTATGCTCGCTCCTGAATGAATTCCTCACATTATTTCCCATTACACTTTCCTTGCATATAGTATCAACTGGCTTTGCTATGCTAGGTAGGTCTCTAACTGCCTTTACATTACTTATCTTTACTATGTTATCAAAATTGATATGACATAGTCTTTTATGCCATAGCCAACTATCGTCTACTTTAGCAACAAAACAACTTGCTTCTGGATTAAGCTAAAAAACATTACCTTTAGTCTTTGATCTTGATGCAATTATTTATCCTTCTTTGTTGTTAATGATGCACTTGTTTCCATTCAACTCCAACCTATAACCTTTATCAAGTAACTGCCCAACACTTAGTAGGTTATGTTTCAAATCATCAACATAAAGAACATTGTTGATGTTTGTAGCATCGGTCAGATAAATAATATTGACTATATGATTTATGAGAAATGATTTATTATATATATATATATATATATATATATATATATATATATATATATATATATATATAAAATAATTGATATTATTATATACATTGATATATATGTATATATAAAGTTAGGTTATAATTATTCTCATAATAAATAAATAGTTAAATTGATAAAATTATTATTATTATTATTATTATTATGTAAATATTAGATAAATTAATATAATACTCAAGAGATATTATATGTGTGTGTGTGTGTGTGTGTGTGTGTAATCATAATTGTCATTATATTAATTACATAATAATGAATAGACATGTCCCTTGAAGGGACATGTCTCTTCTTGGCTCATTCTTAATATAAATGCAAGAGATTGCTGCATTTGGAAAACAAATACAATGAGATAGTGCTATTACATTTGAAATGATCCTAAAACCTTAACATGGTATCAGAGCCAAGTTGCAAATGTAAGAGAGTAGTTTGTTAATGGTGAATGTGTGACTATCTCAGAAAATTATAGTCTCAGTATGAGGACCATATCTCACAATTGGACCGTTGGATTTTGCTAAATTTGAGATATGTTGGTGATAAAATAATTTAGAAGAATATCAATAGAGGGATTGGAAAGAAAATGTCAGGTTCAAAAGTTATGACCGAATGTGTACAGGTCTATGAAGATTTCTGAACAAAGAGAGTTCTTTGATTAAAAGCTTCAAACACTTTTTATAGTACAAATAAGAAAAGGATCATTACATTAATCACGAGATGAGTATTCCATGTTGATTAATGTTGATTAATTTTTTTATGTAGTTATTAAATCATACTATAATATTGGGATAGAAAATATTTTATGCTTTTATCTTTAATATTTCTTTGGGATAATATAGTTTAGTGAGCTATTTGTAATCTCTCTCTGACATACCTTCAGGACAAAAGCACAAGATAATTTCATTCAAGGAAGAAATAACTTGATGCTTGAAACCAAATTGATGATTGAGACTAGATGCAAAGAGAGTCTAATATTTCAAAAGAGGTCAAGAAGTTGATAAACTTGAGCTTCAGAGGGAGTAGATGGTTCAGCCAACTTGTGACAGTCAAGTGATCATATTGATTGAGAGGGAGTTCACTATTGAAGGTGAAACATTTATGAGGTAAACTTGATATAAAATTGATTATTATACTTGTGAATTATGAATGTTTTTAATGGGCCTACCCCCTATGTAAATCATAAAGAAGTGACGACTTCCAAATGATTATCATTTGTATTTGTTAAAGTTATTGGAAGGTGACGATCTTGCAATAACTTTTCTTTTGTAATATATTACTTGTGGATAGAATCGCCGATGGAGGCAATCCACTATGAAGCTCATGAGTTTGTGGATAGAATTGCCGATGCAGGCAATCCACACAGGAGCTTGTGGATAGAATCGCCGATAGAGGTAATCCACACCATAGCTCATGAGTTGTGGATAGAATCGTCGATGGAGGCAATCCACATAGGAGCTTGTGGATAGAATCACCGATAGAGGCAATCCACACCATAGCTCATGAGTTGTGGATAGAATCGCCGATGGAGGAAATCCACATAGGAGCTTCTGGATCGAATCGTCGATAGAGGCAATCCACACCATAGCTCATGAGTTGTGGATAGAATCGCCGATGGATGCAATCCACACAAGAGCTTGTGGATTGAATCACCGATAGAGGCAATCCACACCATAGCTCATGAGTTGTGGATAGAATCGCCGATGGAGGAAATCCACATAGGAGCTTGTGGATCGAATCGCCGATGGAGGCAATCCACCTGGGAACTGTGGATAGAATCGCCGATAGAGGCAATCCACCTGGGAACTAACCCTCACAATTTATGAAATTATTGTGAGTTACATTTTATCTTCCCTAGCTAAGAGGGAGTGTTGATGTTTGTATCATCGGTCAGATAAATAATATTGACTATATGATTTATGAGAAATGATTTATTATATATATTCATATATATATATATATATATATATATATATATATATATATATATATATATATATATATATATATATATATATATATATATATATATATATATATATATATATATATATATATCAATATATATAATAATTGATATTATTATATACATTGATATATATGTATATATAAAGTTAGGTTATAATTATTCTCATAATAAATAAATAGTTAAATTGATAAAATAATAATTATTATTATTATGTAAATATTAGATAAATTAATATAATACTCAAGAGATATATATGTGTGTGTGTGTGTGTATAATCATAATTGTCATTATATTAATTACATAATAATGAATAGACATGTCTCTTCTTGGCTCATTCTTAATATAAATGCAAGAGATTGTTGCATTTGGAAAACACATACAATGAGATAGTGCTATTACATTTGCAATGATCCTAAAACCTTAACAAACATCATCAACTTGCTATTATTTTCATCCAAGGTGATGGCTCCTCTACCAATGATGGGTTTAGGAGTGTTATCTCTGAATCTAACTGTCCCTCCTTTGTATCTTTCCAAATGAACAAATCTATTTTTGTCACTTGTCATGTGATGCAAGCAACCACTGTCAATGATCCAATCTATCCTGATGTCAGCTTGTGAAATCAGTGCTAACTCTTGTGAATTCTTTTCATCTTCAAGAGAAATTAATCCAATCTCCTCTTCTGTTGATTCTTCATCTGATACTCCATCTCCAGCATAGTAGCATTCCTTTGTATACTTAGGCTTGTAGTCATTCTAGAACTTTTTAACTCTTGTAGGACACTTAGATGCAAAGTGACCAATCTTATTACATGAAAAGCATTTGAATGGTAATTGTCCTTCATATTTTCCTTTTCCTTTCTTTTCTCTTTTAGAAATCATAGCAATGAAATCATCTAGAGTTTTTTCTTCATCATCATCATCAAAATTACCAGAGGTGTTCAAGGATTTCTTACAATGGACCGAAGCTTTGAAGGTTGTCTCACTTTTAAGCTGTCTTCAAACTTGATATTTCAAATGCAACAATCTTGCTCGTTAAGGTTTCTCTTTTGAAATTTTCTAAAAATTGCATAGTCTTATCAAGGATGTTTATCTTGTTCTCATATTCTGGTGTTAAGGTATTCATCACCTTATCCATGATGTCTTCTTCTAAGATTTCTCCACCATTGATTTTGATTCCAACAACTGCTTCATTGATCCTTTGATTGTAGACTCTTATGTTCTGTTTAGGTAGCATCTCCAATGTATTATACTTTTTCTTCCATGTCTTTCTGTGCGGATTCTTTGCTTTTTTTACTCCTTCAAACATGTCTTCTAGGTGCTTCCATATCTTGTAAGTTGTGTCTACTTTCTTTATCTCTGAAAAATCACTATTAGATAGGGTGTTGATAAGGGATTCTTTTTCTATTGCATTGTAATGGAACAAATCCTTCAGCTTTCTAGTAGCATCATCCTTTGCAAGATCTACTAGAGAGGGGATCTGAACTTCCTTGATAGCCACTTCAAAAACTTCAAAAGCAATGTACTGCAAATGTGTCATCATCTTGTTCTTCCAATCAAGATAATTCTCTCCATCAAACTTAGGACTGTCTTTTCTAAAGAATGACATCTGATCAACCTCAAGTTGTTAAACTTTCTCTCTAAGGCACTTGGCTCTAATACCAATTGTTAGGAATAGTCACAAGAGATAACTGAGGGGGGGGGGGTGTGAATCAATTATCTACAAGTTTCAATTCTTTAACCAATTAAGTATACTTAAACATAAAGCATAAACACAATGAAAGAACACTTCAACACAACACCAATATTTTGGTTACAAAAAAACCCAAATACGTAAAAACCTTAGTGGGAATTGACACCCACTATTGATCTGTACTCATGTTTTATGATCCTTGTTAGAAGATCCTTAACCCTGTTAGGAGTTTTCTTTACAATGCATTTAGTACAGTGACTTGGTCAAGGGTTGGACCCTGTTAGGAGTCTTTTACAATTAACCCTGTTAGGGGTGAGGACGCACTGTCTGAGAGCACACTTCTCAAAGGGGTGAAGGCTACAACCTTCTAAATAACAGATACACACTATATCTGGATCTTGGTGAACTGTGCTTTGACCTACTATCTGGATCAGTTCCAATGTACTACATAAACTCTTCACTTGGTTACATAGACCTTCTACTAATGGCTCAACACTTTTCACACTCTGCTCTACTCTTCACAATCAATTATGAACCATAATTTAGCAATCACAAATGACTGCCTATAAATATCTTTCCTCTAAATGATATAATCAAGTCAACCTATTAGAACCACCTAGAAATTATATTTAGAGAAACCATAACATACTCCAATAATAATTATGTCAGCTCTACTAAGCACGCAACACAATCTAGGACCTGTCCAATATTAATAAATGTAGACGCACGCTACACATTGTTGGCTCTACCAAAGTAATTGAAAATTTATCCTCCAGATGAATTACACCCTGCACTCTTAACTGAACATTATTAGCTCTTATCCAATCCTTCATCCAAGGGTGCATACCAAAATGATAAGTGCAACTCCCGAACCAATATAATCTATGTCGGCTCTTCTGAATAAACACAGGAAACTACTGCTGGTGAATAGCGACTGCATAACTTCACTTCTACTAATCATCAAACTTTGTGTCCATGATTGTAACATCACTAACATGTCTTCATCACATATCCAAAGGTGCAAGGCTCCATGATGACTGTACAGAAAATCACTCATAGAACACTACTTGTAACTCTATCAGGAACACTACTGACACAAGCTGCTACATAACTGTCTATTCTAACAATTAACCTCTACATCCATGATATTATGCCGATAACATGTCCATGCTACATAGACTCAAAGCTTACTACATAATTCTTCCATGCATGCTACTTACCATATGTTGTCATCAATGACAAACATACAGTCAGTACTAGCTTGCTGGCAAATCTCCAACTATCTCCCCCTTTGGCATTGATGGCAACATATGGAATGAAAAAAACACAACCAATCCAAATGAACAATTTTTTTATAACATTCTCCATCTCCTCATCAAAACTCCCCCAAGGATGAATCCTCCATCTTCTGTAATATTCTTCAACATTCTCCATTTACTCAATTGAACTGCTTTCATGACTAAATACTACTCCCCCGTAGTATATTACTCCTTTACTTATATTTTTCATGACTTTATATTAATCCCCCTTTGACATCAATGGCAAAGGATACCAAACATTTTAAGCTCTAGTACTACTCCTGAAGTAGAGTAGTCAACCATCCACCAGTCCCTGAGGACTGATGTAATTTCCTCTTTCTCTAAGCAGAATCAGGGAAGGGAATTACTCCTGACTTCTCCCTGAGATACTCAAAAGTATCCTTTGGCAAAAGACTTTGTCAATATATTTGTTAGTTGTTCCTTTTTTCTTACATATTCCAACTTGACTTCTTTCATTGCCACTTTCTCTCTTAGGAAGTGATACTTAATCTCTAGGTGCTTTGTCTTTGCATGCATCACAGGATTCTTTGATATTTTGATAGTGCTAGTATTATCACAATGAATAGCAATAGGATAATTAATCTGAATACCAAAGTCCTTTATCATCTGCTTGATCCAAACAATTGTAGAACAATTTAAGGCTACTGCAACATACTCCGCTTCTGTTGTTGATTGAGAAATACAATTTTTCTTCTTGCTTGTCCAAGTGACAAGTCTGTCAGCAAGAAACATTGCTCCACCTAATGTACTCTTTCTATTATCAACGCATCCTGCCCAATCAACATTTTAATAAACATGAAGCTCAACATTCTATGAGTTAGGATACCATAGACCATAATCTATAGTGCCCTACAAATATCTGAATATTCTTTTTACTACCATGAGGTGACTTTGTTTAGGCTCTATTACAAATCTTCCAACAATACCAACTACATTGGAAATGTCTGGTCTAGTTTGAGTAAGATAAATGAGTTTTCCAATCATAGACTTGCACAATGTTATATCTACTGATGGTGATTTATCTTCTTTTGTAATCTTGCATCTGGTTATCATAGGTATCCCTACTAGCTTGCAATCATCCATCTTGAATTTCTTTAATATTTCTTTCACATACTTGTATTGATTAATGAAAATACCTTTTTCTGTCTGTTGCACATTTAATCCTAAAAAGTATTTGATAGGTCCAATCATGCTCATCTCAAATTCACTCTGCATTTCCTTATCAAATTCAGCACTAAGTTTTTTATTACCTCCAAAGATAATGTCATCAACAAATATAGCTACAACTAGTAGTCCTTCAGATGTCTCTCTTATGAATAGATTACAATTTGCTGCTCCTTTCTTGAATCCATTTTTTGTTAGATATCCATCAAGTCTCTCATACCATGCTCTAGGGGCTTTCTTAAGTCCATAGAGGCCTCTCTTCAATCTACATACCATATCAGGTTTGTCTGATAAGGTGAATTCGTTTGGCTGCTCAATGTATACTTCTTATTTTAGCTCTCCATTCAAGAATGTTGCCTTAACATCCATCTGATAAACTTTTAAGTTCTTGAATGTTGCAAAAGATAAAAACAACTTAATAGCTTCTAATCTACTCATTGGTGCAAAAGTGTCTGAATAATCAATACCTTCTCTTTGCGCATATTCCTTACATACTAACCTTGCTTTGTTCCTTACTAATGTACCATCTTCATTCATCTTGTTTCTGAATATCCACTTTTTTTCAATCACATTCTTATCACTAGGTCTTGGGACCAGTTCCCAAGTATCATTCTTGATAATCTGATCTAGTTCTTCTTTCATAGCATCATGCCAATCTGAATCATTACATGCATCTTCAACACTTAAAGGTTCAATCTCAAATAGTAAGCATACCACCTCATTTCTTTCTGAATTCTTTGCTTTTGATCTTGTTGTGACTTTGCCGCTCTGATCTCCAATGATGTCATCCTTAGAGTGATATCTAGATGTATATTTTAGAACTTTAGGTGATATTGACTCATCTTCCTTCTGAGTTTCTTCTTCACTTCTTTCAGGGTCATTGAACAATACATTAATACTATCAAACATCTCTTCAACAACTGTCTCACTAGTGGAAGGTATGGGTTCTTCTTCAATCATATGTGAGTAATCATGATATCTTTGTTGAACCATAAACTTTTCATCAATCTTAACATAAGCACTTTCAATAATTTTCTATAATCTCAAGTTAAAACATCTATAAGCTTTACTTTTAGTAGAGTAACCAAGAAAAATACCTTCGTCACTTCTTGCATCAAAATTTCCTATTGCTTCATCCCTCTTGATGTAGCACTTGCTTCCAAAGATTTTGAAGTATTTTACTGTGGGAAAATTACCAAACCATAGCTCATAAGGTGTCTTGTCTATGCTAGGCCTTAATTGTATTCTATTGTTTGTATAGACTACTGTATTGACCGCATCTCACCAATAGGTGTGTGCAACTTTTCCTTCAATCATGATGGTGCGCGTTGTATCAAGGATGGTCCTATTCCTTCTCTCTGCAATCCCATTCTGTTGAGGGGTTCTAGTTGCACTCAACTATCTTTTTATGCCATGTTCTTCGCAGTACTCATACAATCTGTCAGAGGTGAATTCCCCTCCTCTATCCGACCTTAGACATTTTATATTTAGTCCAGATTCATTCTCAACCTTAGCTTTGAATAATTTGAACTTCTCAAATGCTTCTAACTTATCTTTTAAGAACGCAACCCACATCATTCTAGAATAATCATCTACAAAAAAAATGAAATACCTTTCTCCATAGTATGATCTTGTTTGAGTTGGTCCACATAGGTCTGTATGAAGTAGATCCAACTTGTTCTCTACTAAATTATGCTTTCTCCTGAATGAATTCCTCACATGCTTTCCCATTACACATTCCCTGCATATAGTATTAACTGGCTTTGCTATGCTAGGCAGGTTTCTAACTGCCTTTACATTACTTATCTTTACTATGTTATTAAAATTGATATGACATAGTCTTTTATGCCATAGAAAAATGTCATCTACTATAGTAGTAAAACAACTTTCTTCTAGATTAAGCTTAAAAAAATTACCTTTAGTCTTTGAGCTTGATGCAATTATTTATCCTTCTTTGTTGTTAATGATGCACTTGTTTCTATTGAACTCCAACCTGTAACCTTTATCAAGTAACTGCCCAACACTTAGTAGGTTATGTTTCAAACCATCAACATAAAGAACATCATCAGTGCTATTCTTTCCATCCAAGGTGATGGCTCCTCTACCAATGATGGGTTTAGGAGTGTTATCTCTGAATCTAACTATGCCTCCTTTGTATCTGTCCAAATGAACAAATCTATCTTTTTCGCCTATCATGTTATGTGAGCAACCACTGTCAATGATCCAATCTGTCCTAATGTCAGCTTGTAAAATCAGTGCTAACTCTTGTGAATTATTTTCATCTTCAAGAGCAATTAATCCAATCTCCTCTTCTGTTGATTCTTCATCTGATACTCCATCTCTAGCATAGTAGCATTCCTTTGTATACTTAGGCTTGTAGTCATTCTTGGAATTTTTAACTCTTGTAGGACACTTAGATGAAAAGTGACCAATCTTATCACATGAAAAGCATTTGAATGGTAATTTTCCTTCATATTTTCCTTTTCCTTTCTTTTCTCTTTTAGCAATCATAGCAATGAAATTATCTAGAGTTTTTTCTTCATCATCATCATCAAAATTACCAGAGGTGTTCAAGGATTTCTTACCATGGACCGAAGCTTTGAAGGTTGTCTCACTTTTAGGCTCTATCTTCAAACTTGATATTTCAAATGTAGCAATCTTGCTGATTAAGGTTTCTCTTTTGAAGTTTTCTAAAAATTGCATAGTCTCATCAAGGATGTTTATCTTGTTCTCATATTTTGGTGTCAAGGTAGTCATCACCTTATCCATGATGTCTTCTTTTGAGATTTCTCCACCATTGTTTCTAATTCCAGCAACTGCTTCATTGATCCTTTGATTGTAGGCTCTTATGTTCTCTTCAAGTAGCATCTCCAATGTATTGTACTTTTTCTTCCATGTCTTTATGCACACATTCTTTTCTTGTTTATCTCCTTCAAACATGTCTTCTAGGTGCTTCCATATCTTGTAAGTTGTGTCTACTTTCTTTATCTCTGAAAACTCACTATTAGATAGGGCGCTGATAAGGGATTCTTTTTCTATTTCATTGTAATGGAAAAAATCCTTCTACTTGCTAGTAGCATCATCCTTTGTAAGATCTGCTAGAGAGGGGATTTGAACTTCCTTGATAGCCACTTCAAAAACTTCAAAAGAAATGCACTGCAAATGTGTCATCATCTTGTTCCTTGTTCTTCAAATCAAGATAATTCTCTCCATCAAACTTAGGACTTTCTTTTCTAAAGAATGACACCTAATCAACCTCAAGCTATTAAACTTTCTCTCTGAGGCACTTGGCTCGGATACCAATTGTTAGGAATAGTCCCAAGAGATAACTAAGAGGGGGGGCGGGGGTGAATCAATTATCTACAAGTTTCAATTCTTTAACCAATTAAGTATACTTAAACATAAAGCATAAACACAATGAAAGAACACTTCAACACAACACCAATATTTTGGTTATGAGGAAACCCAAATAGGTAAAAACCCCAGTGGGAATTAACACCCACTATTAATCTGTACAAGTGTTTTATGATCCTTGTTAGAAGATCCTTAACCCTGTTAGGATTTGTCTTTACAATACATTTAGTACAGTGACCTGGTCAAGGGTCGAACCCTGTTAGGGGTCTTTTACAATTAACCCTGTTAGGTGTGAGGATGCACTGTATGAGAGCACACTGCTCAAAGGGGTGAAGGATACAACCTTCTAAATAACGTATACACACTATATTTGGATCTTGGTGAGCTGTGCTTTGACCTACTATCTGGATCAGTTTCAATGTATTGCATAAACTCTTCACTTGGTCACATAGACCTTTTGCTGATGGATCAACACTTTGCACACTTTTGTCTTCTCTTCACAATCAATTATGAACCATACTTTAGCAATCACAAATGACTTCCTACAAATATCTTTCCTCTAAATGATATAATCAAGTCAGCCTGTTAGAACCACCTTGAAATCATATTTAGAGAAACCATAACATACTCCAATAATAATTATGTTAGCTCTACTAAGCACGCAACACAATCTAGGACCTGTCCACTATTAATAAATCTAGATGCACGCTACACATTGTCGGCTCTACCAAAGTAATTGAAACTTTCTCCTCAAGATTAATTACATAATTCACTCTTAACCAAACATTATTAACTCTTCTCCAATCCTTAATCCAAGGGTGCACAAAAATGATAAGCGCAACTCCTGAACCAATATAATCTTTGTCAGCTCTTCTGAATAAACATAGGAAATTGCTGCTGGTGAATAGCGACTACATAACTTCACTTCTACTTATCATCAAACTTTGTGTCCATGATTTTAACATCACTAACATGTCTTCATCACATATCCAAAGGCGCAAGGCTCGATGATGACTGTACGGACAATCACTCATAGAACACTGCCTGTAACTCTGTCAGGAACACTGCTGACACAAGTTGCTACATAACTGTCTATTCTAACAATTAACCTCTGTGTCTATGATATTATGCTGATAACATGTCCATGCTACATATACTCAAATATTACTGCATAAGTCTTCCATGCATGCTACTTACCATATGTTGTCATCAATGATAGACATATAGTCAGGACTGGCTTGCTGGCAAATCTCCAAGAGGAATAACTTCATATACTAAGCTTGAGGAGAATGTAATGTAAAATAATTTTTTGTATCTTTACAATAGTTATAGAAAGTTAAGAAAACTAACATGGGGTAAACCCTTTTAGGAGAAAAACTTGACACTCCAATGGTTTCTTAATATATTATTCATAAATTAATAATAGATTATAATTTATTTATAAAGAAATCTTTTTGTAGGAGTATAGCTAACCAGAGATCTAGAGGTAACTAAATAGATGTAAGACTCTTACACAAACCCTCCATCTTATGCACATAATATATAGGAGATACAATACATAAAACTATCAAGTGGTATTACAAAAGCATGGGCTAAAAATCAATTATAAAGTGGTACACATATTATCTTGACATAGGACAGGTAAGGAGGATCCAATTAAGGATAGTCCAAACAAGCAGCCAAACACCACAATGCAAAATTACAAAACAAGATAATGTTTTCAACTGAATTTTCATTAGCATGCTCGGTTGTAAGGCCTTCCGGGTTAGGGCCAAATACGATCAAAGTATTTATGTAATCTCTCATCTAGTCTAGTTCTGAAATAAATCAACAACTGATGGAAACACAAAGGCAAATCTAAACTTGAGCTCGCAAGGCTCTAAGAAATCTCCTTGTCTCCAAGCATGCAAACCACTAGCTCTACTATTACAAACTATCAGATAACAATCTAATCTTCAAGATCTCGCAGGTTCCAAATCTAATCTTCTATCTTCCCAAATCTTCTCTCTAAACAACTACCCAAACACTCCTTAAATACTAATCTTCAGCCACAAGTTGGCTAGAAGAAACAATTAACTCCTAAGCCAAGTCAGCTCCTATTTAAAACAAATATTAAATACAACAACAGTCGGATCATAAATAGCCTTACAAACATTTAATTCTCCATGTCAGCCTCTAGATCTACATAGGAGAATACAACAAAAGCTACCAAAAATAAATGCACCAAGTCGGCCAACCAAATCTCCAAGAACGCCAGTCGGTAAACCAGAACAATCGAGCACCAGTGAAACAATCAACCACACCAAGCATCACCGAGCAATCACATTGACCAAGCACCACAGACATCGCCAAGTACAAGTTCCATTGAGAAAAAGAGGTTTCATCGAGTTCCTTCAGTGACCGAGCTTCCTTCAATAACCAAGACCACCGGTTAAAGCTATAACCAAGTAACACAGAACCAAAACAACACATGAGCATGCAAATTCTCTGAGTACCCTAGAATGCCCCTACATCATATCTCTAAAAAGAGATGCCCTTTGATGCGTCAATACACACACCAACATGTGTAACTCCCTGTTACAACTTATTTATGTGTCCAACACATTTTCACATTTCCTATTTTAGGCTTGACCTAACTTCCATAGGTCATAACCTTTGAACCAGGTGTCCAATTGATGAACCATTTGAAGCATCAAAAATTTCATGATGTTCTCAATCACCTAATAACCTACTAAGTTGGTAACCCATAATTTCAATTTTTTTCAAAGCCTCTAAATCCTTCAAAATTGAATTCAATTTTTTTCAATAATTTTCCAAAATAGAAATGTTAATATCTTCAAAACTAGACATCATGATCTTGCAACAAAAATTTATCAATGTTTTTATCTAGCTCCTCCAAACATTCAGGGAAAGAATAGGGAAAATTTGTGCTCAAAGGAAAATTTATTAAAAATTGTAACTACATATAAATGCAAGGCTTAGTCACATTTTCCTAACAATTTTCTTAATGCCAAAATTGTATCACAATGAATTTGTTTTTGATTAAGGAAAAAATAGGTTTTGAGGGGACCCAAAACCCCATACAAAAGGATAAACAGAGATAAAACGTGAAATCCCAACAAAACTAGACAAAATGGGACAAGACCACAAGATGGGTTTTACCAACTAGCTCCCATAGCTAGAAAGAAAAGATGCCTACAAAAGCTAGCAGGCAACCAAAGACCAATGAAAAGACCAGAGACAATCTAGTCCAAAGCCCACAAAAAAGAATTATCAATATTTTATTTTAGTTCCACCCTTGTGGGACCAAAGAGTCATGTTAAAGGATGGCGTATATGTCTTAGATTTCTTTCCTTTTACAATTATCCAACCCTCTTCAAACTTCGTTGCAACATCCTGCCAGAACAAAGAACACATCACTAGGACATCCCCAACCTGAGAATGAGAACCACTGGCATCTACCAAAATAGGGACAGTAGCAGGGGTATCACAAAGAATTTTTTGGCCCAACTTTGACTATTAATATCTTAGTGTAGAAGCTGAGGAATTACAATTATAGACACAAAAGATGTATTTCATAAAATCAAAAAGATCCAAGGTTTTGAGATATGTAAAAAAATTTGTCTAAAATACTTGCAAGCATTTAGTTTGATCTAGTTTATTTTATTTTTTATTAAATAATAAAAAATACCAAATTTATCCTTTCAATGTATGTACTCAAATATAAGAATCATGTTGTAAGCGATATTTTGATGCATCATATGAAATATGTCAAAATTATCATAAAAGTACAAGTATTTTTTAAATAAAATAAAAAATGATATATATCCTTGTGATATTAATGATTTTTTTAATAACTTATGTTTAACATACCTACTTTTATCCCAACCCAATTTATAAGATTCTATAGTCTGTCACAATTTTTTTATTAGACCCATGGTATTCACCAATAAAAATCATAGCAACATGACTAGATTTTTGCATCAAAAATTCAAAATCAAGAAGAGGAAATGTTGTTCATTATACCAAGCTTTCAAAGAGTTAAATTACTTAGTTATAAGAAAGTAATTTCAATGTTTTAAAAAAAAAATTAAAGTAAAAACAACCATTTACAAAACTAGAAACATGTGAAGAGTTAATCAATGCTTTACTATTGCCATCTTTAGAAAGCTATTAGCATTAAAAGAATTATATTTCTAGATTGTTTATTTTGAAACACATTATTAGTATTTAAAAATTGATTGGTTTCAAAAAATCAATTTCTGCATAAATTATAGCAAATCATTTTTTAAATATATTAACAATAAATGTATTGCCTTGTAAAATAAAAACTAATTGATTGAGGAATTATGCAAAGTCTTGTAAATATCGATAAACTCATTATTGAATATAGTAATTTTCTATAACGCACCATTCATAAAGAAATTATACTGAAGACTACATGAGAAACTAACACTTCAATGAAATTCATAAGAAATTGACACTACAGTTCTAAGCTAGACACACAAGCAAGAATTCATCCTTTGTTATCATAGATCATACTTCAATATAGATGAAGGATAAATAAATAGATTAAACATAAGATCATTCGTAATTAACTGATTTGAACATAGATCAAACATAAGGTCATTGTATCACCATCAAGAACAAAAGTATAATGCTAAAACCCCCCCTTAAGTCTAACTAAAGAGATAGTAAAGAGGAAAGAGGGATTACCTAGTGGGAACAAAACCCCCTACTTAAAATCTATAGTAATACAGGTGCAAAATAAAATCTTTTGTGACAAGAAAAGTATGGATATTTGTCGAATGATAACTACCATGGTGTTGAATGAAGAGACTCCTTTGAAACCAAGAAGAAGATCAAGATCAATCTGCATGAGTGCCTTGAACGACACTACTCAAACAATAAGAAAATGGAAAATAAAGGAAAAACATCTGTCAATCAAAGATAGAAAAGACAATAATTATCATAGGCATCCCAAAATAATGAATATATGGAAAATAAAGGAAAAACATCTATCAGTCAAACATACATATGACACATGAATCTGTATGAGTGACCCTAATGACACTACTCAACCATACAAGAATAAATTGCTAGTTGAAAATACAAGTGTCAATTGCCTATAAAACTGATCAACTATGGAACCAAGGAAGCATCAACACAAATGGTTGAAACCCCTCCATAATGTTTAAAAGAGAGGAATGATAGGTCCACTGACATGGTGTCACTAAAGAGGAAATCAAGGTAAGGCCCATGCGAATAGAGCATGACCTTGGCCTTTTTGTGATGCCAAATTTGTTCCAACCTCTATTTCTATGATTGTTCGATGAGAGCCTCTACTTATGGGCTGAAGTAGAATCTTTGGCTTCAATAAAACATACTTGAATTGCATGAGAATGACAGAAGCTGAAAATTTCATTCTTTCAAGATCTAATCTTCTATTCCTACAAAAAAAAATTACTCTCATTTCTAGCTCCTAATCTCTTATATCATGTAGAATTTTTTAGCTATAGTTGCACAGTTCTAGCTAGGAATTGAAAAACAAAGCTTGCACAAATATATAAATATAGAAGAAAATAGAATTGCACAAAATAAAGTTCTATATATCACACAATATTTGGCTTCAAGTTCTCATAGCACTTTTGTGTTTTTGGGTTTCTTTATATCATAGCTTTGATATAGAGCTTGAAAAGGAACTTGAGTGGTTTTTTCTCAGATCCAAGAAGGGACAATTCTATGGTTTTAAGAAGTGTTCTCTCATGGTGGATCTGGAAGATCATAATGAATAAAAAGCTATCAACAATAAAGGGTTGAGGACTGATCGTGGATCTTTTGCGAATCAACCTCACACTTGAGATTGGCTCCAAGATCTTGATATTAGATTAAGTACGTTGGAAGATCCCAAATTTGATGACTGGGTCATAAATCTTGAGGTGGGATACAATGACATACAAGAGGATATTGGAAATATTCATATGCTTTAGATGTACTATGTGATGAGATGAAATTCTTGAAATATGGATAGTCATTGCGCCATACTCTATTAAAATTTGGATCACAAGGCTCTAAGTCTTCTATTCAAATCATCTTATATGACAAAGATCATGATGATAAGTCACTTGACAACTTATTTTGGGATGTTGAGGAATTATTTTCTATTGCTCCCGAGTTATCCAACAAAGATTAGGTCAAGAAATAAGATAGATTCTTTAGTGGGAGTGTGAAACTATGGTGGCGTACCTACCTCATGGATAAAAGAGATGGAGATTTGGTGAGATCTATCAAGTCATAAATCTAATTAAAAGTGTCTCTTTAAGACCAATTCCATCCTGGCAATTTAGACTAGGTGATTCGAGCTCTCTTTGATGAGTTGAGTAAAATTAGATATTATATTTGTGCATTCCAAGTTTTGGACTTAGAGAGTGCTAAGCTTAATGAATTTGAAAAGATCTACCTCTTCATCAAGACTTTGCAACCTTGGGAAGATGAAGAGCTATAGCAACAAAGAGTTCAAACATTGGTAGAAGCTATTATTTCCACGAATGGATTTCTTGATTATAAGGAAGATGTCGAAAAAGAATTTTTTGGTGTTGCTAAGTCTGATTATGACAATCATAGGAAGGTATTCCACTTCAATAATGAAAATCATAATATGGAGCCATACTAGATGAATGCAGATAAAGAAGGCAACCCCAAGAACAATGTGGGTTACTCCTCCAAGAAGATCAAGAATTCTACCACAACGCCTAAAGAAAAGAATGACAAGGAAAATAATTATTTTATCTGTAGTTGGTCAGATCACTAGACACGGGAATTTTTAGAGCATGCTATGATAAATGTTGTGTTGTCTAATGAGGAAAAGATACCAGAGATGGGAGTGTTACAACTCCTTAATACATTGAAAGGGACGGTGATTCTGAGTTTATTAATGAAAATCAACATGATATATGCTATGTGGATTCATTCCTTGGGAATAAGAAGGTGCTTGTAATGATTGATCTTGGTGCATCTTACAACTACATTTCTATGGACAAAGCATGACACCTGGGCATAAAGATAGATCCAGCAAACACATACTTCAAAGTAGTAAATATCCCAACCCATAAGATCAGTGGAGATATAAATAATGCAATGATGAGAGTGGGTTCTTGGCAACGTCCTATCAATCTTTTCAATATCAAGATGAGTGAATATGACGTGATTCTTGGTCAAGATTTTATAAGGATGGCTTCAGTTGTGATTGCACCCCACTTGGGATGCATCATGGTATTGGATCCCGGAAAGGCATGCATGGTACCGGTGGTGATCTCTAAGGATTCAATTCACATTCTAAGCATAGTAAGCTTGAAAAAGATTGCAAGAAAAGAAGGCACTGACTTTTTCTTAACTATTATACTCGGATGTTGGGATGAAGAGGATGTCTCTACATTCTCAAATCCAAGCACGATGCAATAAGTCTTTGGAGTTTTCAAAAATGTAATGACTCATACACTCCCAAGTGAGCTTCCACTGAGAAGATGTTTTGATCATTCCATCAAGCTATAGGTTATAGATAGGGCCCTAGTGAGATCCCTCTATCATTTTTTTGGGCTAGAAATGGTTGAGTTAAAAAAGTAGTTAGGTGAGCTTGTTAATGCGGATTTCTTAAATCAATCTTGATCACCTTATGTTGCACTAGTTATTTTTCAAAAAAAGAATGATGGGGCTCTTAAACTATGTGGACTACCGCACTTTGAATAACCTCACTATCAAGAATAAATATCTACTACCCCTAATTGTAAACATTTTTTAGAACCTTGTAGAGGTGAGACACTTCACCAAGCTTAATCTGTGACAGGGTTATTACCAAATCCGCATAGCTCTTGGAGATGAGCCAAAGACTTTGATTACAAAAAGGTATGGATCTTTTGAATTCTTAGTCATGTCGTTTGGCCTGACTAATGCACCTACTACTTTCATCACATTGATGAATGATGTATTTCTCTTTCTATTAGATAGATGTGTTGTTGTATATCTGGACAATATCCTTGTGTATATAAATTCATTTCAAGAACATCATGAGAACTTGGAAGAAGTGTTCAACATTCTAAGAGCTAATCAGCTCTATGTAAAGAAAGAGAAGTGCTCCATTTCACAAGAAGAGATAGTTTTTCTCGGTCATATCGTGGGTCATGGAAAGATTCAACCTGAGTTAGAAAAGATGCAAGAAATTAAAGATTGGGAACCCTTGTGTGTCAATTTATTGGATTGGAAAATTATTATAGGAATTTTTTGTTGGGTACTCTAAGATCACATCGCCCCTCACAGATCTTCTAAAGAAGGATGGCAGATGGAAATGGGGTACAAAGAAACATGATACATTTGAGTTTCTTAAGTAGAGGCTAACCGAGGATCCAATCTTTATCACTTCCTAAGTATGGGGAACCTTTCAAGTTGCAACTAGATGCTTCAAACTTTTTAATTGGTGGAGTATTGATGCAAGAAGGTCATCATGTGGCCTTTGAATCTAGAAATATAAATGATAGAGAGAACAACTATCCAACACATGAAAATGAGATGACTACCATACTCCATTGCCTAAGAACTTGGTGGCATTATATACTCAACATTCCCTTTTTAGTGTGAATGGACAATGTAAGCTCGACTTATTTTAAGACTCAAAAAAATTTAACCCCTAAGCAGTCGAGGAGGCAGGAATACCTGGTTGAGTTTGATTTCAGGCTCATTTACAATCCTGACTAATATACAATGCATTAATCTATAAAAAAAAATTAGGTGCACTTGTGGAACAAGAAGAGATGAGGGTGAGTCAAATAGAGCTTGTAGAGTATGTGGTATATTAGATTAAGGAAGGTCTTGAGGCTGACTCGTAAGATCATTAGATTGTCTTACAAGTCCAGGATGGGAGGACAAGATGATTTACCATGAAACATGGATTTCTCTACTTTGTGCATACTAGAGTGTATGTGCCTAAGTGGAAGGGGCTAAGGAAAGAACTTATGCATGATTTTCATGATTATGTGTGGACTTGTACCTAGGGAAGAAGATGACTCTTGCCCTTTTGTAAAAATTCCTATATTGGCTAAACATGCACCAAGAAGTGGAACTATATGTCAAGACATGCTTAGTCTGCCAACAAGATAAGTTAATGTCACAATTTCGAGAAGATTTATTGCAGCCCTTGCCCATACCAGTGCATCCCTAGGAAAGAATTTCTATGGACTTTATTACTTAGTTACCAATTTTTTAAGGATTTGATAGCATAATGGTGGCTTTCAATCAATTCAAAAAGTATGGAGTGTTTGTACCATGCAAAAATCCATGTCCTTCTAAGCTTGCAACCAAGTATTTTATTAGTAATGTGGTTAAGTGTTGTGGTGTTTCATTGAGCATCAGCTCTAATAGAGATCCCCGCTTCATGTCCAAGTTTTGTACCAAGTTAGTCAAGCTAGTTGGGATAAGGTTGTTAATGAGCACGAGCTATCATCCACAGAAAGATGGGTAGACAGAAGAGATTACTACTATACTTGAAGATTACCTAAGGCATTTTATGGATGGTGACCAATGTAATTGGTCGAGCTTGTTGGATGCTATTTAGTTCAGTTACAACTTGCAAAAAATTATCTCAAGCTAGTACTTTCCATTTGAATTGACTACGCGGAAGAAGCCCTTGACCCCTCATATAGTATTGAGTAGATACAGTGGTGGAGACACCAATGTAGTGGAAATATTACAAATATGTAATGAGAAAGTCAACTTAGCTCTATTAGAAATTGACATGTTGGATGTGTTTTCATTGATGTCAACATACAAGAGGAATCAGAGGGACGTGAACATATCAGAAGAAGTCAAAGGAATTGACTAGAAGATCTATTTGTTGGATGCTAACTAAACTGTTGCAAGTTAGATAGTGGAACAAGATGTTCGGGTATTAAATATATCAAGTTGTGCATATGGGATATTGTTGGTGAAGGACAACACTTAGTTCACTTCAAGTTTTAGAAGATAACATGAAGATTTGAATATGATTCAAGGTCATAATTTTTGACTAGCAGACAGAGTGATAGATAGTGTTGACAGGTAGATAGAAAAGGGGTTGGTGTGCTAAATCAAGTTGGGATCTAGTGGATTGCACTTAGGAGTGTGTTTGGGACATAATCAGATGTCCTCAATTCAAAGGGTTGATACTTTAGAGGTCCCCATTTTATAATTATTTTATCTCAAAGGTTAGTGTCAGTGTTCTTGAGCAACAAGTGAAAAGGGGTTGGAAAACCCAATAATTGTGGTGGATTTGTATAGATGAGTGTTTATCGTGATGCTAAAGGATGTTCTTGAAGTATGTTCTTGATGATTTGGTGGTACACATCGATCAGAACGATCATATTGGTGGATTTTTTTGTCAATAACAATATTTTTATTATTTTCTTGTTCTTGGCCAACTAGGTTGGTAAATCATGTTGTGCAAGTGATAACCATGAAATCTGAAAAATTTATGATCTTTAGGTAGTTGTTATGAGTTGTGAGTTGTATTTGATGGTCAGAGATGGATTCCACATGATATTTGTCATGAGGATTTGAAAGGAAGAAGATTTATGGTTTGGATACCTAATTCTTGATATAAGAAGATGAAATGGGGAAAATTTAGTTGTGTATCTTGGATGCAAATGCTAGAGGGTGCTAGCAGAGGAAGAGTTTGATTGAGGGATGATCAGAAGTGGTTCAACAAGTGGTTGAATAGGGATTTAAATTGTGCTACATTGTATCTATATAATACATGAGGTAGATGTCATTTTTATAGCTCACAAGATCTCATATCATTGTAGTGATCAATTTGTAAGGAAATGAGCCTTCCTGAGGGTTGTAGCCTGAGGCTTTTCATTTGAGAAGTGATCTCTATGCGATGAGCCTAAATGAAATTGTATTCCCCATATATTGTAATAGGTTTATACTTCTAACAAGGTATTTACTTATTGTGGGTAATCATCCCCATCATGGTTTTTCTCTTAATAGGGTTTCCATAATAAAAATATTGTGTCAACCTATGTGGATGTGTTTCTAATTTGTATATGCATGCATGTTTCATACTATATTTATTTATATCAGATTTAAGGGTACATATGGTTAAGGGTTTTGGGGGTTTAATATTTTTAGGTTTAAAGTATTAGGAACAACTAATTCACCCCCTCCCCCCCCCCCCACCCACCTTAGTTGTTCACTACCATATTATCAACAATTAGTATCAGAGCATCGGTCCCTTTGAACGAAGCTTAACATTTTAAGGGATATCCAATATGACAGCTTATAAAAAGGACAGTCCTAGGTTTGAAGGCATAAACTACCCCATATGGAATGGACAGATGATCACCCATCCATTTAAGATGTGATGGAGAGGACTTGTGGACCATCACAAAGAACTCCTATACTCCTATAGATCTATCTACAATTACACTAAATGAGGAGAAGAAGTTTGAGTACAATATCAGAGAAAATGAAGCATTTCTTAGTTCCCAATTAGATACAAAGTATAAAAATGTGATGGAGATGGAGACTACATATGAGCCCTAGAAAATTCTAGAAACCCTACATGAGGGTGATGCATGTGTCAAGAAAGCCAATTTTCCAATCCTAAAAGGAAGGTGTGAATATTTGAGAATGTATGAGGATAAGAACATCAACTCTTATATGCTAAAGATAAATGAATTAGCTTGTAGCATTAGATGTGATGGTGATGTATTTGGTGGAGAGATTGTCTCAAAAGTGTTGAGATGTTTTACCTCTACTTACAAGAGAAAAGTTTCTTCTATTGAGGAAATCATAATTATTGCTAATGTGACAAGAGACACACTAGTTGGTAAGTTATCTTCTTTTGAAATGAGTGAGATTGGTGATTCTTTATCTAAAGTTGAATCAGCTTTCAAGGCTACAGTATCAAGGAGGGACATCCATAGATCAAATCAAGGTGAAGGATCTTCAATAAGAGTATCAAACTATGAACAAGAATTAAGAGAACTTGAAGAAGAAGAAGAAAGAGAGCTTCAAGAGTTGGAATCAATGGTGTCAAGAATGCTATCAAAAGGATCTAGTAAGTACAAAGGGAAAATGCCCTTTAAATATTTTTTGGTAAAAAGATAGGACATTATGATTTTAGATGTCTAGAAAGATTTCCTAAGGATAAGTATGATAAGCCTATAGGTGATAAAAAGCATTATTATGTTGCTGATGATGCAGTCCCTAATGTTGAGCCGGGTGATGTTAAGAGTGAAGATGAACTTGTGTTTATTGCAATCAAAGAATATGAATCTAAGTCTACAAATTTTGCGTCTAGCATTCCTTCTATTAGTTCAATTGAAGATATCACGGCTAATGTTTTTGTTGAAAGTGTGATTAAAGATGGAATCTCTAGCACACAAGATGAAGGAAAAGCATTAAATTCTCATAATGTCAAAGTGAAAAATTTGATCATTGATAGTGGCTACTCACATCACTTGACCAGTCACATGAACAAATATGTGGAATATGAGAAGCATGAGAGTGGCACTGACAAGAAAGAAGATAACTCTAAAGGTAAGAGTTCTATGATCAATACTATTGAAAATAATACTGCCAAAAATATTATGATTGGTGTTCATGTTATTTGTGCTAATGAGAAGACCAAGACTTGTGATACTTGTGCTAGTAATGTTTCTTCTTGTAGAAGTATTGATGAGGTCACTTTTGTGAACTCTAAAAGTTGTGAAAATAAACAAGAGAAGGCCATAGTTGCACAATTAGATAAAAGCAATGATTGGTTGATAGATAGCGGATTCTCACACTATATGAGTAGTGATATAAACAAGTTTGTGAAATATGAAGATTATGATGGTGCAATTGTCAAATGTGGTGACAACGCTGGAGGAAAAGTCAAGGGAAGAGGTAGTGTTTCCTTACATGGAAAGAATACAATAGATGATACACTACATGTTATTGGTCTAACACATAGTATTCTTAGTGTTGGTCAGTTAGTTGAGAAAGGATAACTCTCCACTTCAATGATGTGGGATGCAAAATTCTAAATAGTTCCAGAAGTGAGATTAGATCAAAAAATCAAAGAGAAAAAATGAATATCTTCCATCTAAATAATGAAAGAGTAAAGTATCAAATTACTCAGAATAAACAAATTCATATGAATACATACAAGATAAGACAAGGAATCAACATTAAACATGCATTGTATCAACATTATCTAAATCATTTGCAGAAGGCCTCAAAGATAATTGAAGGAGAAGATAATGCAAGAAAATAAGAATGAACATTGAATAGCCACGAGAGAAGTCAACAATATCAAGGTATAAAAAGTTATATCATTCTAAAAATAGTCACTTACTTGATCAGTACAATAGAAGCAGTATGATTCTTCCAAAAGGAAAAATAGGTGAACAAGGTGTTAATATACCTTTTAAAATGCAAGATGGGAATCAAATCAAGAATAGCTCAAAAGGGTCAATAATTCAAAAGGAAGTGCTAGTTGATGCAAATAAAGTAGTAAATGAATAGGGATCCGCAAGTTGTGACAATGTCAAAGCTCAAAATCAAGAGTCTAATATCAAACACCTTAAGGAGAATAAGAACCAAAATTTAGTTGAAGGGAATTTCAATTTACAATATCAGAGAGTTAGAGAAGATCAAATCTTTCTAATTTCTAAATTTGAATCTAGAGAAGTGTACAAAGCCTTTGTAGATGATCAATGGGTTAGATCCATGGAAGAAGAGCTCAAAATTTCATATGAATTAAAGGATAAGCTCAAGATCAATTCTGCTAAGCTTGAAGCATTTCTAATTCATAGAAGATCAATAAACAATAATGGTACTGGATCAGAGGAAACATATTGCTCGAAATCTAGTCCAAATAAAATAAAATCGAGAAAGAAGACGAATAAGACCAAGAAGAATAAAGTTAAAAGATGGAAGAATCAGGTCAAACAGAGAGATAAAGGCAAGAAGAAGGACAACGTAAATAATAAGAAGAAAATTTAGAAGTCCAAGGACAAAAAAAGGAATAAGAGTAAGAAACACGTGGGTGGTCCCACTTTTTGGCCAACTTTGACACAGAGATCACAATTTTGAGAAAAAATATCACTTTCAAACACATGTTGCCGCAAAACTATTAGGAATTTGAAGATGATGTAAACTAGAGTCTTTTAGATTTTTGTTTCTAGTTTTTAAATATATTTTAAAAAAATTAAAAAAATCATTTAAATTCATTTTTCCTTCTCCTTCTAAAAGTGGTTTGCGTGAAAAAACTATGTTTTTAAGGAGGTACTATCACTTGGATTAGCATAACTTTTTTTAAAAATATGATAATGATGTAATTCTTTCAAGATTATATTTTTAACTTCAATATCTAAAGGATGCAATTGGTTTTATTCATTTTGGATCAATATTTCATAGTTTATTAAGTTTTAAAGTGACAGTAACTGTAATCTAGACATAAGGTCACTTGGATCGCTCTAACTTGATCTAATTATATCGAAAAAAAATTATTTCTTTTTTAATAGAAAGGTAACACAAATACGCTTTTCCTACATATTTTTCATAATTTTTTTTTTATCATTTACTATTTTTCCTGAAGTCGTGAAGAGACAGGTTGTTGAATGACCAAACAACCTATGTTTAGTTAAAGTAATATTTAAAAGTGATAATGAACTCAATATGTATTAAAATTATATTCATTAGAAAGCTTATTCTGAATAGCATCTTTTGACATCATTTGTTTGAAAAAATCATCTTGTTTAGTCCTTGTTTTAGGCCCCGGAAGACCATTTTTCTGTAGTTGAGTTGTTTTCTAAGAGCAAATTTTTGTTTGTTTGGCTTCGTGCAAAGACAGTCTTCGCATGAAGCCACCTGGGGGTCTTCGTACGAAGACCCCTTGCACGAAGCCCCTTGAGTGAAAATTCTGGTGGCCAAAATTTTTTCTAGGGGTACTTCGCACGAAGTATCCTAGTCGGCCATTAGAATTTTTTTTAAAATGGTATAAAAGTAAAATTTTTCATTTCTATTTTACATCAAATTGCAATTAATAAATTCGCATTTTCTATTACTGAAGGCATTTTTTGAAGAAGGAATTTTTGTTGACGATCTTGTGGAAGACATTTTTTGGAGCTCGAAGAAATGGGGAACAAGAAGGGAAGACAAAGTAAATCTTCTAGAAAAAGGTCACCCGGTACTGAACAAAGAAATCGTGAAGTTGCATTGGCATATTATCATAAAACTAAAGAAGCTGAAAGACAAGCTGAAGTAGGAGGGTCAAGTCAAGTCGAAGAATTGCACATTGAAGAAGGGTCAGAATTACTCCCTAGAGAGGCTCAAACAATTGATGTTGGAGAAGGGTCAACATCACGTGCTCCTACTGGTGTGGATGAACTTTTAAATTTAGCTCAAAGTGTAAAGAAAAATATTAGTTATAGAAACTTAGATCATTTACTTACAATGAATGTGGACACTTTGAGATCACTTGCTAATGCTCAACAATTAAGTCTTGCTAAGAAGAGATCAATGAAAATGATAGCAAGAGAAATATTGGGTAAATTTGATAATTTTGAAACACTTGAACAAGCTCAATTACTTTCACTTATACTTATAGACAAAAAGTTGGAAGGGGCATTAAAATTATTGGGTATAGACACATCATTAAAGAAGAGAAAAGTTATTGACATGCAAATTGATATGATTGAAAATCTTAAGAAAAGTTTGAACCAGTTAGGGAAGCGATCTCGGACTATAGATAAGTCCATTACAAGAAAAGTTATGTTGACATCCATTGTAGGTAACAGTATGAGACGAAAAAGAAATATATCTTCAGTTTCATCTCACATTGGTTTTAATAGGAAAACAATATCACGATATGTTAATAAGAGAATACTTTTGGATGATAGCACCTTGGAAGGCAATCGGGCAATCATGTGTAGAGCTCCTCATTCTGATAGGATTGATGAAGAAACAAAAAATTTGATCACATCATTTTGGAATGATAATACACGTCCTTCATCAAACACTAGAGATGTTATCAGACATAGAATTTTAGCTAATCAATATGAATATCATACGAAACATTGGTTGGACACAACATAACATGAAATGTATGTGTCACTTTGTAGTTCAAATCTTAATATAAAGATTGGGCAAACATTGTTTGGAAGATTGAAGCCATATTATATCAAGAAAAACAAAGTGTTTGAAACTTGTTGTTGTCGTTATCATATTGAATTTGATCTCCACTACCAAGTTTTTTGAAAGTTTGTAGAAGACACTTATGGTTTTGAAAAGGCTCCTCCTACTAGATGAAGTGAGTTCATCTCATCCATTTTATGTGACAAAAGAGATGATGTAGCCGGACAAATAAATTGCATAAAAGGAATATGCCAAACATGTGCCGATTTGTCTCTTTTTCCTTTTAAAAATGAAGATATTGATGTAACAAAGATGGTAAATTGCAAGAGTTACAAATATGTAAAGAATGAAACAAAATTTGGTAAAGAATCCAAAAGGTTAGAATATGTTGAAGAGGAGATAAATGTTGGAGTTTTTATGGAAAAATTTAAAAAATTGATTCAACCCTACATTCATCATGCTTTTTTTGCAAAGTGGCAAGCACAACAATTTCAAACACTAAGAGACAATTTCCCACTTGGAACTATTGTATCAGTTGTTGATTTTGCAGAAAATTATTCTTTTGTTCATCAAAAGGCAATTCAGTCAGAATACTATTTTTCAGAGAAAATTACTATTATGGTACATGTGTGTTATCGACATGCACAATTAGATTTGGATGGTATTGAGAGCACATTTGAAGCATGGGTCATCAAGAAGGAATATCATTTTTATATAAGTGATGATAGAGAGCATGACATTCATTATGTGGAACACTACTTCAAGATGTTTTTTGCAAATGTGAAAGAAAGAGGTATAAAAATTGATAAACATTATGTTTGATCAGATGGATGTGCTGTGCAATTTAAATCATCAAGACCATTTTATGCACTATGTAGATATCACTGTAATGAAAACATACCACATGTCTGGAGTTTCTTTGAGAGTGGACATGGAAAAGGTGAACATGATGGTGCCGGAGCTTGCATCAAACGTGCTATACGAAAGTATCAAATGAATTATAAGGGAGTGCATATAAAAAATGCACATGATGTGGTTGAATGGTGCAAGACACATTTCGCACCAAATGAGAATGACGCATCATCAGGATTGACTCAGGCGGTGCCATATAGAAAATTTTGGGAGATAAAAGGTATGCACACATTTTTTAATTATTTGAAAGTGTTTAAAATTTTAATGATATTTTTTATTCAAATTATATTTATATAGAATGTATTAAATATATGTGCATTTGTTCAGGAGTGGATAGAAAAATTATGCATGGTTGCAATAGGATAGAAAAGATGTGATCTTTGCATTCAGTTATGAGTACGAATTGTCGCAATTGGATGTTGAACACTAGGGACTACTCATGCTTTTGTTGTCACTGCATTGCTGACAATTATGAAGAATGTATCAATCAAGATCGTGGATATGTGGGCGCATGGAATCTAGTGCCACTAGTTGTTACTGATACATTTGATAGAGACGAAGATGAAAACTTCGATGATGTTCCTTTGATTTCTATTGATTATGATCATATCTCAGGATTGGTCAAAATTGGTAAGTATATATATATTTCACATTATATGGTACACTGAGTTGCACATGTATAGATCAAGTAGATATAGATAGATCTATAGATTGAACTAAGTATTTCTTTTAAGATCTCACACACGTATATATAAAAATTTATTGTGCAGGAGATGTCTTTGCAGTGATTGCTGAGAGTGGAAATGTAGAAGGAGTTGATTATTATTTATTGCGTTGTACTGCAGAGAGGATGAAGTTACTTGAACCTGAAGAAAGTGATGGAATGTTGTTCCCCATAGGTTTGTATATCTAGTTTACATCAATATATTGAACTCAATTTGTAAATTTTAAATTTCAACCTTTTAACAAAATTCAAATTGAGTTTGTTTAAATTTATATATTGTTAAAATATGTGACTTGCAGGTTCAATTATTTTAGAGGGAACATATTTCAAACAAATCAAAGTAATTCAACATGGTATTCACTTTGTTGATTACGAACTAGACAATAAGGTGTTCCAATATAGTCACCTAGTAGTAGCCACATCCATTTGTCTTCATATAGTTAAATCTCAACGTGGACATCGTAAGTGGAGACTAGATAGTGAGGATCATGAGAGAATATTACAGGTTCTCCATGAAAGGTCTGAACCACTTGAGTTGGTCTAAAAAGTTTAATACATGTATACTTATTTGTTGTGTTGGGACCTATTTGATATCTGTGGATTAAATTTCATTATACTTTGTTTATATATTTAAACATATGATAGGCTATAATTTGTTGATATATGATGAACCTATTTGATGGTTCAATGGTTTTAATATATAGAATTTTATACGTATACTTTGATTATTCAATGATTTTTATAGATTTCATGTTAGTTAAAGATTTTATGTATGCTTGAAATTAGTTATATTGCTTATGACATGTGTTAGCTCTAGAATTAGTTAGAATATAGTTATTATCCATTAGTTACATGTATTAACTAGTTATCTTTTATGATATTAATTATAGATCCTAGGTTAAGACCTCCCCTTAAGACACTAAAAAATGATGAAATTAGTTATATTACAAGTATGCCATGTGTTAACTTTGTAGAGTTAGTTAGAATAGTTATTATGGACATTAGTTACATGTATTAACTAGTTATCTTTTATGATATTAATTATAGATCCCAGGTTAAGACCTCCCCTTAAGACACTAAAAAATGATGAAATTAGTTATATTACAAGTATGACATGTGTTAACTTTGTAGAATTAGTTAGAATAGTTATTATGGACATTAGTTACATGTATTAACTAGTTATCTTTTATGATATTAATTATAGATCCCCTTAAGACCTCCCCTTAAGATCTCCCCTTAAGACACTAAAAAAATGATGAAATTAGTTATATTACAAGTATGACATGTGTTAGTTGTACAATTAGTTAGAATAGTTATTATGGACATTAGTTACATGTATTAACTAGTTATCTTTTATGATATTAATTATAGATCCCCTTAAGACCTCCCCTTAAGACACTAAAAAATGATGAAATTAGTTATCATATCATCTAAATAAATCATCTAATCAAATAAAATCATAAATCATCTAATCAAATATCATATATCATCTTTCAAACAAATCAAACTAATATCATCTAATCGAATAAAACCATCTAATCTAATCATATATATCATCTAATCTTGAATAAAATCATAGATCATCTAATCAAATAAAACCATCTAGTCAAATCATATATCATATAGATCATCTAATCAAATAAAATCATATCATCTAATAGAATAAAACCATCTAATATAATCATATATCATCTAATAAAAAAAATTCATATCATCTAATCGAATTAAACAATCTAATCTAATCATATCATCTAATCGAATAAAACCATCTAATCTAATCATATCATCTAATCAAATAAAATCATAGATCGTCTAATCAAATAAAATCATCTAGTCAAATCATATATCATATAGATCATCTAATCAAATAAAATCATATCATCTAATGGAATAAAACCATCTAATCTAATCATATATCATCTAATAAAAAAAATCATATCATCTAATCGAATTAAACAATCTAATCTAATCATATCATCTAATGGAATAAAACCATCTAATCTAATCATATCATCTAATCGAATAAAACTATCTAATCTAATCATATATATCAAGTAAATGTGTCTCATATCATATAATCTAAGCATAGATCATCTAATCAAATATGTACGTCTAGATAATCAAGTAAATGTGTCTCATATCATATCATCTAATCAAATAAATGTGTCTCATATCATATAATCTAAGCATAGATCATCTAATCAAATATATGTATGTCTTGAATCATAAACTGAGTCTCAAATAAAATATACGTTCAACATGTCCTAAACTAGGGAGTCATCTAGGCGCATACGAACAGAGCGACCCTTTGAGTGACTACCACGAGCATCCTCTGACTGTGAGATAGCAACTGAGCCCTGTGAATATAAATGCATGTATATATGATAATAATCTAAAATAATTAAAATATTATAAATGTATATTTAAACTTACATATTTTTAAAACATACTTGAGCACTAGTAGGTGTATCATCTGCTTGTAAAGCAGGGACTGACTCCTGCAAATTTAGTGTACAGCAGTTGGTTATATACACATGTGCATAGTAGATATATTATGTAAAGTACTTGAAATATAAACATGTACATGTACATGTATATATCTAAAACTTACCTGACCACTAGTAGGTGTCACATCATGTGGAAGATGCTCTGAACCCACACTAGAGGTAACATGCTCTACTAATTGTGCCTACAAAATATTATGCATTAAACAAACATTAATACACGTACAATTAATTATTCACTAAAACTCCTAATAAAAAAGAAAAGAAATTTTTATATGTACCTGAGTCTCAGGAGCAGGAGGATCATCAGTGCACTGCACCATCGTATCATCAACTAATACTGCATCACCCACACCACCTAAGGTCTCAAACCTCTATAGTAATGAGGAGTGTAGGGGTGTCACTAGCTGCGAGGGGAGTGGTGTAGAATCTGAACCATGTGGATGAAATAACATATCCATAAATGACCTGCCACCAGTGGCAACAGCCACCTAACCCAACCCACGCAACTGCTCATCAAAAGCATCTAGGCCCTCACTAGTGATGCATACATCTCCAATCTCTATACCGGGCTCTGCAGCTATAGAGTGATCTGTGGGTGCACGATGCTCTGCACTATCCTGTGCATGATGCTTTGCACTATGTTGTGCCTGACTAGTAGATGGTGCAACATGTGTCAGTGGAACTACAGGACCCTGTGCAAGTGAAATGTACTCCCTAACTGAATGTATAGGGATCCCCTGCGAGTCAGCAATATGAGAATAGGCCTGCACGAGATCCTCCAAAAATTAAAGGGCCATATCTAAAGTAGTCTGATAACCCAACAATGCTCGTATCTCTCCAAGCACAGGAAGACCAGCAGCTCTATATGTCTCATCACTCACACCTGCAACACTACTAGATGAAGCCTCAAAAGATGATCTGGCTCTACTCGGTCTAGTCAAAACGTATCTGCCCACTGAATTGGAACTGATCGATGTGGCTGCAGAAGCAATTTGTCCTATGCTATCCAGAACTCCCCTCTGAGAAGCAATGATGACCCTATCTGTAGTAGCAGCCATCGCTGGTGTCACTATCAGATTCCTCTCTCCAACTAGCTATCTATGAGGCTGCACAACTCGATCAGCCCTACGATACTAATCGCGGTCTGCAACCCTACCCAACCCCTGACCATAAAGGTGGGATATCAAAATAGTTGACTCCGAGTCCCAAACGGAACTCAGCGTACAAATGTTGTGCAAAGTATAATGGAATTTGGTCGTTATTTGGATAACGACCATGGGATGCAAGATGTCGAGAGTAAATCATACAAGCAATCTAAGGGATCACACAACGTGTGACCTGATATGCCCTCACCACTCTCATATGCTCATAATGTGGGAACATCTCTCATTTGATGATTTCCTTGGAGACGAGGCTCTGAACCATCACCAAGGAAACATCACCCGAGATCTCCTCCCTCAACTCTCAAAAAATGGCCTCAACTACCTGAGGCGTAAATGAAGTGTGGGCCCTCAATCTACTAGTCATAGACTCTAAACTAGTCAATATAGTAGCACATGTGTCTCTGTATATACCATCTCCACTAGATCTACCGATAGCCTATCTAAGTCTAGTTATCTCTATGTCAGCCATGTGGAAAATAGTATGAATGTCAGGAGTCTGAGGTGCGCCCTGAGTGGCCATCTAGATGTACATCACATGTGAAAGAGCTAAGTGTTAATAATTAAGCACTTGATTACAACATTATAACTGCATGTAAAATGGAAACAAATAAACTTGGTCCTAAGGTATAGATAAGACATCAATGGGTCATAGGACATCCTAGTATGTATTAATGAAACCTAACATGTACATCAATGGGTCATAGGACTAACTTTAATATTTACTAAAAATGCATTTACATAAGGGGTTGTGGGTAACATAAGTGGTCATAGCTCATGTCTTAAGGAGTCGTGGGTAACATAAGTGGTCTTATTAGGTCTTAAGAGTCCTAAGACACATACTAATTAGGTCTTAAGGGGTCAAAAATTTATAATAAGAGGTCTTAAGGGGTTGTAGGTAATGTAAGAGGTCCTAACGTATAGATAATCTAGGACTATAAAGTATCTTAAGGGGTCGTGGGTTATATAAGTTGTCCTAGACTGTCTTAAGGAATCGTGGGTTATATAAGTTGTCCTAGACTATCTAGTTAGGTCTATAAGTAGAGAAACAACTTAAAGATGTATACCTTATTTCCTCATATGACCTAATGTGAACTATTAGGATAGGTAATATGACCTAGAGTGTCTTAAGGGGTTGTGGGTAATGTAAGTCCAGTCCTTGATTGTCTTAAGGGGTCGTAGGTAACATAATAGGTCCTAAGGTATAGATAAGAGTCATGGAGTGTCTTAAGGGGTCGTGGGTAACATAAGAGGTCCTAAGGTATAGATAAGACATCAATGGGTCATATTACCTGTCCTAATTACCTGTCATAACGTATATAGATAAGAGTCATGTAGAGTGTCTTAAGGGATCGTGGGTAATATAAGTGGTCCTAGACTGTCTTAAGGGGTCGTGGGTAACATAAGTGGTCCTAGAGTCATAATTGGTTCTAATTGAGTCTAATTAGACCTCCTAAATGGTTCTAATGGATTCTAATTGAGTCATAATTGGTCCTAGTACAGTTAGGTTTAGTTAAGTCTAATAGGTCCTAAATTTTGGTCCTAATAGGTCCTAATTGGTCTAGTTACTTGTCTAATTGGTCATAATAGGTCCTAATATATCTAATTGGTCAGACTAATGTTGGTTAAAGACCTAATACCTGTCTAATTGGTCCTAATAGGTCCTAGTTAGGTCTACTTGGTCCTAATAGGTCTAGTTAGGTCTACTTGGTCCTAATAGGTCTAGTTAGGTCTATAAGTAGAGAAACAACTTAAAGATGTATACCTTATTTCCTAGAATATGACCTAATGTGACCTATTAGGACAGGTAATATGACCTAGAGTGTCTTAAGGGGTCGTGGGTAATGTAAGTCCAGTCCTTGATTGTCTTAAGGGGTCGTAGGTAACATAAGAGGTCCTAAGGTATAGATAAGAGTCATGGAGTGTCTTAAGGGGTCGTGGGTAACATAAGAGGTCCTAAGGTATATATAAGACATCAATGGGTCATATTGGCTGTCCTAATTACCTGTCATAACGTACATAGATAAGATTCATGTAGAGTGTCTTAAGGGATCGTGGGTAATATAAGTGGTCCTAGACTGTCTTAAGGGGTCGTGGGTAACATAAGCGGTCCTAGAGTCATAATTGGTTCTAATTGAGTTGGTTCTAATTGAGTCTAATTAGACCTCCTAACTGGTTCTAATTGATTCTAATTGAGTCATAATTGGTCCTGGTACTTGATTAGGTCTAGTTAAGTCTAATAGGTCCTAAATTTTGGTCCTAATAGGTCCTAATTAGTCTAGTTACCTGTCTAATTGGTCATAATAGGTCCAGATAGGTTTAGTTAGGTCTATTTGGACCTAATAGGTCCTAATACATCTAATTGGTTAGACTAATGTTGGTTAAAGACCTAATACCTATCTAATTGGTCCTAGAATGTCTACTTGGTCCTAATAGGTAGATAGTTAGGTCTATAAGTAGAGAAACAACTTAGACATACCTTATTTCCTAATATGACCTAATGTTCAACCTATTATGGAGTCATGGAGTCATGGAGTGTCTTAAGGGGTCGTGGGTAGTTCATAAGAGGTCCTAAGGTATAGATAAGACATCAATTAGGTCATATTAGGTCTGTCCTAATTACCTGTCATAACAGGTCTAGATAGGTTTAGTTAGGTCTATTTGGACCTAATAGATCCTAATACATCTAATTGGTCAAACTAATTTGTTGGTTAAAGACCTAATACCTATCTAATCAATCCTAATAGGTCCTAGTTAGGTCTACTTGGTCCTAATAGGTCTAGTTAGGTATTTAAGTAGAGAAATGACTTAGACATGTACCTTATTTCCTAATATGACCTAATGTGACCTATTAGTCCACCTAATATGACCTAGAGTTTCTTAAGGGATCATTGGTAACGTAAGTGGTCCTTGATTGTCTTAAGGGGTCGTGGGTAACATAAAAGGTCCTAAGGGCTCGTCCTAGGTTACATTAATGGATCCTCGTATACATATATAATGGGTCTTCAGGATCTGAATAGGTCATGTGTATATGTCTTAAAATATCATAAGGGATGTATAATGGTCCAATAATATTAATGGGTCATAGAACATCATAAGTGGTCTAAGTCCAGTCCTAGGACATCCTAAATTTTTTTAATCAGTCTTGGGGGTCCTAAGGTTTTATATTTGTTTTAAGATTTCATAAGGGATCTAGATAAGAGTCCTAGAATGTTAATGGGTTGTAGGTGCAATATAAGCACGGTCCTAGACTACATCTTAAGGGGTCGTGAGTAACAATGAGTCAAGTATATATATATGTGTCTTAAGGGGTCGGGGGTAACATAAGAGGTCCTAAGGGGTCCTACATTTCATTAGTGGATGATCCTTGTATGATAAATTAATTAAATCTAGGATGTACATAAATGTGTCCTAAGACAACCTAAGATATGTTAATGGGTCTTGATGATCTGAATGGGTCATAGATGTCTTAAAATGTCATAAGGGACATGTATAATGGTCCAACAATGTTAATGGGTCGTAGACACACGATAAGTGGTTTAAGGTATCTTAGGTTACATTAATTGATACTAGTATGTCTTAAGAGTTCTTGTGGGCAACAATGGGTTCACATATGTATTAACAAAAGCTAAGATAGATGAATGTGTCATAGGATATTTTAATATATAATAATGGTTCGTATGGGTCTTAAGGGGTCCTATGTGTCAAGTAAGATGTCAGGTAATATGTAAATTATAATAAAGGATCCTAAGTGTCTTAATATGTCATAAAAGAGAAATAAGGGTCCTAGAAACTTATTGTACTACAATTTTTTAACATTTTCTAACATACTACTAGATCATTTTCAAAAATTGAACTAAAATTTTCTAAAATTTTCACAAACTAAAAATTATAAATAAAACAAATAGCTAACTTTAATAAGTTTACTAAAAAGGCATGTACATACATGAGAGAGAGAGAGAGAGAGAGAGAGAGAGAGAGAGAGAGAGAGAGAGAGAGAGAGAGAGAGATTCTTAATAATTACAATTTAAAATTTAAAATTTAACATTTTCTAACTCGAATCTTAATGTTTTCTAACATTTTTCCTACGATTTCTAACATTTTCTAACATTTAGATAACATTTTCTAACATTTATACAAATTAAAAATTATTTAAAACAAATAACTAGTTAAAATATATACAAAACATATTATTTACAATAAAAAATGAGAAAAATATGTGTACTTGGTACTACTAGAAAACTGAGGAGGTCGACGAAGCTCGGGAAGCGCTGGTGTGCTAGCGTGGTGACGTAGTTCGCTCCAAGCCCAGGGGTCCACAAACTGCTACAGTGAAAATGATAGGTAGAAAATGAAATCGCCGGAATTTATAAAGAATTCAGCCCTGAATGGCTTCGTGCAAAGTACGCACTTCGCAGGAAGCCACACAGGGGTCTTCGCACGAAGACCCCTACGTGGTGTCTTCGCACGAAGCCTACGGAAGACTTCGGGCAAAGTGTTGACTTCGCATGAAGACGGGAAAAAAAAATTTGTTGACGATTTGGCGATTTCCTTCATCCCAAAAAGTGGGACACAGCGTTGTGATTGAACCCATGTGGTAAGAAGTTATATAACTCAAAGCTTCAGTGGTAGTTTCTTTGATTGTTTAAAGTATGGACATAGAGCCTCAAATTACGATAGAGAGAATCATTTTCTTAGAAGTGGGAGAAGAAATCATGTACCTGATGTATTCAAAGGGGTGAGAAGCATAAATGATACTATCACAAGGAAAATGGATAGATATCCCTGTACCTTGATGAGGAGTGTGGATAGAAAGAAGAAGATTGTCATCTATCTTAGATGCAGTCAATCCACACAAATTTATGAACATTGTAGATACATACAAGATGTTAAGATTGAAAAGATAAATAGGATTACGCAAGAATCTCATAGGAGCATACAAAAAGGTCACAAGGCAAACAAGCATGATTTAAAGGAATATCGAGAGGGAAAGAAAAGAAAGGGAGGGTAAGGAGAAGAAGCACAAGAAGAGGACAAGAAGGAAGAAGACCAAATATATTTCAGATATGGGATCTACTTTAGTAAGATCCAAAGGAAAGTCAAAGGGACTTTCTCCTCCCAATAAAAAATAATATGCAGAAGGATGCATCAATCCAGAAGATCTCTTGGAAATATCAATCAAGATGGATTGATGTGAGGAGGCTACTACTCAGGGGGAGTAGTAAACATGGTAAAGTAAGTCTAATTAGTTTTAACATCAAGTAGTTGTAAAGAGATGCATGAGTTTGCATAAGTTAGTGACCTAGGACTTTGATATAGAACCAATATTTGGATGGCTTGGAGGTGTGTATGAAAGAAGGTAAATGATCTTAACAAGGTGATTGAAGTAGAGAAGGAAAATGAAGTAGACATTGACATGATAAAAAAAAGTTGAAAAGAACAGATGGTACACCTTTTTCATTGATGTCAAAGGGGGAGAGAAGTAGATGTGAAAAAAATAGAAGATCTATTGAGATCAGATGAGAGACCTAAGAAGATTATAGAAGATCAAAAGGATGTACAGAAGTGGATTATTATAAGAGAGAAGAAAGTCTATATAATTGCACATAAGAAAGAAGAAGAAGAGTGGCATATGTCCTAGGGGAGAAACTAATGGAGAAGAGTATGTGATCAGATTGGGACCAAAGAAAAGATTGCTTCCATGGGGATCTGATTAGTGAGGAGGATGAGTCAGAGAGACTTTGAAAGATAATATGATTGATTGGTCTCAAAGGGGAGATTATTGGTCTCTAATTGCATTAATATGTTTTTTTCCATCACATGTTTCCATCAACGCCAGAGGCGGATATTGTTGGAAATTGGCATGTTGGATGTGTTTTCATTGATGTCAAAATATCAAAGGAATAAGAGAGGTGTCAAAATCTCAGAAGAAGTTAGAGGAATTGACTAGAAGATATATTTGTTGGATGTTAACTGAACTATTACAAGTTAGTCAATGGAATAGGATGTCCAGGGGTTCATTAAGGTCTGGGTATTGAAGATATCAAGTCCCACATGAGGGAGATTGTTGATGAAGGAAAATACTCAGTTCATTCCAATTTTCAGAAGATAATGTGAAGATTTAAATATGATTCAAGGTCAGAATTTGTAACTAGCAGACAAAGTGACAGACAATGTTGATAGGTAGACAAAAAAGGATCGGGTATGATGAATCAAGTTGGAATCTAGTGGAGTGCACTTATGAGTTTGTTTGGGACATACTCAGATGTCCTCAACTCAAAGAGTTGATAATTCAGAGGTCCACATGGAATAATTCTATTGTCTCAGAGGTTAGTGTTAGTGTTCATGAGGAACAAGTGAAAAAGGGTTGGCAAATCCAATGGTTATGATGGATTTGTATAGATGAGAATTTATCATGATGCTACAAGATGTTCTTGAGGTATGTTCTTGTGATTTGGTGATATACATGGATCAGAATGATCAAATTGATGGACTTTTCAGTCAATAATAATAATTTTATTATTTTTCTTGTTCTTGGATAACTAGATTGGTAAATCATGGTGTGCAAGTGGTAAATTGTGAAATCTAAGAGATTTATGATCTCTAGCTGGTTGTTATGAGTTGTAAGTTGTATTTTATGGTTAGAGATGGATTTGACATGAGATTTGGTATGAGGATTTCAAATGAATAAGAGTTAGGGTTTGGATACCTAATTCTTGGTATAAGAAGATGAATTAGGGAAAATTTAGATGTGGATCCTGGATGTAGATGCTAGAGGGTACTAGTAGAGGAAGAGTTTGATTGAGGGATGATCAGAAGTGGTTCAACAAGAGGTTGAATAGGGGTATGAATTGTGCTACAGTGGAGCTATATCAAACATGAGGTAGATGTCATTTTCATAATTCACAAGATCTCAGATAATTGTAGTGATTAGTTTGTAAGGTAGTGAGTCTTCCTCAGGGTTGTATCCCAAGGCATTTCATTTGAGTAGTGATCCCTAGGCAGTGAGTCTGAATGAAAGCGCATTCCCCATATATCGTAACAGGTTTATACTTCTAACAAGGTATTTACTTATTGTGGGTAATTAGGCCTACCGTGGTTTTTCCCTTAATAGAGTTTCCATGATAAAAATAGTGCCGACCTATGTGGATGTATTTCTGATTTGTATATGCATGCATGTTTTATACTCTATTTATTCAAATCAGATTTAAGAGTACACAAGGTTAAGGGTTTTATACTCTATGTGATGCCTCTCATTTGTGTACTCTATTGATTTAATTACCAAATGTTACTATTGGCATCTTTTGTAGGAATCTCATCATTATAATTGGTACTCACAACAAGCCCAAGATCGTCGCATTGCATTGCATTGCACTAGGGCCGTCAAATTCATGGAGATCAATATCTAAAAGATCCTAAGGATTCTCAAACAATGGATTTTATAAATATATCATTTGGCCATTGTATTCTGATTGTCCAATATTGCATATTGTTAATGCAAGCAGAGAAAGAATTGTTCAAGTGAGAAAATTGCATTGTAGGCTAGAATTGTGAGGATGGGAAAATCTCTAGTAATGAGTTTTGTGCTTTGTAATGGTATTTCATTGTAAGGTTTCTAGATCAGTCAAAGTTTCTTGATTGAGTCTTTGGTAGCTATTGTGGGGCATTGTAATTTGGCATTCTCTGTAAAACAAATGCAAGCATTCTCGACATAGTCCGACTTGAATTCCGTGTAAGTGGATTTGCGTTGTGATTGAGATCTTTAATATTAAAAAGACTTCATTGCCCCAAATACTTGTGACTATTGTATTGTTGAAATATTATAAGTTCTTGATACTAGTTCTTTGCATTCTTGTTACATTCTTTATTATCTGAGTTATCGGGTTATGCACTCAATATTTTACTTATGCATAGAAACTAAAGGTGAGACATAGTCTGGTTATGTGCTAAGTTGTCATAACGTACGTGAGTACCCCTTGTTGCTATTGTTGAGCTTGAATAAGGATGCACTTAGACGTGCAATGTTCTAAGTTGCACACAGATCATCATCAAATGGATTCAATGCAAGGACATCAGCTTAGATTGATCCTCAGGGATCGTGCGACCTATATTTCTTTAAGTACTGAATGTTACCACTGGCATATTTTTTGGGTAGCTCAACATTCTGATTGGTTCTCACAGTGAGCCCAGGATCGTTGTGTTTCATCGCTCTAGGGATGTCAGATTCATGTAGATCAAGATCTAAAAGATCCTAAGGGATCTCGCATAGTGGCTTTTATAAATAGACACTTCGGGCATTGTATTGTGATTATCTAGTGTTGCATGTTGTTAAGGCGAGCCGAGCAAGAATTTCTTAGGTGAGAAAGTTACATTGTAGGCTACAATTGTAAGAATGATAAGATCTCTGGGAATGAGTTATGTTCTTTGTAATTGGATTGCATTGAAAGGTTTCTAGATCAGTCAATATTTCTTGATTTAGTCTTTGGTACCTATTGTGGGCCATTATAACTGGGTATTTTCTATAACATGGATGCAAGCATTCTTGGTGTAGTCTGACTTTCATCATGCATAAGTGGCTTTGTCTTATAATTGATATATTTAATGGTAAAAGGACTTGTGTTGCCCCAAATACTTGTGTCTATTGCAATGATGTAATCTTACGGGTTCTTGATACTAGTTCTTTGCATTCTTGTTACGTTCTTGATTATCTAAGTTATCTTTTTATGCTCTCAATGTTTTAATTTTGCATAGAAACTGAAGGTGAGGCATAGTCTATTCTAGTCATTGCATAAATCCTAAGTGCTAGAGTCAATGCAACACAGGGGTCCACTCTAACCCCGTGACAGTTCTGATAAAAAATGAAGATGAGGTGTAGTTTGTTCTAGTCATTGCATTAATCCTAAGTGCTAGAGTCAGTGCTAAGTATTGAATTAAGTCATTGGATATACTTATTTTACATGAGAAATAAGTATGCATGTAAATTAACATCAAATTTTCTATTGTTAGTCGTAATAATGACTTTAGATCATCCTTCATCAACACAAATCTAACTCAAATCAAACATAGTCTCTCATCTATAAATCATAGATTTGAACTAAAGTTTAATAGGTCATATGTAAATCAACATAAAAATTGAAGGTGAACGCTTGGTTGAAATTAATATATGTTAAAACCCCTCCCCCTTAATTCCAACTAAGGAGAATTAAAACTAATGCAAGGAAAGAGGAAAGAGGGAAATCTTAGTGGGAACAAAACCCCCCTCAAAAATAACAAGAGATGCAGCAAAAAAAAAATTGTGACAAGAAATTTGTGGACATCTGTCAAATGATAACTTCCATAGTGCTAAATGAAGAGACTCCTTTGAAACCAAGATGAACATCAGGATCAATCTTTATGAGTTCCCCCAACAACACTACTCGAAAAATGAGTAGATCGAAAACGAAGGGAAATTATCTATCAATTGAAGATACAAAAGACAATAATCTGCATAGGCACCCCCAAACAATGAATAGATGAAAAACAAAGGCAAAAAATCTATCATTCAAAGATGAACATGACACATGAATCCATACGAGTGACCCTAATGACACTACTCAACTATGCACGAATAAATTGCTAGTTGAAAATACAGGTTCCAATTGTCTATAAAACTTATCAACTGTGGAACCAAGGAAGCATCAACACGAATAGTAGAAACCCTTTCATAATGTTGAAAAGAGAGGCATGACAGATCCAATAACATGGTCTCACTAAAGAGGAATTGAAGGCAAGGCCCATGTAGTAAGAGCATGACCTTGGCCTATCTCCGATGCAAAATTCAAGACAACCTCTATTTCCATGATTGTTCGATGCAAGCCTCTACTTTTGGGATAAAGAAGAATCTTTGGCTTCCATTCACAATATTTTAATGGAATGAGAATGTGAGAAATTGAAAATTCCATTCTTTCAAGTTTTAATCTTCAATACTTGAAAATAAAAAAAACTTACATTTATTTTCCTAGCTCCTCTGATACCATGTAGAATTTTGCAGTTACTATTGTAAAAGAATTATAGATCTAGCTACAAAAAGAGGAAAAACATCTTTACAAGAATACAAAAAAAAGGATCCAAGAATGAATAAAATTATATTGATCACTAACAATAATATGCAAAGATTGCATGGTTTATAACTTTATACAATGGAACTGCTAACAAATAACCAATGTTAGCAGAGAAAATTACAATGGAAATTACATGATAAATAAGTATGCATGTAAAATTAACATCATCTTTTCTATTATTAGTCTTAAGCATGACTTAATATCATCCTTCATCAATGCAAATATGACTAAAATAAAACATAGTCTCTCATCCATAAATCACGTATCTAAACTAAAGTCTAATAGGATGTCGTCTGTAAATCAGCCTAAAAATTGAAGGTGAACATTTGGTTGGAATTAATATATTCTCTATTGTTCTATAAAATTAATGTTGGCTTTCTAGATTTCAAGTTATGGGTTTGGACATCAATCTCAGTTTAAGTTAATGAATTGTACCATATTGTGTGGCAAAATTGATGTTCACTTTCCTCGTGTTCAGTAATGAAATTGTTACAATAAATACATTTTTTTAAATAAATTTTGAATCATGTTACTGTTAACTATTTTCACATCCAGCTCAAATTGGCAAAGATGGGTAGCTAATCAACTAAGGTGAAAGGTACATTTGGTTCATTTAAAAATAATTAGTTTCATTTGGTGTTTAAATTGAAAAGAAGAATGCATAGGGTAAACTGGAAACAAAGAAATGCACAAAGGAAATATCACTTTCTTTTTCATTTATGGAGGAAAATATTACATTCATATGCAAATGTATTACAGAATATTCCAAGTACATATTTGCAATATAAGTTCTCTATTTTCGTTCTTTTCATTTACAAAAGGAAGAAACAATTTTATAACCCACACAAGTCATGGGACAACTCATAAAATAATGCAGAATATAATATACAAGTGAAAGGAAGTCAAGGTCTAAAGAGAGGGTAAGATCCACCATTGTCTGAGGTAATGACAAACTGCATTGAATTTGGGGTCATCCATCTTCCAAGAGTTGTCTCTGTATCTTCCACATACCTGCAAGATTGGTAAAGCGTGGTGTCAGTCAAGGAGACCGAAAATGAAGGGTCTTGATCCTATCTATAGAGATTGACTAATCATTCAAGCATATTTTCAGTTGCATCATGTAAAAGATCAAAAGAGAAAAAAGGAAAGCAAGCTGAATCAGATGTTTTAAAACTAAAAAGTCTGTGTTATGTACAACTATAGGAATACATAAATGTAATATATTGAAGGGACATATCCTCAAAATATGAAACCTTCTAGTTTAGTATCAATATTGTCGAGCTACGTAAAGACAATGAATTATTAAAGGGACATGCATGTGTTTTCATGAAACCTTTTGATTCAACAATCATGAAACAAGTGAGATCAAGAATGAGCAACATGATGATTAGCTCAAAGGAAAGCATCAAGGATTATATCAAGAATAATATAGAATGGTCCCAAGTTAATGTTCATACAAATGCACAAGAAGTTAGGGCATCGATGTGTTATAGGAACATAACAAAGTACTCTTGTCTCATCAGAGATAATAGTCTAATATCATGTTATAAGTTGAAGGAAAAATTATGTTGCTACGAAGACCAATTCACAAATCAAGGTTATAAATCAGGAGGTATGATCTAAATATTTTCACTAAGCTCATTAAACTCTATGTTAAATAGTCACAAATAAAGTCGTTATGGATACTATAGAACAGTGAATGAGCAATGAGATATTTGGAGAAGCTTTAATAGGTGCTACTACAACCATGGCATTAGTATAAATAACAAGGAAAATAAGGCCTCAAATCCTTACCGTGATCAAGGAAAGCTACAGATGAGTGTAAAAGGTAAAATAGTGATTTTCATTTATCAAACAACAATCAAAGAGGATCCTTCATACAATGTTTCAAAAAATGAAGAATATCATTTTTATATGTATAAGATAACCACAATGATAACTAAATGAAATCATCATAGCAGAGACATATCAATTAATACAGAGATCATAGCAAGACATATTCATGCTACAAAGGCTAATGAATAACATATTCATTTCAAACAAACATCAATTAATACATACTGAAGACAATGACTATCAAGAATAGTCATAGGGAATAGAATATAAGCATCATTATTTTGCAGTACATGAGTATGAAACAATTTAAACACATGGAGGATACACAAAGAGGAGCAGTATGCAGTGACATCATTTCCAGTCAAAAGGTAATTTCAAAGTATGCAGTGGTATAGTAACACTACAGTGTGATCGGCTATGATACATAAGAAACAAGTGACCGAACAAATCAATGCTATTATATGTCAATGAACAATCATGAGTTATCAAGGCACAAATGTAACTGAAACTTATAAATTAATGCTTCAGATTGTATATCATGGAGAGACAGATACAAGCATCTGAAGGTGAGTTGATCAAGCCAAGAGATTTAGGAACATCACCTACTAAGTTGTTGCAACAATTCAGAATCGTGTTACAAAAGAGCATCAAATTCATATATAAAAGTCATAACAGTACCATGCAATCAGCTCATAAAGAATAATGAAAGAATTCAAAGTAAAACAAAACTCATGAACAGATGAATAAAGAACAGATTACACCAGCATTAAGAATATCATGAAGGAAGCAATCTATCTTTTGAATCTACAGGATCAAAAAAGGGACTAAATATGCAAATATAGTTACAAGTTCTGAGAACAGTGCAAATAATATGAAAACATTATTGTTGTGAATGTTTTTATTTTCATGAGAAGGGATAGTAAGTAAAAAAAATGGAAGCCACTTGAAATCAATTAAATAGCCTACATGTTACACAAAATAGAGGTTATGATACATGGAGATCAAGTATAGTAATGGTGGAAGTTATAATCTTAAATGAGATGCTAAGAAAAGAGTGTGTAATTTGCATCAATGAAGAAAGGATCATAGTTATGCCAAAGCACAGTAATCAATTAAGAAAAGAGCACGAGATGAACAGATATGGTGATATCTACAAAGGAACTATTGTCAAAACTACTACCAAATTTGGTGTAATTGTTGTTATTGTGTACAGTGATTCTCAGTAATTTGGTGGTCACTAGGTGGAGCCCAATATGAAACTGCAATAGTTTATTTAAATTCATCGGAAGAGTTGTTCAAAGTAAGCCCTTCTCTCTGCTTACAAAAGGATACATTATTGTTTTAGCAAGAGATTGATCTATCAAAGATACAATTTAGAGGAAAGGGGGAGAAAAATGAGCATTCGCTATTTTGAAAACGAAAATACAAATTGCATCAAGATTTTGTTCCGCAGTCACAATATAAAACAAGAGCCACATGACTAAAACCCACAGATTTCCACAATATACATTCTTATTTTACAAATCATGAGTTTGAGCATTGAATGTAGTGATTGATTAAAGGACCTTGACATAAAATACAAATATATTCATGTAGGAAGATGTATCTATCTTTTTTTCTTTTTGCGGAGAGAATATACAATCCGAATATATAAATATTAGAGAAAATCATGTACTCAAAAGATAACTGTAAAAAACCCTTCATAGTAGTGAGAAGGAAAGAAGCTATTGCTTAAGAGGAACATATAAAACCCAAATTCGAAAGAAAACCCTTAAATGTTTGAGCAAGGGCATATATATTTGTAACAAGGGTTTGAATCAGGAGTTTGTAAAGTAAAAGGAGCAAACAATGAGTCACAGTGTCGTCTTTTACAAAAATCATTTCCAAAAAGTGAACACAAAGAAAATCAGAATCATCATGCTATAATGAAGAATAGATGCATATAGATGGAGTTACGGAGTATTCTTCGACATCTATGGTGAGGAAACCCTATGCCCTAAAATTTTATATACACATGCACAGATATATAGTTTTCTTTTGATCTATTGAATACTCTCATCGAGGAAATGAGGAAAATGTGTAGCCATAGAATTTTTGGCACGGGTTTTGAGTATATTATAGATTTAAATGGAATAATGACAAGTTATGGTTAAGGAGATGTGAATACACGGGTATATGCAAGAAAAGCACCAAGATCTTGCCAATACACAGCACAAAGGATCAAAACAAAACCATGGTTTCATGTATAGGTTTTCAACAATGGAATACAGGGAAATCTGTAATGAATCTTCATTTAAAAATCCTCATGTTTTTTTAAAGCCGTCAACATAGTTATTTGAAATTGAAGAACCCCAAAAGATACATTATAAGAAGATTTTCTTTAAAATTTCATATTTTCTGTTATAAAAAAAAAGACAAGAAGCGGATTTAAGAGAAAACTATCATTTTATTTGCAAAAGAAAGACAAGCTTCGAGTCTATGGTCTTAAAACATAGAGAGAGCTCATAGGTTAAATACATGTTAAAAGTTAAAAAAATAATCTACAAGAGAGTAGCTCGAGAAGGCTCCACGATGCCTTCAAATTTTCAAACCCGAACTAGGTTTTCTCAAAAATGAAAATGATCAAATGAGGAGATATTTTAGGGTTTCATGACCTAATATCTTTTGGTGGTCAAACATGTTTAAAGACATGATTTTTTATGGGAAAAATAAACAAGAGTCCTGTTATGTTATGGGCATTGATACATTTTGTATTACATTACTATTTAATAAATATAAATATTATTTGTAGTATTATTTTATTTTTAATTGCAACACTTTCTTTATATACTTTTTTTGATGAATAAAGGCATTTCTATTAATGAAAATATTAAAGTACAGTATTCACAAAAAAGGGGTCGGGGGAAAAAGTCACCCCGCGAGAGACATATGGCACCTAGGCCGGAACCTTACAAAACATATAAAAAGATAAACCCTCAAGCTGTGAAGGCAGTTGCAGAAGAGGGAGGAGGATCTCTGTCATCAGGATTGCCCCAAACATTGGGCTTTGGGGTCTAGTCGGGAATTGACTAGCTATCTTTTTTTTCTTCTTTCTCCAATTCTCCTTCCTCCCGCCTGGGCGAGATAGCAAGCGCCAGGCGGGGGACTTTGTCAGAAGTGGTAGGAGGCCACGCAAGATCACTGGCCGAGGGCCAAGAAGAGGTAGCAGCTGTAGAAATAAGCAAGGGAGGCTAGCCAACACCCGCATCCCTTCGACGAGGAGGAGAGGCAGAGAGGTGACACCATTGGCGCAGAGTCCTGGACTGCCTGGCAGAGGAACTCCGACTGCGACGGCGGCCCCTGGATGACGTGTGGTTAGCCGAGAGAGAGTCCGGAGGCACCCTAGCAACAATACAAAGGGCATTGCCCCAGTGCTGCAGTAGCTCCTACAAATGGGCGGCCTCTAAGGCCAACTTGTTTGCTTGCACCTGAATCTGCATCATGACATTGTTACAAAGACATGTCTTAGCATAAAGAGAGATATGAATATCCAGAGAGCTGTGAGAAAAAAGAACAACATTTCGTTCTTTCCATAAAGTAAACAAGATCTCCATCCTAAAAGCATGCCATATCTGGGTATACTGGGAAGGCATTATGGGAGAGTCACCAAGGAGCACCATATGCCAAGAAAAAGGCTCTGGCCGAAAAGGCAAAAAAAGGTTGTGAATCTAGATCCAATAATTATGGGCACAACGACATAACCAAAAAATATGCATGATAGTTTCAGAATGACCACAAAAAGGACATTTAGGGTCAGGCACACCTAAATGCCAGAGCTGAGCTCCCAAAGGTAAGCCCTGGTAAAGCAAACACTAAGCAAAATGAGCAATCTTAGGCCCAGTGACAGAATCCAAATAGTGTGAAAATGTCAGCTCTAATTCTTCTGGGAAGAGGAAAGATGTCATCTTTGGTTGAGAGAATCAATCATGGGCAAATGGGGCACAAGCCAATAATATCTAAGCTTGGGCTTGTAACTAGTGAAAGATGTAGTAGGATACCATTTCTAGTCCTTCCACCATGGTTTAACTAATTGAATTCTCAACTTGTGCAAGAGGTGGGGCGGAATAGCCGAAACCAGCAAGTCAAAAGTCTGACGATCTGGGCGAATGAGCCAGAACTAAACACGAAGGTCATCCCAAGAGCAAAGACTCATAGTGGCTCTAGAAAACAGATCTTTCAGAGTTTGAATGCCACGTTTGTGAAAATGAAGAGCACTCAAACCCTGGATTCTGGCAAGTGGGATCCCTTGTTGAGAAAATAAAGGGAACCACCAAACGTTTTGCTGGTTAAGAGAAAGACCAACATGAAAACCATTCCCAGCCTAGTGAAGCCAGGGTTTGACAGCTTCCCAGGCTCTCCAAATACTTTTGGCAACAAAAGTGCCCTGGATTTGAACAAAGTCCTTCATAACAAGAAGGGTTTGAAAGTCAATCCCCTTCCAGGCGGGCTTGTGTAAGGGGTACCCTAAAGAAATACAGTGTCGAAGAAAAATTTTCCAAGCCTCATTTCCTATGAGACACTGCATGATCTATTTCGCACAAAGGGCCAGCCCCTGTTTCTGAGTATCAAGCAAACCAAGCTCACCAAAGGTCTTGGGGAGGCAACAGAAATCCTAGGAAACTCTGTGAAAACCATGATGGTCAATTCCAGAAGCCCAAAGGAAGTCACGCAATAATTTCTCAAGCTTCTTGTAAGAGGCTTTTGAGGGAGCCCAGCATGAAGAATAATACACATGCGTGGCTACCAAAACCTTGGAGCAGATCTGAAACTTTCCTACAAGAGAGAGCGGCTTGTTGATCCAATATGTAAGTTTTTTTTCAATTTTGGCTAGAACTGCATTCCATAATTCTGTAGGAGTAGCTTGAAAAGCAAAGGGGCCCAGGAAGCAGAATATTTCCTCATATTGAATCCTGGACCATCCAAACTGGGAAAGCCAGGGCGAATCGGGAAGGGTAGATTGTCTGTAACATAAGATTTTATGCCATTGATGGTTGAACTGGAGACCAAACAAAAGGTGTCTAAACACTGCAAGGCTGCCTTGATATTCTCTTCATCCTCTTCTAGAGTGAGGAAGGAATCATCAACAAAATGGCCATTGGCCAATTGCTGAGAAGAGTCTGGTAAAGAGATTCCCCGAACACGACCCATAGAAATGGAGTGAGAAAGCAAGTAGCCAAATCCTTCAGCCGCTAGAACATATAAGGCAAGAGTCAAAGGACATCCTTGTTGAATTGACCAAAAGAGCCCAAAAGTAGAAGACTGTCGGCCATTGATGGTGATGTAGGCAGAGGCGTCACTAAAAAGCATCTGCACGGAATGGAGAAATCTGGGACCAAAGCCAAGAGCGTGAAGCATAGCTAAAATAAAAGGCCATTCAATGTGATCATAAGCTTTAGCAAAATCAATTTTAAGAAAGAGGGCTTTCTAATGAGACTTACGAGCCCATTCCATACCTTCCCAAACCACAATGATATTGTCAAGAATAAATCTTGATTTGATAAAGCCAGTTTGCTCCGGCCTAACAATCTAAGGCAGAATGTGACAGAGTTTGAGAGCTAGAGCCTTGGCAATGATCTTGTAAGAGACATTGAGCAAGGTAATAGGCCTCCAATTACAAATATCCTCTAGGTCCCCAGCTTTGGGAATGAACTTGATATTGCCTTGATTAATGATGCCCCAAGAGTTTGGTAATGAAAAGCTTCAAGGTAGACCTGGTGAAGATCATGACCAATAGAATTCCAGAGGGCTTTGTAAAACTCACAAGGGAAGTCATCTCATCCTGGGGCTTTATCATCAGCCATAGCAAACACTACTTCTCTAAGATCCTGCAAGGAAAGTAGTTGATCACAAAGAACCCTCTAAGAGGGGGAAACGCATTGAGGGACAACATCAATGCAGTCAACAAGAGCTTTATCACTGGCAGGAGAAGATCCCTGAGTGGCAAAGACTTGTTCATAGTGATGAACAAAGGCTTGCAGAATATCAAGAAGCTCCGTGAGGAGATAGTGACCTTCTTTAATCCTGGTTATGCCCACATTGGTATGATGAGCACAGAGAGAACCAAAAAATTCTTTAGAAGCTTGGTCTCCAACTTTTAACTAGTGCATTCGAGCTTTGATCTAGGTACCTCTGGCAGCATAGTTGTCTACAACTTGCTTCTGATGACGTATCTTGGCAAGGTGAAGTTGTAGGTCCTGATTGAAAGGATCTTGGGCTAAGGCCTCGATGGCAACATGCAAAGCTTTGGTGTTGACATCATAGGATCTATGATGATACTTGGTAAGTTGCCTGCCATAAATGCGCAAAAAATGTGTCGTACACCGACTGGCATCATTCCACCATTGAATCTAGCCTGGCGACTGAGATGGCCAAGGCTCGAGGTTCCAAACCCGATGAATGTGGGATACCGTGGAAGGGTGGTGAAGGACAGAAGTATTAAAGAAGAATTGAATGGTGGGAGGCCATGCCTTAGCTGTCTGCCAAATAATATTAAATTGAATGGGGAAATGGTCTGACAAGGTCACATCAACAAGAGGAGTAACCGGTAAGGCTTGCTTTTCGGAAAAAGAGAAGAAAGATTGTGCCAAGATCATAGCACAATCAAGCCTTTTATGAATTCTGTCAGATGAAGCTCTAAAATTAGATCAAGTGTGCTAGACCCCATCAGGACAGCGATGTCCAATATTGGGATAAAAAAGCCCTAATTTATTGCGCATGTAGTACCAGACTTCTCTCTCTTTAGCTGTCCATCAAAAGGGAAAAAGGCCATCCTTGTCATAATCCATTTTGACCATATTAAAATCACCACAAAAAAGCCAAGTTGCAGGTGGTAGAGAATCTGCAAGCCAATGCCAAAGGTGAGATCTCTCAATAGCATCATTGGGAACATAAACATTAACTATGCCAAAAGAATGATTCTGGATTAAAGTGGCCCAAACAATTCTCTGCATGGGATCTGAGCCATGACTAACCAAAAAAGAATGCCAACAAGGAGAAAGGAGAGTAACAAATCCACCTCAACCAGCCTCGTGCTGAGAATAGAGAGCAAGGTTCTTAGGCCAGATAACTTTGCAAGTAGCATCAAGCAAAAAACCAAAAATTAAATAACTTCCTGGAGGCAAAAAACATCCAAATGACTAATACGATGACGCACATCCCTGACAAAAAACTTTCTAGGCAGGTCTGTCAAACCTCAAACATTCCATGAGATGTACTTCATGGAAAAATAGTGTCGTCCATACCATCACCTTCCCTAAGGGAAGCAAAACTATTTGATAAATAAGCTAGGACAAAATCATTCCCAGAATACTCCATGGAAATATTTTTTCATTTTTCTTGCATGCCCTCAAACCCATTCTCAACACGTCTAGGAGGGCTACGAGAATGATGAAAAGGAGCAGGAGAGGCAAGTGTAACAGCTACTTGAGGCGCGCGGGCTAAAGGAGCAGAAATGCTGGAGTCAAAAACTTATTTCCCCTACAAAATAGGGTTTGAAATCGGAGTAACCTTTTCAGTATGAACCTCAATAGCCAGAGGTGGCAGTTGGGATGTGGAAGCCAAAGAAATAGGCTTGGATTTCTTGTTTCGGCGGCTGACAATAACCCAGTTATCTTTCTTAATTTCTTCTTTTTTTCCAACATCAGTTGGTCGAGAACTAGAATCCTTGGGAGGAGACTTGGTACAAGGCACTGCTAAAGGGAAGCCCTTAATCTTGTGCTCTGCAGATTGACATCGATAACATGTGTTGGGAAGGTTGAGATAGAGCACCTTCTGAGTGAAGGTGGTCTTTCCAACTTGTATCTCAACAGACTCTTTGAGGTCCCTAGAAAGGTTGACCTCAACAAAGAGCCTCTTTTGAGGTCAAGGATTGAGAAAATGGTCATGCTCGCTACATATAACCCTACGTAGTGTTTGCACTATGGCATGCATGAATGGCCAACAGGGTAGAGGGAGACCAAGAAACTTGACCCACACAAGAACTTTCAGATTATTGTCGTCGGAGATGAAAAAATCTTGAGACTAGTGCTAAAAAACTAAAAGGGAAGCCCTAAGATTCCAGGGTCCTTTGGCAAATATGGCGTCAACATGGGAAGGGTTAGAAAAAAGAAACAAAAAAAGCCCTTGGTGAGGCTCTGAATGCCATCTAGGCGGATTCCATGAGGAGTCCAACCTTTCGCAACCCTATCCTTGATAACATGTTCAGGAGGGTTACGACCCAGAAAATAGCCAATAAGGGTATGCATTTCAAGCCAAGTACAGGCATCATCAAACTCATGTACGGGTAAAACAATATCAGGCTGAGACATACCTCATGAAACACTTTGGGAATAAATTTGCGTGGTCATTTGCTTGGCAACGCCATTGCTATCCGTAACCACACCAGCACCAACATCAACTGTTGGGTGAGTAGTGGTTGGAGCCATAAATACCAAGTTATTTCCCACAATAACTACAGAGTGAAAGGACAGAAAGATGTAGAGAGGCGACACAAAACTAAACCCTAGCAGAGCATAGACCATTTTCTCAATTATATTATTTTTCTTTTTTATATACTTAGTATTTATTAAATAGTAATACTTACTATTTATTAAATATTAAATATATTCAGTGCAATTAATAATAAAATAATATTTGGAGGTTTTTGCATGATACTTTATTGTAAATAATAATAGCTTGGGTATCAAATTACAAGACCTCAAATTATTAATTATTTTTCTATGAATGCAAAGATATATTAGAGAGATTCGGTTGCATGAGGAGCTTTCTTGGACTTGATGCCTATTTGGAGTCACTTGGGGTTCACATGGAGTTCATTTTTTGTATGAGGTAGATATTTTCAAACTTAGAGTTCTTATTATGGCCAAGGAGGATTTTTCATTTTCTTCAACAGTACATGGGCGGTAATGGGCTATTTTTTACCGTTGTGGAGTAGTTGGAGTGAAAATGGAGACTTCACATCATATGTATATGCATTAGGAGGGTTTTAGATCATTATTATGTAGATTTTTGGAGATGCACCCCTCTTGATGCATGCTTTCTTGAGACATCTGAGATTGATTTCTATTTTGAGTTTTGGAGTGATAGTTGCAGTTTGAGTTTAGTTTCACTTTTTTTAAGCTAACCTTCCTATAAGGTTTTTTGTTCTTAGAGTTTCTTAGTAGTCATTTCTTTTTGCTTTCTTTTGCACATTGCAAATTGCTAGCATCTTATATTGAGAATCATTATTGTCAGACTTATATCAGCATGTTTGTTTGATTTTGATATAGTACAGATTGATCCTTCTCTTATTGGTGTGTTCTTGGCATTGAATTGTGGATTTAACTTGATTTATATGGTTTTGGAAAAACCCTCTAATTAGTTCCATTTAGGTATTCAATTTTTATGCATGTTATTGTCATTATTTCAGTTGTATATTGTGTTTATTAGGTTTCAGTGATCTGGATTGTGGAAATTACCTTCCCTTTTCAAGAATTTATTGCTTAACCTTTATCCAATCTGGTTGGTGAATTTGAGTTGTGAACAAATATTATCTTGTTCAAGTTCATTGTGATTTATTGGCTGTGAGTGAGTTTTGAAAATATATATTTTGGTGTAATACCCATTTAGATATAGGTTTCATTTTCCTGCATATCTTTCTATCTCTTTTCCTACCAAAGATAGTTTTAGGTGATCAACAACGAAGCCAATTACCCATAGTTTAGAGATTTATTTTCATCATAGGTAAACCCACATACCTAAAAGTCATTCGATGTTTCAAAGAATTTCCATGTCTCATACTTAGCAAATTCAGGTGCAATCCTTCATGACAACAATTACGTATTTCATAAATAAAAACCTTGATACTTATTAAAAACATTATATTGTGATTATTGTTTTGAGTAGTTAATAATTTGTGTGCAATACTCAAATATTTGATTTATAAAACCTTGTAGTGTAATCAGAACCCATGTCCACATTCTTTCCAATGTCTATTTTTGAAGTACAAGTGTTTTCTTTGTTTCATAACAGGTTAAATTTTTGTCCGTATCATAATAGAATAAGTGAAAGCTTTTTTTTTGCCATAAGTTGTTAAGCATAAATTATAAAATACAAAGTGAAAATATATCATGTACATTGATTAAAAAACATTCAAGTCTAGTATTTCATTTGTAAATCAGGCACTAAGATGTCCATTGAACACATCTTTTAGCATTAAGATGCCCATCTCCAACATGAGACTTAAATAGTCCAACCAATTGGTATCTATAAATACTAACTCTATCTATTTGCATTCTTGTCAAATCATCTTATGTTTCTTTTTGTGTTGTTGTAATCCACCTACAAATAAAGTCCTGAGATTTTTGTTTAGCATTCCTTTTAGCACTAAGATGTCTTTGGGGGATAGGTATTTTATATTTACAACTAATACCTCTCTCTATCTACATTCTTTCTTCATCCTTCAATATATTTGTTTTAGTAGTAATGCACCTGTAAATCAAGTGCCAAGATATTCATTCAAAATTAAGATGTCCTTGGGGAAAGGAAACAATGAACACTAGCTCTATCTTTTTCCCCATTATCTAGCATTTCTTAGTTGTAATCCACCTACAAATCAAATGCTAAGATGTCAATTCAACACACCTTTCAACAATAAGATTCCCTTAGAAATATTAGAACATATTAAGCACTTGGTTCTCATGTAAGAGACCAAGGTTGAATTCTCCACAAGAATATCATAATGTGACAAGCCATGTTGAATGGATATTTACCACTTAAATTGCAAGTAGATTACTGCCAGAAAGTGCTACAAGATGCAACAACAATGCAAATAGAGTTCATGTTTGCAACATGTAGATGGTGGTAGTAATGTGATAAAGAATCATGTACATAACACTTTCTAGTTCCATTAGCCAACAAGTCCCTTTCTTTTGAATGCTTATGCAAAAACTTAATACAATTTTAATTTCATGTTCTTCATTAGCTAGATAAACATGTTGGTTCCAAATTTGGTCCACCCTTCATCTGTAAGTGCAAACTCTTCTTCTTCCTTACTATCTTCTCCTTTCTTCTATTCATCTTCCACTATAATATATTATTCATCCTCAAGAAGACCTAAGTGCTTCTTCAAGATAGTCTCCATTTCATCTTGCACTGATTCAGAATTGCCAATCAGCAGTCTTGTAACTTTTGTCTTGGTCTTGAAGTCAGTCTCACTTTATCTAAAATTTCTTTTATTTTTTCTCCATTTAATTTTGGCTTTAAATGCACCAAGTCATATTCAATCAATACTTTGTCTTTCATCAAATCTCCCTTCCATCTAGATTCAATTTTTTTGTATAGGGAGGTGGGAATTTTTCCTTGCAATTGCATAAGAACTTGACTGAACTGATTCATAACTTCTGCAACATCTTCAATTTTCCTTTGATCTTCTTCATTAAACCTATCATAATACTTGTTCACACCAGCAAGTATACCCCACTTCTTAACTTCATTAACAATTTTATCAACATGGATAAACTTACTAAGATCAGGCTTAACAGATTTTGTGGTAGGAGCACCAACCACTTTAGACTTCTTAACTTGTGTCTTAAGCTCTCTTTGTTCTTGTTCAAAATCTATTCCTTCTCCTTCCTCTTGTTCTTGTACCCTTTTTCTTTCTCCTTCTTTCTTTTACCACCAACCTTTGCAGCAATAGCTTCCTGTGCTTTAGTTCACTTAGGTTGTGTCTTCTTTACAATTTTCTTTACTGGAGTCTTGGCAGGAGGAGAGGGTTTCTCCTTCTTGACTATTGTGCTTCTTGTTTGTCTATCGGTTAAGACTCTACTAGTTGTAGAAGAAACTAATTCTACATCTTCTTCTAGAGTAGTAGTAGTTGGGGATCCATCTTTCCCATCTTTATGTTTTTCTCTCGCTTTATCAATGACTTCCTTAGTGAATCCTTTTTGCAAAAATAATTTCCCTACCTCTTTTCTTACTTTCTTTTCAATGCTCGATGCATTCAAAGTATCAGAAACTTCAAGATACTTCTCCTTGTAAGTTCCAAATCTCTTAGCATTAGGATCAATGGGCTTCTTTAAAATCTCATCTGCATAATAAATAGCTAAATGAGCTTCTATCTCATAACCCATAGCTAAGGCCCATGAAGTCCTAGGGACTAATGCCCCCATTTGACATGTATTGGTATCAACTATAAAGCGTGTATCATTCTTATAGTTCTCAACATGTGTTGGAGTCATTTCTCTCTCATGCATTTTCTTTTGAAAATCCTTAAAGTATCCCCATACTTTCTCTAAAAATTGATTTCCAAGCATCCTAGTATAATTCTCCATTTGAACTACCACTGGTGTACCTTCTACCTAATTAACTGGTCAAACACTAGGAAAGAAATTCCGAAAATAGAAAATCAAACCAACAAGCAATTAGTTGTACTCAAACACTTGCATTTTGTCTTTTTTCATCTTCTCCATGTTTAGAAAGAACTAGTCTCTCATCACACCACACAAATCATACTCTGCATTCTCTTTTACCATCTTGTATGTAGTATGAATTGTTTTGGTAGGCACACTATTTATTCTACTTGAATAGAATACTTTGTATCCAACCACCATGGATGCAAACCTCATTTCTTCATCTATGATATCAATAATGGTCATTACTCGCTTGTCTCATTTGTATTTTTCCAGTTCTATGACCACATCTTGTGGAATGGATCTAAGTTGCGGTTGTATGCACCCAAAAATGGTCGCCTAGACTTTAGGCCCCATTTATTTGATTTATCAACCCTGAATCATTTTGATCAATAATCAATATTTTGAACAATATCAATTTCTTGATTAAATCTTAAAATTCGATCATGTATTAGATTTTTATCCTTGGGCTAACCATTTATCCTAAGTCTTTATTTAATTAAAAGGAATATTTCCTCCCCTTTTGATTAAATAAAAAGCCCCACTTTTCCTCTTATCCTAAATTGCACAAATAAAGCATTATTCATATTTTATAAAAAGGAGAAAAACACTTTTTGTCTCACATGAGGCTCAAAAGTCAACACTTCACTCTCATTGGAGGATACTTGTGCACATGGATTGCTCCTCTTTCAACCTCCACCACCGATTAAGAATTTTTGCCTCTTAATCTCAATGGTCCATTCCTTTGCATTTCTTATAAAAGGAAAGCTCTCTCCTTCATTTGCATACCATGTTTTTATGCTAATGTTATGCTACAGGTTTTAGGTGCATTGGGAGCTTTTGAAGATATTGAAGACTTGCTTCATTTCATTATATCATTTAGTTGCATATTTCCTTTGCTTAGTTTGCATGATCATGGCATATTAGCTTAGTTTCCTTTTATGCAATAGAGTAACTCACATAGCTTAATTAGGAAGATTGTAATCCATTGCTATTTCCTTTCATAGTTGCATTGTACTTTCATTTTGATAGATTAATCTTTGCATCATCATTTAGATTTGCATTGCATTGCATATTTGATTCTTGGAGATATTGGCATTGTTGCCCTTGTTTTCATTTGAATCTCTCATTGTATGGTTGACTAGCAAGGTCACAAGTTTGTAGCTCTAGTTGAGAGCAAATTTATCATAGTTCTTTGCAACTCCATGCATAAAGAGCTATGAGCCACTTTGTGAGGCCTCATTCTTGAACAACCTTGCATGTAATGGTTCATAGAAGTGCACCATTTTAGTGTGTACATTTCTGGCACCCACCGTGGGGCAGAGTAGATAGGCTTTGTCCTTTGTTTCATTGCATTTTTATCATTTTTCAGATTATTTTTCAAAAAATTTGCAGTTCTGATTTTCTGTCTCAGAATATCGTGCGATACTTCTCAATATATCGCGTGATACTTCTCAGGAATATCGCGCGATATACCTTTATATAGCGGTGCGACACTTCACGCAAGAGAAGAATCACCCGCCAGTACTGAGGTATATCACCTGGCATCGTGCGAAGTATCGCCCGCCCATAGTGCAGAGTATCGCCCAGACTGAGGTATATCGTGCGGCTATAGGGAATTGTGTCGCGCGATACTGGTGAATTCTGAAGTATATCGCCTAATCTGACAGAGACCTACATTTCCAGTTTTATCATCCGAATTTGATCATTTTAGTTTGTTGGTTTATTTTATTGTATTTAGATAAGTCTAACCTGCATCTTTTAGCTTGGATCTATCAGTTATTGCATATTTACATTTCGATTTGGATTTTGCTAACCTTGTTGGTCTAACAAGTTGTGCTTGTAGGTGCTCTCATTGCTTGAAATTTGCTAAAAATGCATGTCAAAGAGGGCTACTAACAGTTTTTGCAGGGCTGCCCAAGCATAAAAACAAAAAAAAAATCTTGCTTGATTATTTGTTTTCCTTTCAAGTGTGGCATTCACTAATTGTATTAGGAATTTTTAAAACCTTGTTATAGAAATTTTGAGGTGGTAGGAGAGTATGCTCTTCACCCTTGTGGTGAAACAGAAATCTTGACCCATCTTGGGATTTTGAAAGCAAGGGGGTAATTGAATCTTTGCTTGGTGTGTTTGGGAGAGATTCTTGAGATAGGGGAGTATGCTCTTCACCCTTATGGTAAACCAAAAACCTTGAACCTCAAGAGTTGATCTATTCTTTGTTTAGTTTAGGAATCCTTTAGCGGGCCTACTCTTGAGCAATCAAGAGGAATGACTCAAGTGGGAACAACCTTGTCATCATTTTCCTTGGTGGCAAGTGATTCCAACCCACTATAATCTCAAGGCTATCAAGGACACCAAAAACCTTGGTAGACATAACACTTATCTTCATTTGATGTGAGTAGCTCATGGGATTGCGACCATAGGGAAAACATTGAATAAGAATGCTTAAGGTATTCTTGAGGCTGCGAGGTCCTAGTCCTTTATGAGGAGCAAGAGGGGTGTTGTGAACGGAAATCCTTATTAAGAGCCATTAGATAGAAGCCACCTTGTTTAGCCACTTATCTTCTTAGTGCAAGGATTGATCCAAGTGGACTAACCCGGATCACCCCAAGATACTCACCATATGTGTCCCTTTGGTTGTGTTGTTTGACACTTCCACGACAAAGCCAATATCTCTTGTGGGAAACCACTTGGTGTGAGGCAAGGGGGCATCAAGTTGTGGGCTAAGTTGGTAAGTATTGAGCCTTGTCTTGTAGGTAGATATTACTTGAAGTGTCTTTGATTATGTGATACCAGTGTGAAAGTTCTCAACATACAAACAATCGGTAGCATTCATAGGGTGCTTTTTCAATTCTGATATCACAAGTGTTTGTCTTGGCAAGGTTTCTTTTGCCCTTGTTTCAAGTGTTTTGAGACATGTTTGATCCTTCACTATTTGCAAACCTGCCAAAATTCTGCTGATATTGTGACTGAAATCAAAAATATCAACCCTCAGACTGAAAATTTTGACTAAGCAGACCCAAAAATGCAAATTTTACACAATTCTGGTCAAGAGTTGAACAATTCTGCAACAGTATCGCCCTTTGTAAAGTGAAATATCATGCGATACTTTGTGCTTGCTAAAAATATCGCCTTCTTTGAAGAGAAATATCACGCGATAGTTCACCCTTGACGGACTATCGCCCGACCTGCCTGGAGTATATCGCCCTCCAGTACTGAGGTATATCACCTGGCATAAGGTGAAGTATCGCGCGCTTATAGGTATATCACCCCAGTAGCCTAGAGTATATCGCCTAGGTAATTTCTATCGTGCTTGCAATTTGGTCAGTTTCAGTTGCTATTAATCAGGATTAGGTCTTAGAGTAGGCTTCTTGCTCTGATGTTTGCAACCTGTCTTGACTCTAGATTTCTGGTTTTAGTCCTCTGGGATAGCATCATTTGATTTACGAAATCACTTTGGAATAATTGTCAAGTTAGAAGGTCATTCTTGGTGCCAGGATTCATCTCTAAGATTGTTAGCTACATTCTTGGAAAATTTTAGTGCTCTTATTGTCCAAATCGCTTTCATTTAAATCTCAACTTCAATCATATTTTGGCCTAGTCCAACCTCCTGGTTCAAATGTGCAAGGGTAGTCACCCTTTGATTTGAAGCACCTCTTTGACAGTGTTGGTAAAGCCCCTTTTATTTTCTCATTTCTCTTTGGACAATAGAGGACTTTGATTATCCTAGTTTGGCGCTGACACTTTGAGAGGTCACCTTATCATTGAGAGTATCTTTCTTTCATGTCAGTTACAACAAGGTACCAAGTCAATCAAGGGAAGCGACCTCCTGTTGCCTTTAGCCAGTTACCACCCGTCAAGACTCGTCGACAATATAAGGGAAAAGGACCCCTTTTTGATCAATCACTTAAGAGTGAATATGAGGTTTGTTTTAATTCAGGAGCTAATCCTAGTGAAGTGAGCACCTCTTTTGTACCACTTTCATCAAGCATGGACATGAGTTACACTTTCACCCGACAACAAAGAGAAGCCATGAATCAAACTCTAGAGGATATCTTCCAATGACATAGAAGAGAGTACGATGGTTCTTCTCATGCTAGTCCACCCGGGTCACCCCCCAACAATGCGAGGTATTTTGATGCTCACCAACGAGCCGAGAGACATCATAAGCAAGCTCACTCAGATTCAGGGTCACAACACAAGGACCAGAACAATGAATCTAGTGATCACCACATAAACACAGCCAATGCAATAAGGCATTCGAGACCATCCTCCCCACTTAAAGACACCTCTCGATATGCAAATACAAGATTGAGAAGCATTGAGAGAGAGAAGCAAGCCTATTTGGATGAACAAGCTGCTAAAAAGAAAAAATTCAGACAACTAGAAGAAGAGGAACGTGAATTGTTGGATATAAAGAAAAGAGTCACCCAAGAAGAAGAAGATAGACTCTACGCACAACTCCAAAGCTGATTCAATGGGAGGGGAACCAATAGTGGGACCAACTCACCCCCATCTACCCCTTTTCCAAGTCCTCGAAGAAGATCAAGGACACCCTCACGATCCCCAAGTCCTAGAGGAAGAAGGGTTTCAAGATATGACCATCATAGGAGACAGTCATCTCATAGACATTCAAAGCAACCCTCCCAATGAGCACATCATGGCTCACAACATGGAGGAAGTTATGCTAAATTTGATCATATAGATTTCATGACTATGCAACAAGAACCATCCTTTCAAGCATATGTGGAGCAATATGTAGAACAAAACAAAGATCAATTCTTGGAAAGTCTTATTAACAAAGGTGCTAAAGTTTCATATAATTTTGATGTTCACCAAAAGATCAAGAAACAGAGCCCTTCAACTGATGAGGTGATCTTACAAATGCAAAAGGATATATATAGGATGAAGGCTCCCAAGAGCACGTTTCATTTGGACTCCATATGTCCTAACCCCATTGACAAAAGTGTGGTGATGGTAGAATTCCCTAAGAAAGTTGAGTTCCCAACATATGACAAATATGATGTCACTGGTGACCCTCACGACCATGTTCGACAGTTCTACATAATGAGCTTTTCCTTTCACCATGAAGACTCCTACTTGATGAGATTATTCCCAAGGAGTTTAAAAGGTCAAGCCATGGAGTGGTTCACCAACCTTTCCCCTCCATTAAAGACATTTAAAGAACTTGTCCAAAGGTTTGTTCAGCATTTTGCTTACAACTTATCGAGGTCGGTCACAATGCTTGATTTGTGCAAACTCAAGCAAAATCAAGGGGAATATTTTGTCACATTTTTACAACGATGGAGGTGATTGTGTTCAAAATACCCAAGGACAATTCCTAAGGAGGAGAGAATTGATATCATTGTGAGCAATCTAATATCAGAACTAAGATATGAAGTCAAGAAAATCCCGTTTAAATCCTTTGATACTATGGTAGAGGTGGCATGTCGCATTGAGGATGTCCTAAAAGAACAAGGAATTTTGGCTAAACCAACAAATAACAACAATAGCCAAAATAACAATACTAATGGTAACAAGGACAAAAAGAACTCCTATTGGAACAAAAACAAGCAAGTGGTCAATGACGGAGTTGTTGATTCATCTCAACCCAAAAATGAAGGAGTTCTTAACCTCTCTCATGCAGTTCAAGCTATGAAGCTGCAAACGTCTTCAACACAACAAGACAAACCTAAGTATCAAAGGAGATCTAAAACGGAGAAGAGATAATTTACCAAATTGGGAGAATCTTATGCAAATGTTTTTAAGACATTAGTTGCTCATTATTTGGCACACCCACAGGATCCTACAAAACATTGTATACCGGATCCTTTACCTCATTGGTGGGATGCAAAAGCTTTTTGCATTTTCCATAATGGGATTGGACATGACATAGAAAATTCTTTTAAACTCAAGCATCTTGTCCAAGACCTTATTGAAAAAGGAAAATTACAAGTTGATGGTTTAACCACTAATGCGGATCATAAAGCCTTTAAAGAGCCCTTGCCTAAATATGAGAAAGGAGAGAATTCTAACAATAAGAATGGCAAGGCGGCTATCAACTATACATACACAAATGCTGAAAATGTGATTAACATGCCTGAAGTGGCTGACGATAACATCAACATGATGAGAGGGAAAGATCCTTATGGATATGATGTGGACTCAACTCCTATGACTGATGAAAGACCCGCTGTGGTGATAAGAGGTCCTCACTCGTGAAGAATGCCCCAGTCCCTCAATGCTGTCACTAGAGGTCAAGCCCAAGCACCCATTATTATCAAAGGTCCTAGCACTAGCAAGTCTAAGCAGCCCATGTCCAAAGGGGTTCCTCCTAAATCTGCCATTGGTCCTGATTCCAATTATAATCTTATTGACCAATTACAACGAACACCCGCGCAGATATCTATTTTTGAACTTTTAGAATTGTCCCCTAAGCATAAGCGTGTCCTTGAAGACGCTTTGCGAGTAGCCAGTGTCCCTAAAAACTTAGATATTGATCAATTCCAGAATATGGTCAACCATTTGGCTAGCCCTCATTACCTCACCTTCTCAGAAGAAGATGACAAATCCATCAGTCACCCACATAACTTGGCCTTACACATCGAAGTCATGATTCATAAAACCCGTGTCAGGCGTGTACTGATAGATGTGGGTGCGGGGCTCAATATTTGTACCATGAGTTTGTTGCTGGCTCTAGGATATTCTGAGAATGTCATTGACACAAGGAAAAAGATCACAATCAAGGCATATGATGAAGCAGAAAGAAGTTCTAAGAGATTGGTCATTTTGCCTATTCGCATTGGTCCAGTAGAAAAGGATATCTTATTTCAAATTGTTGATGTTGGACCTTTAGCCTACAACATTTTGCTAGGTAGGCCATGGATTCATGAAATGCAAGCAGTCCCATCAACATATCACCAGTGTGTTAAGTTTCCCCATAATGGTGTAGAAATTTGCATACTTGGAGATAGTGCTTTGTCAGTTAATAACATTTTTGCTGGATCACATGTACCCTTGAATAGGGAAGCTGACAGTCCTAGTAGTTCATTTGAACAATGCAAGTAGAAGTTTAAGACCATAGATCTTGGGATGGGAGATTATAAAATTGATTCTTTTACAAAAATGCCAATCTCTCCTAGGTCTTATGGGAGACCATCACCAAATATGAAACCTTCATCATCAGCAATGACATTATTTGGGAAATTTGTTGAGTCTTTGGTTCCTATTCAGGAAGAGAAAGAGGAAGTTATCATAAGGGACTAGATCTATCACGAGGAAAAATACAAACACAACGAGAACTTTGCTCCTTCACCTAAAGCTTATGGGAGAGGGTATACACTGGTTAAAAATATGGGTTATCCAGGATATGGTCCCCTTAGCCATAGGCTGGATGCTAAAGCTGAGCCTCTTGATCATGCTCTTTTTGGATGAAAGAATAAGTCAATAGTTGGCTTAGGTTTTGAAAATAAGAAGAAGAAAGGTGTTCCTATCCCAGCTGCGATGGACAGTAACAGTGACTCAGACTATACACCTGATCTTTCTAATCAACAAAATGTGTCTGATAATTGGGTGCCCTCAACAAATCTCCTTTGGGGAGATTCCACAGATTTGATAATTGACGGTCCTACTATCCCAACTGCAACGGATAGTGACTATATGACTGCTAGATTGATAAAGGAAAGTGTTGCTATCCTAGTTGCGACGGATAGTACCAAAGCTAGCACTAGAGAAGGGGAAACCCTTCCTAACCTTGAGGCTTCTACATCATGAGGCCCAAATGATGATTCAGACACAGACTCCCGTGAGTATGAATGGGACTCACTTTCAGATGCAACAGTTGATTTGGACATGGATGTTGTCCATGCTTATAGTACCCAACCCGATGCGGCTAACGAGCTTAGTGTAGGACTAGAGGATTGTACTCCTCAAATTGCCTTAGTGGATGACACTTCATTTGGTAGGATGAGTCCTAATTTGGGTATCTTAGGAGAAAACTTGATGAATCCCAATTGTATGGTCACCAGAGATACCACCTTCCACATAAATAATATTGAACCAGTCATCGACCTACCCCTTGTTCACTATGACCTAATTGACTGGTCTCAGTGCCATCAAGAGCCTATATTCCTCACTTTTTAGAATGATTATGAAATTGCCTACTATCTGAATGCTCTTGAACCCGTGGCTTCTTCCACCAGTGAACCAACAACAAGTATGACGGAGCCTGATATTAAGTACCTCAGTCTAAAAATAAAAGAAAAAGAAAAAAAGAAAAATAGGCCTGATGGCGAAAACCACTTTGTGGCGGTATCAGAACCAAAAGTAGTAAAAAGAAATGATGTATCTGAGGGTGAAAACCTCTTTGAGGCACCTAAGGATGGGGTACTTAATAACTTGCCGAGTTATTTCCAGGATAGATCATCAGTATTGATTGAGCTAACAAAACCAATCAATTTGAACACAGAAGAAACTCCTCAAATAGTTCATCTTGCTTAGTCTTTATCAGAAGAAGAGACCAAGGCATATATACAATTCTTACAAAAGAAGAAAATTAATTTTGCATGGACCTATTCAGACATGCCAGGGCTTGACAGAAATCTTATAATGCATCACTTATCCATAGCTACAAGAGTCAAACCAGTGAAACAAAGACTCAGAAAAATGCATCCACATGTAGCTCTCCTTGTCAAAGTGGAATTAGAAAAACTTTTGAGAGCTAGATTCATCAGAGCCATCGATTATACAGACTGGATCTCAAACATAGTACCAGTTTCCAAACACGATGGGTCCATTCGTGTGTGCATAGATTTTAGAGATTTGAACAAAGCATGCCCAAAGGATGATTTTCCACTTCCAAACATTGACATGATAGTGGACATGACAGCGGGCTATGAAATATACTCTCTAATGGATGGTTTCTTAGGATATAATCAGATTAAAATAGCTCCCAAAGACCAAGAGAAAACCGCGTTCACATGTGCATGGGGAACCTATTGCTGGAACGTCATGCCATTTGGGTTAAAGAATGCAGAGTGACCTACCAAAGAGCTATGACCACTATCTTTCATGATATGATGCACAAAAACATGGAATATTATGTGGATGATACCCTGGCAAAATCAAAAAAATGGGACACACACCTCGATGATCTAGAAGTAATTCTAGATCGCATGGAACAGTTTCAACTCAAATTGAATCCAAAGAAGTGTGCATTTGGTGTCACCTCAGGCAAACTTTTAGGATTTATAATCTCAGCAAAAGGAATAGAGGTTGATCCCGAAAAGGTCCAAGCAATTTTAGACAAGCCACCTCCGAGAAGCATTAGTCAGATGAGAAGTCTTCATGGATGATTCCAGTCAATTAGGAGGTTTATCTCACAGCTGGCAGATAGAGCGCAACCCTTTAATAAGACATTGCATAAGGGTGCTTCTTGTGTTTGGAACAAGGATTGTCAAAAGATCCTAGATCAGATCAAACAATACTTGGCTAATCCTTCGATCCTAATGCCTCCTATTCTAGGGAAACCATTAATCCTATATATTTCAGCTACAGACACTTCCCTGGGGGTGTTGTTGGCTCAATTAGATGATACTGGGAAAGAACGGGCCATATACTATATCAGCCATACTCTAGTCTCCTATGAGATCAATTACAATAACATTGAGAAGTCTTGTCTTGCAGTGGTGTTTGCTTCTCAAAACTTGCGATACTATATGCTTGCTCATACCATACATTTGGTTGCAAAAATTGATCCCCTTAAGTACTTGCTTAGTAAGGCTGCCCTCACGGGTAGACTTGCTAAATGGATGATGGTTCTAACTGAATTTGACATAGAGTACGTTGAAAGGAAGGCCATAAAAGGGCAAGCTATTGCTGACCAATTAGCTGATTTCCCAATTCAGGATAGTATGCTTGTTCAAGTGGAATTCCCAGATGAACACATCTTGTATACGACTACTCGCACTTGGACAATGTTCTTTGATGGTTCCCGCATGCAAAATGGATCAGATGCTGGAGTATTATTTGTTTCTCCACATGGGTACAATATTCCAAAGTCTTACAAACTTTTATTCCCATGTACAAATAATATTGTAGAATATGAAGCTTTAACCAATGGCTTGAGAATGGCTATAGAATGGAACATCACAGAGTTACATGTCTTTGGGGATTCCCAGTTAATCATCAACCAAGTTAATGAGGAGTATCAAACCAAGGATGATAAATTGATACCCTACAAAAAGATGGTTGACTCATTGAAGCATTACTCTACCTTTGTGACGTTTCAATAGATCCCTAGGACATAGAACAAAGCTGTAGATGCCATGGCCACATTAGCTTCCCTTCTTTAGTTGGAGACACATGAATCAAGATTTAAATTCCTGGTGGAAGAGCTACACCATCCCATCTTTGACTCATCTGAAAGCCATGTCATTTGTACCATTGTCACACATGAGTCTTCCTGATATGGTGCTATCTATTCATATCTTCATGATGACATCATCCTCGACACATTCAACCATTCTGAATGCCAAAACCTCATCCGTAATGCCTCTCGCCACACCCTTATCTCTGGTGATTTATATAGGAGGGGTTTAGATGGGACGCTCCTTAGGTGCTTGGAAAAGGAGGAATCCAACCAAGCGTTAGTTGACATCCACGAGGGCATTTGTGGTGGACATTCTAATGGTCTTGCCATGGCCCGAAGGTTGCTTAGGGTAGGATATTATTGGCCCACAATGCAAATAGATGCAGTCACCTTTGCTAAGTCGTGTGAAAAATGTCAGAAACATGGAAACCTGATTCATGCTCCAAGTAGGGAGCCGATCCCTTCTATTTCTCATTGGCCATTTCAGCGCTGGGCCTTTGATCTGGTTGGGCAGATTCATCCCAACTCATTAGGTGGACATAAGTTCATTATTACTACCACTAACTACTTCACAAAATGGGTGGAAGCTGTGCCACTTTCTGTTGCTTCAGGGAAGACTATCTCTTTGTTCATCTTGAATCATATTATTTGCCGATTTGGAGTGCTTTCTGAGATTATCACTGATAACGGAGGTTAATTCAAGAATAAGGACCTAAAGTATTTATGCAAAAAGTTTAAAATCAAGCAACATTGGTCCTCCATCTATTTTCCACAGGGAAACGGACAGGCAGAAGCCTCTAATAAAATCATTCTTAAAATTCTTCATAGGACAGTGCACAAGAATGGTAGGGATTGGCACCTGCAAATCAATCCATCGCTATGGGCTTACAGAACAAACATTCACACACCTACATGAGCTACCCCCTTTTCTCTTACCTATGGCGCTGAAGTGGTATTGCATTTAGAAGTCGAGATACCATCACTTAGAGTCTCACTCAAAGGTTTGATTACAGATGAGGATTACCGTGCCATGAGGTTACAGGAACTAGAACTTCTAGATGAGAAGCGTAAGGCTTCCTTTGATCATATGAGAGTGTATCAAAAGCGTATGTCCAAGGCATTCAACAAGAAGGTTCACCCTAGAGAATTTCAAATAGGTGATCTTGTTTTGCGAGAGAACCCTAAGAACCAACAAAACAAAGAACAAAAAGGAAAGTTTGAACCTAACTGGCTTGGACCATATGTCATCACAGCCACTTTTGGTACCGGTGCATATTTACTGTCAGATCCTGATGGAGAAAAGCTCCCTGATCCCATCAACATTGTGCACCTCAAGAAGTTCTATCCTTGATGCCCATTTCTGTCTGGGGGCATCCTTTGTACATATTTATTGATCCTGAAAAAATACCAAAAAAAGTGATATATGATGCTGAAAAAATCCTAAAAAGCATATACAGTCCTGAAAAAAAAAAATACAAAAAAATAAAAAAATTCAAAAATTCAAAAAATAGAAAAAAGTGCCTTGGTGAAAACCTGGAAACAGGTGCCTTGGTAGCAAAAAATAAAAAAAATAAAAAAATGAAAAAAGATTCCAAGTGGTGAAAACCTGGAAACAGGCACTACTTGAGGCCTTTGCACCCTTGCCTTTTAGCATGCGTCCTCGACACCTAGCCACTTTTCATGATGTCTTGACCTTATTTGGCTTAGTCTTGAATTGGTCTTTGTCTTTGTCTAGGGGGCATAACTGTTCGCATAGGTCTTTTCAGTGCGTTTGTCTCTTGGGGCATTTCACAACAAGTATTTTTTTAACACCACCCCAAACAGTGTTTTTCAACACTACCTTTGCATCGAGTGTTTCTTAACACTTATCAGATGTCTTACCCAACAATCTAAGTATGATGCGATATTTCTCATTTGCAGATGTGATAACCAGAGTTTGACTCTATGACCAACACACACGCACTTAAACAATCAACTCGCTTGCGATATGATGACTTTATTTTTCTTTGTGCGCTGTCTATGAGGATTTCTTTGATGAGTGGTCTCTCCCTGAGAAGTTTTCGATGATGCATAGCTAGAAGACTGAGGGCATGAGAACATGTTTTATTTCTTTATCTACTTGTGGGTATATTTTGTTGATCTTAACTATCATGAGCACTTATGCTGGTCTTACTTGACCCTATGGATTAACAAGGTATTATCCTTGACTGTTTTGTGAGTGCATGCTTATAGCTATCCTGACTTTCATGTGTCTTGATACAAGCATAATCTCGCCATAACAAACTTAGGTAATCTCACTGCACTAGTCATCTTGACCTACATGTCTTTGGTGCCTAGGTGAGATTCCCACATTTCTATCTGATAAAGATCATATTCATATCCACATAGTTATGCTAGTGTGCATTGTATGATCTTACGACACTACCAATAAAGCTCGATGATGATAATTAGATGTCTATAAGCATTGTGACCTTGCAAGTCAACCACTTTCATAGTAGCTTGCATTTTTAGGGTCATGATAGTCTAGTTTTGCATATGGAGAGAGCTCTCCTTTTCATCTTGCGTGGACCTATCAGTCAACTACGCTCACCTTTCCTTCTTCTTGATCATATCTTTCATCTCGAACCTGTTCCTATTCATCACAAGGGGTTAATCATATCATCATATCTATATCACAACTATCATTTCCAGAAACATGAGTCTATATCATACACATGAGAATTAAACATACATCTATGAGAGAGAACATACATAAGCATGTACATAAGCATTTTTTAGCAAAATGACAAGACAATATACATAAACTGATACATCCATCACAAGAGAGATATAAATACATGATACAATTAAACATCCAGTAATCTCATATATACATCAATGCCATGATACAATATACAATATGGGATCCCATAATCTGGATCAATGTCTCAAGATATATCTAAACATCTATCAACCTAAGACCTAACCCTAGGACTCGCTACCACCCTCATGAGGAGCTCGTGGTGGTGGAGGAGGCATGGCTCTCCTATCAAGTACCACATTCGATACACCTACCCTCTGAGAATATGATGGTGCTCTCTCACCCTTTGGAACGGCCTGTAGATAGAGTCTGTGATAATATGCTGCTTTCACTGACTCCTGTCGGAGCTCTAGCACATCTGCCTGTGCCATCGCCTCACGGCGTGCTATCTTTGCCCTGAGATCAGCTATCTGCTAATCTCGCTCTGCTCTTAGATCTAGTAACTACTAATCTCTCACTGCTATAGTAATCCAGAGCTGCTGTATCTCTGCCTCTAGAGCATGTATCTAGGCTCTTAGATCATCTCCCCCCGTAGGCTGATCCTGCTATGCCTCTACCTACCGGTGAGCTAGTCTCACCTCATCCTCAGGTGTCGATGATCTCTGTCCTCATGACCATTTTCGGCCACCTGATCTTGATCCCTCTCCTCTCTCCATCCTCCTCCCTCTCCCCCTCCTACCATCTCCTCCATCTCCTCCATCCCCTCCGTCCCCTCCATCTCCTCCATCCCCCCCATCATCTCCTCCATCTCCTCCATCCCCTTCATCCCCTCCATCTCCTCCGTCCCCCCCATCATCTCCTCTGTCTCCTCCTTGTGCTGGTACCTGTGCATCTGGTACCATAAACTAAGGGAATGGCACCCTCCACCGCTCTACCCTGTATGCTGCATCGGCCCCTGCATCTGTCACATCTGGGAAATACTCCTAGGGCTCCCTCCTGATATTCGCTGTCTCTATGACAGCCTGCTGATAGTCCAACATGGGTAGCCACCCATGACCCTCCTCATCCCTAGCCCTAGCATATGTCATAATCTCTATTGAGACTCGCTGCTACCTCCCAAACTGTCGCCACACCTGAGTGATACAAAATCTTTCCACTATCTCGACATATCAACCTACTAGTGGCCGAGTGCACATCATGTAGCTTAGCTCATCAGCTGCATCTCCCCAGACCTCCACCTCCCTATAGGGCCTCCATGTGAAAGAGGCTATCTCATCTAGAATCCTCCTATAATATGTCACATCCCTAGTATGGGCATGTGATATGAATCCTAGGTACCTGTAGATGAAGGGGTACCTCCTCTCCCTCGGCTGAACTCTGGGGTGCACCATAGCGATGTGCTCCCAAGCCCACACCTATGTCAGGATGGCACTACAAGCCCAAGTTTGACCGTCCCTATATACGATCTCATGAAGTTCATGATACATCTCGACCAATATGGCAGGACCCATGCCATCCAACGAGGCTTTCCTACCAAATCCAACAGTAATCTCACCCATCCAAGCGGGAAACCCTTCTGACTGCGGTCAGTCATCAGGATCTGAGAGATGATAGACGCCACTATGCATGACACTGGATAATCTCTGCCAAAGTCATCTATCAGCCTCTCCCAGCTGACATGCCTGTCCAGAATAGTAACATCATGGAACATCTCCTGGATTAGTTGGCGCCCCTCAGTGGCATCTTGATCATAGTACACCTATGCCAACAAACAAATTATGTCAATTTTCATCATATGAAAACATTACATTTATGATTATATTTCAAAACATGATTATACTCATAGGCTCACCATGGCATGGCACTCGTAGGATCCTGTAGACATCCTCCAAAGTAATGGATGTCTCTCCGGTAGGCAGGTGGAAGGTGTTGTGCTCACTATGCCATCTCTCGGCAAGAGCAGTCAACAACTCGTGGTTAGCCCTGATATATGAGAATCTCAACAAATACCAGAATCCCATGGCCCTGATATCGGCATTGCCAGGATCATCCAGATCTCGGACACACCGCAACCCAGTCACCTTCGGCGCTCTGATGATCAGCACCAAAAAGACCTCCTACAAGCCAAAAACCAAGCTAGTTGTCAGCATATATCATGATGGATGTCTAAAAATCAGTATAAAACATCTCTAAAACATAACATTGTCTGGACCCATGTCATTTTTGCTCAAAAATGCGTCAAATATCAAATTTCTAACTTGGGCGATACTATTTTTTTTGGAGAAGTATCGCGCGATACTTCTCCCTATAGCGGGGTGATATACCTTAGGCCGCGTGATACTTCGCTTGGTATCATGCGCTACTTCTCCCGATATCATGCGATCTTTCACCCAGTATCATGCGATACTGGTGCCTATGGTCATGCGATACTTTGGGGACCCGCAAAGTATCATGCGACACTTCTCCCCAAAGGGCGCGATACTTCTAAAGTATCGTGTGATAGTTCACCTAACTAAAAAATTTGAAATTTGAAAAACTTTAAAAACGTGCTAAAAAAGGTATTAAATGCGAACAATGACTCAAAAAGCTCAAGTTTTTTGAAAACATACCAGGGCAGGATAGTGTGGTGGTCGGTTGTGCAACCGAGCGCGCTCGAATCGATGCTTGTGGATGGGAACTCCTGCTTGCTGGGCCATTTTCTCTCTCTAAAGCTCTCAAGGTTCTCAAATCACTAAAAGACAAATAATTTTTGAAAATGACATTTTCACCCCTTTTATAGCATTTTGACTTTTTGACCAATTTTCCAAACACCTCGAAATTGCGTGAAAATTGCACCCCTAGCTAATTTCGATGTCCTAGATCCATTTTCAGACTCAAAATCAAAATCTGAAGTCATCTCGATAGTCAAAATTATGTTTCAAGATCTTCCCTTCTTCTATGCAGTTGATTGACCTTTTGAGGCATAATTTGATTTCTGGTGGAATTTCTTCCTTCCATGTCTTTCAAATTTTCTAGTCTTTCATTCACACTATTTCTAGTCTTCTATTTCTATTCTTCTACTTCCTCACTGGGGCATGTTTCATTGCCTAATGGTTAACCTATTGACCCTTACCTTCGATTGTGATTTCATTCTAATTAGATCAAATCTTTATCGATTTGCTGTCTCTCCTCCACCTGATTTCAATTTTGATTCTGAGGGGGTAGTATTTATGGGATTCTCATCTCTGATTCCTTGATTTTCCTGATTCAGACATCTTTTGTGAGCTTTTGCTCAAATTTAAGATTCTTATCTCTTACTTTGAATGTGATCTCGAATCGATCTCATGTTCAAGGGCCTTTGTTTATGCTTTGTCTGGATGTGATCCTGAATCGACCTCACATCTGAGTTGTTTTGTGATCCCAAATTGATCTCACATTTCAAATTCATTCTTTGACTACACGTGTTCCCAAATCGATCACACATTAGTCAAAGAAGGGCAAATGTATGCACCCAAAAATGGTCGCCTAGACTTTAGGCCCCATTTATTTGATTTATCAACCCTGAATCATTTTGATCAATAATCAATATTTTGAACAACATCAATTTCTTGATTAAATCTTAAAATTCGATCATGTATTGGATTTTTATCCTTGGGCTAACCATTTATCCTAAGTCTTTATTTAATTAAAAGGAATATTTCCTCCCCTTTTGATTAAATAGAAAGCCCCACTTTTCCTCTTATCCTAAGTTGCACAAATAAAGCATTATTCATATTTTATAAAAAGGAGAAAAACACTTTTTGTCTCACATGAGGCTCAAAAGTTAACACTTCACTCTCATTGGAAGATACTTGTGCACATGGATTGCTCCTCTTTCAACCTCCATCGCCGATTAAGACTTTTTGCCTCTTAATCTCAATGGTCCATTCCTTTGCATTTCTTATAAAAGAAAAGCTCTCTCCTTCATTTGCATACCATGTTTTTATGCTAATGTTATGCTACAGGTTTTAGGTGCATTGGGAGCTTTTGAAGATATTGAAGACTTGCTTCATTTCATTACATCATTTAGTTGCATATTTCCTTTGCTTAGTTTGCATGATCATGGCATATTAGCTTAGTTTCCTTTTATGCAATAGAGTAACTCACATAGCTTAATTAGGAAGATTGTAATCCATTGCTATTTCTTTTCATAGTTGCATTGTACTTTCATTTTGATAGATTAATCTTTGCATCATCATTTAGATTTGCATTGCATTACATATTTGATTCTTGGAGATATTGGCATTGTTGCCCTTGTCTTCATTTGAATCTCTCATTGTATGGTTGACTAGCAAGGTCACAAGTTTGTAGCTCTAGCTGAGAGCAAATTTATCATAGTCCCTTGCAACTCCATGCATAGAGAGCTATGAGCCACTTTTTGAGGCCTCATTCTTGAGCAACCTTGCATGTAACGGTTCATAGAAGTGCACCATTTTAGTGTGTACAACGGTATCACTCTAGTAGCATAGGATCTTGTCACAACATGAATGGCTTCTTTATAATCTTTTATGGTCAACCCAGCCACTTAAACTTGTCATCCACCCTTCTCAATACATATCTAATATGTTCTTCAAATTTTGAAGGATTGTGAACCACATTATCAAAAACTTTATCTGTGATCACCTTGTGCTCATCTTTTAACACCCAATCATTGCACAAATATTTATACAGTGATAGTATATGAATTTCTCCTAGGTGTTTGATCTTACAATGAATATAGGGTCTAACATCCTCCATATCCATTACATTGTAGGGCACGTTGGTCAGGGCACCCTTTGGACCATTTTCCATTGATTTATCGGGATGTCTCTTGAATATTGGCCTAGGTTTCTCTATGATCTCAACAATGATGGGAGTAGCCATTATGAAAATAAAAAATTATAATCTCAGAGATCCAATAAATACCTTTTAAGTTACCACATGATGACTTATGAAAACCCTCACAAGTTTCTTGACCTAAATCACTTCAACACTTTCTGCAATCACTTCAATCACTGACAATACGGTCTTACTTCACTTCTTTCGCTCCTAGCTTAATCTCTTGAATGTGTGAGTGAAAAATAAGACTTAAATCACCTTTTATCTTCCACTACACTCAAGCATTAAATGCATCACCGATTGAGAACAAAATAAAATGTCTCCACAAATCTTGTTAGCAGTCAACCAAAACTTCATGAATTTTACCAAAGCTTTATACAACACTTCAAGACAATTTAATGTATCTAAATATGCAAATACAACTTATTGCACATTCATCTAGGGGGTTGTTAATGGATTCAACAATGTTTTCTCCTCTTAAGTCAAAGATGACTTAGTTTGTTGATGAATTCTCCACACCCAATGGAGATGTGGATCCTTCAAATGATTTCTCATCACTCTTTTTCATTCATATTTTATTCATCTACCTTTTGGTCTCTTCAATATTCAATATCTACTTTCCCTTTTTCTTTTCAGACTAATTAACCAGTTGGTTCACCTTATTGTTCTTTTCTCTACAAAACCTTGCAATGTGTCCTATCTTGTGACAATGATAACATGTCATACCAGTTGATTTCCAAGGTCCTACATTACCTCTATTGGATCTCAATCTACAATTGATCACCATGTGACCATAGTTATGAAAAATTGAGCATGTAACATCCCATCGGTTCTCATTCTAATAAAGACTATGTTGGTTGACATATGGCCTTTGATTGTTCACTTGTGTCCTACACTCATTAGCTCTATGACCATATTTGTTGCAATTGTAACAATAACCATGAAAAGTGTGTGTTCTAGCATTAGGTCTAATACTTGGAACACTAGATTTGATATTCTTGCATACATTAGCAATATGTCCAACCTTATGACAATTAAACAAACTGGTTTATAGGGTCTCTTACCATATTTCCTTTGATTCACCTTAGGAGAAAACTTGTCATCTCACTTATCCTTCTTGGTTCTAGAAGACTCACCAACCTCATAGTTGTTGTATCCTAATCCATAAGTTCCTCCATGCATTCTTTGATTCTTGAGTTGCTCATCAAGTATTGCAGTACTCTTATTGAATTTCTTGAGTAAATCATTTGCAGTCTTCAACTCACCTTTCAATTGCTCATTTTCTTTCCTCAAATTTTTGTTCTCTCTTAGGGCTTCTTGATTCTCTTCATTTGTATCATGTAGTTGTGCATGCAATGCACCAACTTCTTGTTCAAATTTGAAAAGCTCATCTTCCTTGGATTTTAAGGTTTCACCTTTGGCTTGAAGGGATTCCTCTACCATTTTTCCATACTAATTTTGTTTCCTTCCTTGCTTCCATTTCTTCACCCATTCTGATTGAAAAAAACTTCTAACTCTCTTTTGATGTTCTTCTTGTCTTTATGTAGTTTCACATTCTCCTGAGACAATTCCTCCAAGGCTGCTTCAAATTCCTCAGATCCAATTTGTTCAAATAGTTTTTTAATGAGGTATTTTATTTCATTTAATTGTTCAACAAGTTCTTGTCTTTTGGCTCTTGACTACTTGATTTGATCCTTCAATTTTTCAATGAACTCTTCTACATCTTCAAGTTGGTTTTTAAGCTTCCTTTGATATCTCAAACTCTCCATATTTATCTCAAGGATCTTGCCCAAGCTATTAGGCTTGTTCAAGGGAACACAACTCTGATACCAATTGTTAATGTTATAAGGCACTGCAAGGGGGGGTGAATCAATGCAACCATAGATCTATATAAACTTTTACTTAACTTACAAATTGTCCAACATGCAAAAGTAAATATCACATAGAATCATAACACATAAAACATCCACACAATAGTTAACATAATAACACAAATCCTTTTCCATGAAAACCCTTGTTAGAGGGAAAAACCACAGTGGGAATTATCACCCACTAATCTCACTAGTGCACCAAATAAGATCTACCTTGTTATGAGCAATTACAACACCCTGCTAAGGGTATACCCAGTTAAGAGTATCTATAGCCTAGTTAAAAGATATTGCAAAGTCTTGTTAGGAACTACCATATTAGGGGATTTATAACTCCTTCTAAGAGTTATTTGGTTATAGGGATTAAACTTCAAACATGTTAGGATCTTGCATACCCTGTTAGGAGTAACCTAGTTAAAGGATTTTAACTGCAAGCCTTTTAGAACTTTCCTTGAGAAATAACTTGTTGGGTGGATATTTTGAAACCAACGGTTTTGGGAAAAAACATAGTCACAAAATAATGATACCAGCCATAGCGTATGAGACAATGTCTCTCCTACCTTAAAGGGAAGGCTCCCCCTTCTCACCATGCCTTGGATCAACTCAAGGTAAGAAAGAAGTTAAGAGATTATCAAATATTATGTTACAAATATTTTATCTTCTTATCTTTCAAGAAGGAATCCACTTAGTCCAAGAACAAGTAATGGGAAAAGCTTTAATCTCTAAACTATACTTCTATCTAAAAGTTGGAAACAATGATATTGATAAACCAACACCAACTTACAGGCTGATTGAAAAGCATACCAACTTGGCTCCAAGACCTATTTATCTATTCTATAAGAAATACCTCTACCATTGTGGCACATATACTTCTAGAAGTAGAGACTTTCTAACTATTCTAACAAAGTGTGAAAATAAGATATTAATATAACCTACATTCACATCTTCTAGTTTTATATTACCACAATCCCTCCAAATATTTCTTTCTATTTATTTTTCTCCAAAATAGTACTACACAATCACAGTTATGCTTACACAAGTTTGGTAGAGCTCTCTTGCATAAATTAAAGATGGTTTTTACAATGAGAAGGTCATTCCTTTTATAGGAAAAGAAATGAGAAAAAAGAGAAAAAAGTGGGAGCAACTCAATGACTTTGACCCGGTAAAACTAGATGAAAAGAATTATTGCACAAATTTATATGCAGCAAATTTGTCCATTGTTTGTGCTCCAAATTCTTCAGAATCAAAATCAGCATTGACTCTATTAGTATACCCTATGGTCATTTCTTCTTCAGTAAGGAGGTTATCATCTTGGGTAAGAACTTTACATCCTAATTGCCTAATATTTTTGGTGACATCCTCCTCCACTACCTGACAACTCTCTAACTCCTCATGCAGCTTTGTCAAAAGCTTTTCTATTCCATGGACTTTGTGATTCATGAGCCTTTGATTTCAGTAGAAAATGTTCATGGATGGAATGATGTCATATGAGATAAAAACATCAAAATCACTGTTAGCCATTTTCTCCCAGGTGCCTAGGTCTTCTTTCAGGTTACTGATCTCTTGGATGAAGGATGCAATCATGTCATGGAGTCTTTCCTCAATTTCTTTGATACGCTCAAGGACTTTATGTGTATTTTTGATTGATTAAACTCCTTCTGAGACAACTTCTTCGAACCAAGTCTTAACTGCTTATGATCTCCTATTCACCTGAACTATTTGTGATGAAATGGTGACAAATTGAGATGCTTGTTGATGAATAATCTCATGAAGATGATCATTCTCCTATTTGAACAATTTCTTCTTTTCCCAGAGCTCATGATTTCTTTTTCACACATTTTAAAGTGCATCTTGATCATCCTACAGGTATCCCAGTCATTATTCTTTACCAAGTTCTACCTCAGTGAACTTGTAATCAGAGCAAGTGAGTTCTTCATCTGGTTTGTCTACCAAGGGTTTTGTAATCATAACATATTTGGTTTTCTCATCATCAAAAATGATTCTTGAGACAACCTTGGCCTTTGAGGTCTTAGATTTACCTTTCTTGGTAGAGAAATCATCCAATGGTAATGTGACCTTTATTTTTTTCATGGTGATTTTTCCAAACCATGATAAAAAACTGAAACCCTCCTTTGTTGGACTTAAAACAGTGATCGTAGTAGGCATTAATCTTGATTGTATTTATATTGTCATATTGCATGCCTTTGTTTACATAGTAGAAACCATGGGTATTCTTTGAGATGACTCTTTTACGAATGCTTCAAAGCTTGTAACCAAAGTATCAAGTTAGGAAACTTTTCCTCTCATGAGAGATGGGAAGTCACCAAAGACATTTTCTAGATTCTCACACTGCCCCGTTGTGAGGATGGAAGGAGATGCAGAAGAGATAGGAAATGAAGACATATTCACCTTCAAAATAGCAATAGCAGGAGTGAATACAATAGAAAATGAATCCACATCATTATCTACCATATTTAGAAATGGATCCTCTTGATTAGACGGATCCTCATTGTTTGGAAACTAAGGAGGAGATATGGTCATTATTTCTCCTTCTTCTTCATGTTATTTTTCCTCTCATAGGGATGTGTGAATATGAACTAAGGGTGGATTCGATCCTTTTTATCCTCTCAGTGTAAACTTGATATCTTTAATTGGTTGAGAAGAAGAAAACTCACCCTTTCTTCTGATTTCCACCTGATATCTCTTTCCAATAGGGCCAAAATGATTGTAGTCTACCCCAACCTTTGGATGTACTCTCTTGAGGCCTTTTATTTTCATCAAATTCTTGGTATTCAACAAAATAGATTGGGATCTATCAATGAAATAATTCCCTTCTTTCTATTGCCACTGAATGGGAAAAGGGACAAGCTTTTTATATTAATTATTATAATACTCTAGATCTAGGACTAGGCCATCATCTTCAATCTCAAACCCTTCTGGAATTTTGACCATGTTAAGGTCAATTATTTGTCGCAAGGTCAGCCTGTAGTAATCCATTCTTGTGATGTCCACCTTAGTGCATAAATCAATCCACACATCTTCCATGCGATGAACATGGGTGAAGGGCCTTTTTATTTTTGAATGAATCCCTTGATAATCAAAGTCAGACCTAACTTTGAACTTCTTCAATGTTATAAGATGAAGTTATGCTTGCATTGAATTTTCCTTATACACTGAGTTGAGTGTATATCAATCAATTTGAAGAGGTTTGGAAATGGTGATAGCAAAACCTAACCTATTCTAATTGTGTTGATATGATTTCACTTCCATAAGTTGTCTCACTATCTCCATGAGGATGATCCTATTAGTAGGATATCTTGGTAAGGTATAGGGTTCTCCTTGGACACAACCCACTCTTAAGTAGGTAAAAGTTGGAAATTGTAGCAAGATGCAACCAAACTGATTACCTTCTCCCAAGCCTCATTTGATAGTCTCTTGATTTCTAATTCTTTATCAAAAAGGCACCTGAAATGCCCAAATAATGCATCTTGTACCCTCCTGTAATGATATTTTTGTTGGAAATCTATTGGGAAAATGTGATACTGAGGAGGGGATTGAATTAGATATCACTAATTTATCCATTTTTACATAAATGAAACTTTCATAGCATAAGCATAAAACTCAACAGTATAATAGATCTAATAAGCTAAACATCACGCATGAAAATAAACATAACACAATGATTTTGGTTACCCAGAAACCCTTGAAAGGTAAAACTGGGGTGGGGATAACACCCACAAATATTCACTACTATAGTATAAAGTTTCCCAATTAGGGATACAAATTTGATCACAAAATATGATCTACCCTGTGAGGGGTCTGCCTTGTTAAGAGCTTTGAGACTTATACAATCTACCTTGCAAAATGATTTAAGACTTACAACTAAGTAAGCACTCGGTTAAGAGATTTACTAAGGTCTGTCAAAACCACTCTATTAAAAAATTTTCCCTAATACACCTGTTAAAATGTCTTAGTACCTGATCCTTTGGTTTTCACTATGATGTTGATTACAGATCTTCTCCTTCCAGTATAGATTTGATCTCATCTATCAAATATGTCTCTATTCTATCCTTCACTACTTTTCTCTGTTCTACTCGGTCACTGAACTCTATCAGAATACTTCTCTATACTGAAGATATTCTCACTATCATACTCTTACATCATTTTAGGGTTCAGATCACATCTTATATAGACAATTAAATTTCTCTAAAATTTAAGATCTATGATCTAGATTATCTCTTTTTGTTGCTTAACCTTTCCATAATTCTGATTGGTTCCATGTGTTACATAGGGATTAATGATTACAATACAAGAGCATAATCACCTTTGTGATTTCCTCAACAAATAAAAAATGAAATATAAATTTCAGCCAAAATGGTTTACCTAAGTGTTTGTGCCATAACAAACACATATGTCAATTCTGGCTTGCTCGAAATTAGATATCTCTGGCACTTGGCATTCACTATTCTTTATATTCTGGTGCTCGACATTGTCTACTTTACATAACTTGGAAAAAGTTGTTTTGACTAATACAAAAGTACTTGGTGACCACTATTTTACTCGGTAGTGACTACTACTTGGTAAATGTACATTATACATGACTCGGCCTATATATGATGACTCAGTCGCAGTGATGACCGACCAACATTTCTTAGAAAATGACTAAGTGTAAGACACTAATAGGCACAAAAATTTCAGGATCAACAATCTCCCCCTTTGACACTAGTGGAAAAAACACTTCACCATGACATTTTCATTACATTTACAAGAGTACTTAGTACTAACAAAAGTATATACAAAATACTCCCCTGAAACATAACTTGGTCTTACAAAACAAAAATATTTACATTTGTACATATAAGACTTCCTTATTTGACAGACACATGAATACATATACACATTTACAAAATGTAGTATGTCATACCATTCATTTATGCTTTCTTGATTCCGATTATGCTCTCTGATTCTATTCCCTCTTTGTGACTTAACATGTCATGTCGCCACTATTTCCCCCTTATTTTTGTCACTTGAAGTTCTTTGGGTGTAGGGAGCTTAAAATACTTGTCCAAAAAAGGTTTGTGAAGCTGCATGACCATATGCAATGCGTTGTCCCAACCGGATGTTGCAATCTTCAAAACCTCAGACTTTACCTCTATCTCAGAAGCTAGGTCAACTAGGCTCTCAACAATAGAAAGATGGGGATCTTTCTGAACTAATTCCTTTGTCGAAGCTAACTCTCTTTGTATAGCCTCTAGATGAGGTGTTAATATTGTTTGTATGGAGAGTGAGAGAGCCCTTGTATTACCATCATTACCCATCAACCTAGCTAACCTCCCTTGAGTATGTAGAAGCCTGGTGTAATGTATAGAGCTAGAACTTGCATCCAAACTCAATGAGTGATCTATAGACTTGATATCTAGCTCTAGCTTATCTATCAAATCTTGGTTGTCCTTGGTAAAAACTTCTACATCACACAATTTCTAGTACAAAGATTATGCATTTAGTACAACTTCTTCTAAGTTATATATTAAGGTAGAAAGTTCTACCTACTTCACTGCTATATCGGCAGAGACCTTATTAAGTACCTTGGTCTCAAATTTTATTTTTGACCACTACAAAAACTTGGCATTGGCCTCGCTATTGTCACTATTCACTTTCTTGACAATATGAACAAGTTGTTCTAGAATAGGGCCAAAGTCATTTACATCAGTCATTTCAAAAGCATCAATGAATATACCTTTTATTTCATGAAGTACTTGCTTTTGTTAATGTTCTCTTTTCATTTCTTCCTATTTTCTCTTCTTCTTTAGCAGATCCTATAGAATTTGCATCTGATCATAGGTCAAGTTATCTATGTCCCATTTAGGAATCATAATAACTTCCTCATGTGTCACCTGTGGAGTGGGAGATTTCTCCTTCTTTTTCTATGACTTCTTTCTAGGTGTTGTACCACTCGGCATCTGTATAAGAGATTTTATTGCCTCTTGCTCATTGGGCTCTTGAGTGTTTATTTATTTTTCCATCTCCCTCTTTTATTCTTCCTTTTCCTCCACATGAGGATTTACTATTACTAATGCACACTGTTCTACATACCCTATACATGACTCCTCAACATATGTAGGCGTAGGTGTAATTACCAACTTGTCTTGTTCCTCGATAGTTCTATGACTGGCTAGGATGTCAAATGTAGCTTTGTGTGGACTGAAAGAGGTAACTTTATCAGTTGATGTATCCTCAATCTATGGATAATCTATCACTTGTAATAACACAGGATTACCACTCAGCAAAGATGTATCTTTGGCTTCCTCGACTTGAATTTCTTCCTCGGTCAATACATGAGTTTTCACTGGGGTGTCCTCAGTGATATCAACAATATTTATTTTAGTTGTCTTCTTATGTTCCTCGATCTTCTAAGCTGCTTCCTCCTAAATATGAGGTTCACTAACATCCTCTTTATTATCTATCTCAACTCCCTTAGATGTGCTAGCATCTTGTTGTGTACTCTTATCAATTATAAGACCAAAAATGATCTTCCGTACCTTTAGACTTTGTTGAACAATATCTTCAACCTTGTGTTGAAGGATAGAGTATGCCTGGAGCTTAGGAATGAATATATTTCTATATTGCTCCAAGTATTGCTGAATGTAAGCAGGGGACAAGCCTGGTGTGACTTGAGCAAGTGTGCTTTCCCTGATTTTCTTTTTTGTTATAAGGGCATATTCCCATTTCTGTGCTAGTTTTTGATATAATTCATCAAGAATCAATTTCCCTAATTGAAGTGGTACCATTTTGAATATGCATAGCATCTCAATCATTGCTTCTTCAAATTTTTATTCATCCTCAATACTCATCCTTTCAAATTTGATTTGTTTGAAGCTTGCTAGTCCAACATTGACTTTAATGTTGTGGCATATTTCATCCATAGTCAGTGTTCTCTTTTGTAATGGTACCTTCTTCTTTATTTCCTCATCACCGTCGGTTTCCTCATAATCCTTCTCCAAAATGAGTTTCCTCCTCAGTTTCTTCTCCAACTAGCTCAGCACTCCCTTAGGCTAAATAGTTTTTCTCTTCCCTAATGAAAAGGTTTTCTTTTGAGGCTCAACAGCTACATCTGTAGAGGTTGCCCTAGTTCTTGGCCTAAGTACAGGTGAGGAGATAGGTTTTAGTTTCTGCATTATTTTTCTCATAGGCTCAGCAACTGATGCCTTCTTGTCTTTTCTTTTCTACTACTTTATCCTCCTCTTCACTTTCACTAGACTCACTTGATTTATCTTCTCCTAATCCTTGACTCAGTTCTAGAGGTGCATCTACCTCTCTTTCTCCTATCATCTTCTCAATATTTTTCACTATCTTTTTCCTCTTTCTCTCCATGGTAGAAGACTTTAGTCCCATGGTTATCTTAGCCTTCACTTCCTCATAGGTTCCAAAATATGTAGCCTTCTTATTAACTTCCTCGGCTAACAAGGTTATGATTGTTGTTGTAGTTTCGTCAATGTTTACCTCATAAGGTAATGGCATTAGCCATGATACCCTTGATATTATAGCTTGGTGTACATCACATCTCAGCTATCACAAGTACTCATCATACATTAGTGACTCAGTCACTATAGACTAGAATACTGACGCTCGACATCGAATATGAAGTATAATCCTTTGATCAAATTTGTCCTAATGCATCTTAATCTATGCAGATATGGAATTTTTCTCAACACATGTTAGGAATTGATGTAAGATTAAAACATTATAGGATTGAATTCCATACATATCTTCTTTTGTTAGTTCAAAGTAGTGTGATCACCTGATCCATCATATTGGGTGACCTCAGGTGCACTAGGTTCACTACTACTTCCCTCTTCTTTCTTTTTCCATGTTTTGTTCATCTGATTTCTCATTTGCTCAATGGTTTCTTCATTCTTGTTTTGCTCATTGCTAGGTATGTGTGTCCTGCAATCTTTCTTTAGGTGACCTATCTTATTGCATTTATAGCATACCATACTTCCATTCATCCAACTCTTGGATTTACCCCTAAAATGTGTCTTCATAAAATTTCCTCCAATGTGACCATATTTTCCATAGTAATGGCAATTGTACCAAGTGTTGTAGTCCCAATTGTATGTATTACCCTTCTTAGGTGACTTCATCTATTGATTTGATGAACATTTGGGTTTTGATATGCTTTCAAATGCTCTATGTCCATATCTCTAATAGTTGAAATAGTGTCCTTGGAATTTAGGTGAGGTAGGTGGATTAGTAACCTTTTTCTTGCATTCATGCACCTAATGTCCATGTTTCTTACAGTTAAAATAGTGTTCATTAAATTTTGGTTTAGAATCAGACTTACCATGTTTGCTTCTGTAGATGTTGGTTGTATGTCCTAGCTTTCCACAGTGATGGCATGTGGGATTGTTGTTCTTTGGTTTTGCATTCCTTTTCTCTCCACTCTTTGATGATTCTCCTTCCTCAATGGATGACAATTGATCATTATGTCCAAGTCCACATGTATCACTAGATCTTTTAGGTGACCTTAACAGCTCTTCAAAGTATCTTACAGCTTCATTAGGATTTTTCATCCTTTCATTAACTTCCTTCTTAGTTCTCAATTCATTCCTTAGTTGATTGTTTGTAGATCTCAAATTGGTGAGTTCCACATCTTTCCTGCCTAATTCTTGATTAACCAATAGCAGTTGATTTACCATGTCAAGTTGATTGTTTGTCAACCTTTGCATGTCACTTGTCTTTTTATTAGGTCTCATTGATATTTGTCTTTTATCTTCTTCAGCCATTGTCTTGTCTTCTTCAACTTTCTTTTTCTATTCAACTACTTCAAAGAGTCTCACAGATTGAATTTCTTGTTCTCTCTTCAGATTTCTGATGTCTTCATTCAGTATGTTGTTTTTCTCCAGTAGTTCTTTTATGGCTTTGTCACTTTTTTGCAAAGTTCCCACTATCAAATAGTCCAGTAGTATCTTCTTCTTGATATTGAGTTTCATTTTGTTGAATAGCTATTTTTCTTCTTTTGCTTAAGGATTTCTTCAGTTCTCCTCTGGCTGCTTCAAGCTTTTGTAATGCAAGTTGAATGTCAATCTTATGATTCTCTATGATTTTTCCTCACGTATAAACCTCCATCTCAAGATCTTTATCTGACAAGTGGTTAGACTTCTATAGGAGACCAATTCTCTGATACCAATTGTTGGAAATCTATTGGGAAAATGTGATACTAAGGGGGGGGGGTGAGTCAGATATCACTGATTTATCCATTTTTACATGAATGAAACTTGCATAGCATAAGCATAAAACTCAACAATATAACATATCTAATAAGCTAAACATCACCCATGAAAATAAGCATAACATAATGATTTTGGTTACCCAGAAACCCTTGAAAGGTAAAATTGGGGTGGAGATGACACCCAAAAATCTTCACTATTGTAGTATAAAGTTTGTCTATTAGGGCTACAAATTTAATCACAAAATATGATCTACCATGTGAGGGGTCTGCCCTGTTAAGAGCTTTGAGACTTATACAATCTACCTTGCAAAAGGATTTAAGACTTACAACTAAGTAAGCACTAGGTTAATAGATTTACTAAGGTCTATCAAAACCACTCTGTTAAAATATTTACCCTGATACACCTGTTAAAATGTCTCAGTACCTGATCCTTCAGTTTGAACTATGATGTTGATTATAGATTTTCTCCTTCCAGTATAGATTTGATCTCATCTATCAAATATGTCTCTGTTCTGCCCTTCACTACTTTGCTCTGTTCTACTTGGTCACTAAATTCTATCAGAAAACTTCTTTGTACTAAAGATATTCTCTCTATCACACTCTTACATTGTTTTAGGGTTTAGATCACATCTTATATAAACAAATAACTTTCTCCAAGATTTTGAGATCTACGATCTGGATTATCTCTTTTTTCCTCTTAAATATTCCCTAATTTTGATTGGTTCCATGTGTTACATAGGGATTAATGATTACAATACAAGAGCATAATCACCTCTGTGATTTCCTCAACAATTAACAAATGAAATATAAATGTTGGCCAAAATGGTTTACGTAAGTGTTTGTGCCATAACAAACACATATGTCAATTCTAGCTTGCTTGGCATTAGATATCTCTGGCACTCGACATTCATTGTTCTTTATATATTGGTGATCGACATTGTCTTCTTTGCATAACTTGGCAAAAGCTGACTCGGCTAATACAAAAGTACTCGGTGACCACTATTATACTCGGTAGTGAGTACTGCTTGGTAAATGTACATTATACATGACTTGACCTATATATGATGACTCGGTCATAGTGATGACCGACCAACATTGCCTAGAAAATGACTAAGTGTAAGACACTAATAAACAACAAAACTTTAGGGATCAACAATTTTCTCTGTGTAAGTGTGATTTGAACATAATATTTCCAAATGGGTACAAATGATAGATCACCTTCGGTGGAGAGTTGAGAAAATGTCCCTATGGCTACATCAATGTAGACCAAATAAGAATTCATATAGAAAGGTACTAATGTACCCACATGGCTCATTTGTTCGCACAATGTTGTGATTACAAGTTCTCCTCAGTAGATTGGTTCTTTATTTTTAAGAATTTGGAAAATGAATTTATACATCCATGGTTCAAAATTACAAGAATCCTTGAGACCATAGATTCTACTAAGGAGTGTTATCAGATCATTAACTTCTAGAGAGAAGTTTGATCTGTGTATTGTCTTTGGACATCTAGAGAAATTTGACCTTTTATTAACCAATCATTGGTCATTCATGTATCTCTGATAATCTGACTTATTTTGGTTCCACAATTGTATGGATATTCCCTTAGACAAATCTGCACATTCAAGACTTGGAGGAATCTTGAAAATTTGTTCAATGACATCTATATCCAAACTGAAAATTACTTTTCCATATACATCTTTGACTGTCTTTCACTTGGGATTGAAATGGCGTGCACATTCAAAGATAAATTCAAGTTCTAGAGCAGCCATAGGGAAAGTATACATCAAGTGAATATTACTCCTCTTGATGTGTCGTAGTTCCCTGTTGGAGGTTCTTCAAGCCTTTGTAAGAAATTGGTCATGTCAACATACCATATTCTTGTATTTGAGATTTGATCCAAAGATGATGAAATGAGTGAGGTTGTAGAATGAGCCAACTCCTTATCATATTGATATTTCATTTTTCCTTTGGGTTTTCTTGGTATTGACATATCTTGTGCTACAACATGGAAATTCCAAAGGGTAAATACGTCATCTAAAGAGATTGGATCCATGAGAGGATTAAACTTTGGCTTGGAATGATGGGTCTATGAAGAAAAAGGTGTTTGGAGTATTGATTAGATACTTATAGAACACACAATGTTGGCTAGTAATGAAATGAATAGCTCATGTATATGGGTAAAGGGGAGCAAAACCAGACTTGTGAAGATGGATTACATGTGAGGCTTTGTTTGTGTGGCCAAGAATGAAATTTGGAAGCACATGGATATATCTAAATGGTAATTTTGGTAATTAAAAGAGTGACCTTTTACCAAAATTGGATTCTTGAGAGGTGATTACATGTAATGAAGAATAACATGTTTTTACATGTAATGAACTTGGGAGATGCAATTACATGTGTTGGAGAATTGACATGAATGGATGCACTTGCATTATTAAGGGAATGATTTCAACTTTTTTAAAAACAAACAACAAACAAGAAAGCAAAACAAAAATGAAAAACACAAAACATACCTCTTGCTATTGACTAAAACACGTAAAAACTTGGAAGTAATTTTTACATGCAATCTCATTTTTTAGTGTAGGATGATTTTTATGCATTGGCAAAGAGAAGATTTCAACTTATTTAAACACAAAAATGCAAAATACATGGGCTGCATTTGAACAAATGGATACAAATGAGCCAAAAAATGCAACAATGTAGGAAAATAAGTAAAATAAATAAACCAAATCAAATACATATACTTACTTGGAGCTCAATGAGCCAAAAAAAGAAGAATGACAAGTTGAAATGAACTTGTCTTTTCCAAAATCAGACTCTTGAAGTGTATTTGCATCCAACAACTTAAAAACCTTTGACCATTTCCAAGTTGCAAAGAATGATCTCAAGATGCAACAACATGCCATGTTTTTACATGCATTTGATAAAAAATAACTTGCAAAAACCTTTTAAAGAAAAATGATTTACCAATAAGAAGCTTTGTGGGCATTTTTTTATGAGAAATGCATTCAAATGATGCCCTTGCATGAGTTGTTTTGGGATGAGAATGCACAAAACCTTCTCTTGGAAGAATGAAAAATGCATATGGAGGAAAAACAGACTCTAGAGATGCATGTGCATGGTTTATTTTGTAAAAAAATCCCTTTGATGAGACTCCCAACCAAAAATGCAGCCTTCCAATGCATATGCATGCAATGTTTTGAATGTCTTTAGCTTAAAAAAGAAGACTTCCAGCCAAGTCGCACTCTTGAAGTTCAATAACATAAGTTATTTTTAGGGAAAATGACTTGGGTGACATCTCTAAATAAAAATGCATCCTCCCTTGATCACGTTTTAGCATGAAATGATGTCCTTAGTGCAAATCCCACTCTATTGATGCAAGTACATGTGACATTTTAGCATGTAATGAACCTAGAAAGAGTTTCCTAGCCAAAATGCACTCTAAGGGAGCATCTACATGTGACATTTTGGCTTGTAGAAGACTTGTATGAAGTCTCCAAGCCAAAATAGGGTCTTGAGAGGCAAACACATGCTTCATTTTTCATGTTTTTGACTTAGATGCACATTCTCGGCCAAGTCACACTCTTGGAATGCATATACATGTTTTATTTTTGACATCTAAAAGACTTAAATGCAACTCCCAGCCAAGTCGCACTCTTGGGAGGCATTTACATATTACGTTTTTGCATTAAAAAGACTCCCAAATGCAAATCGCACTCTAGGAGAGTGTTTACATGTGTGGCATTTGAATGAAAAAGATATTTTACATGTAAATAACACTCTAGAAGTGCTTTTGCATGAGTTTTAAAACTTGTATTGCGTGTGTTTTGACTTAACTTATGTCTTTACAAGCAAATCACAATCTTGGAATGCAAAGACATAAGTTATTTTTGACTCTAAATGCAAATCACACTCTTGGAGGTTGTTTGCATATATGCAAAGACATGTTTTTAAACAAGTCTTAGCTTCTTTTTACATGCAAAGTGGACTCTAGAGATGCAATTGCATAAAAAGTAGGAGATTGTAGACATGTTGTTGCTATACACAACTTAAGTGAACAATTTAGCACATGTCTAATTAGATGTTGAGTGTAATATCATTTAAGGGGTCCAAAATAACTATTTACACTATATATATGAATATATAATGTGTAAACATTATTTTATAAAGCAATATTAACTTATATGTTGATTTAAATCATAAAGTAAATCTCAACATTAAAAAAGAACTATAAAGTGATAAAGTCACTTAAGTGATAAAATTAAGTGATAAAGTAACTTAAAAACATAACATAAATTGAATTTATGCTATATTTTTCAAAAAGTGCTCAACTATAGAATATAACATCTATTTTTTTAAATATGCAGTTGATCTTGGAGAGTCCACTTTTTGGGCACTTATATGACCATATCTTTTGATTGACAAGTCTGATTAAGCTCTGAGATAGATCAAATAGAAGAGAAATTGAAGACAAGATTTTGGACGAAACAAAAAGACTAAAAGCAACTAAAAACACACTCGAAAACACACCAAAAGACACTGAAGAATTCAAATACCAAGTGTAGGAAGACAAACCAACAAAATGAAAAAGAATTGACAAAAACCTTCAGCAAAAGGATTCACTAAACATATTGAGATCAACTGATCAATCAATATTGGCTAATTAAATAGTGAATCAACATAGAGAAACACAAAACTAAGTTCAAAAACTTATGTACTATTACCTACATTTTGTGGTGACAAAATATAGGATAACAGTTGGCTCTATCTCGGAAATGTTACTCATTTATTCTTGGAAACAAAGAGTGATATAGAATCCAATTCTCTAAGTGCATTTATCCACTCCATTGGGTAATAGAGTCAGGCGACCTCTAAAATGCTAAAAAGTAAAGAAAAATGTACAACACAAAAGAAAAATTATGTACAAGGTGTACTTATCTGATAATCACTAGAAGTAATGTTTCAGATGTTGCCCACTGTGTGGCAATGACATTGGTGTTTCATCTTGATATGCAAGCTAGAAACTATTTTTGCTTGCAAGTTGATGAATTGTGAAAGGACCTTGCCATAGAGAATCAAACTTGCCATGCAATCCTTTTCGTTCTTGCCTTTTGTCCCATAGTAGAACAAGATCACCAATTTGGAATTCCCTATATTTGGCCTTTTTATCAAAGAGGATTTTAACCTATTGCTGGTGAGCAGTGAGTCGATCCACCACTTATTTTCTTTCCTTCTCCAATTGCTGAAGAAACATAATCCTCTTATCCAGTGAATCTAAATAAGTTTCATCTTCGATGACTCGCATCAACTTAAGAATGGGAAGCTCTAAGGTTATTGGAATCTCAGCATTGATCTCATATAGCAACTGAAAAGGTGACATTCCAATTACTCATTTTGGAGTAATCCTGTCATCCCACAAAGCATCAAACAATGCTTTGTGCCATGTTCTCTGATTTGTTTACACCAGCTTCTTTATGATAGTCACCAAATTTTTGTTGCTAGATTCAGCTTGACCATTACCCCATGGTTAATAATCTAAAGTGTGAGCTAGAGTAATCCCTATGTGCTATGAGAAGCACCTTCATAGGGTTAGTATTGCAAATAAATGAATATAAGAACTAAATTACCACAAATAACAATCTAATTTAAGTAAATAAATGACAATTCAACACTCTATGGACCTCTAATTAGGTTTGCTAATGCAAAGCTCTTAACAAGCTTCCATTAGTGACAGCCCTAAAACAAGAATGAATGATAAAGAAACTAAAAAGTTCAATTCCAAATGAAATTAGCCTTAATTAGTACTAAATGTTCTTTTCTAGCTATAAATTGCAAGAAGTTTGATGCTATTCTCATATTTTTGGATGATTATTGATTGAAGTATGCCTTTCTTTTATAGATTTTGGCAAGGGTAGGGCTAGAGTTGATTTGATCATGGTTAAGTTGAGGTTTAGTCCATGGTTCCACCTTTGGAGACCATTTAAATTAATTTTCCTCAAAGCTTGGGACAAAGAGACAAGATGGGTGGACAAGATGCTCTCACCTTATGTGTGATGGAGATTCAATTTGATCTTGATGCATGTGAGCTTGATCCTTAAATCCCATTGGTTGATGCATTTTCTCCCATTTGGTGGTTGAGGGAAAATTAAGATTTAATAATTGAATTTATTTAATACGTTTAGCCATGTGTACCCCTTAAATGGGTTGATTTGATTTAAATTGAACTATGCAATTAATTAGATTAATTGCATAATTTATTGATTTATCATGATTTGTTTGATTTAAATTGGTTTAATGGCTTTTGATTTTTAATTAAATTTGGATTATGGCTCAATTGCAATTTAGCTTTGATTTTAGCTTGATTTGATTTAATTGCCTTGATTTTTCCTTAGTTGCTCACTTGATTGATCTTGTCCATTTTCAGGTGATTACAAGCCCATGAGTATAACAAAACTCAGTAACTTCCCTGGATTAGAAAGCAGTTGCATTATCTGTGATAACCTTGTTAGGAACACCAAAATGAGAGATGATGTTTTGTTTCAAAAAGTCACAAATTACATCAGACGTGGACCTCTCTATAGGGATTGCTTCTACCCACTTGGTGAAGTAGTATGTTGCTTCTAGGATGTAAGAATTACCCTTGCTTGAGGATGGGTTGATAGTAAAATAAAATCAATTCCCCACTGCTGAAATGGTTCTGCAAACACTATTGGCTTCAAAGGCAGAGCAACAAGATTTTTCCTTCCTATGAATTGCTGACATGATTCCCATTTATTTACCCACTAATAAGCATCCTAAAAATGTGTGGGCCAATAGTATTGGGCTCTCAAAATTTTATGTGCAGTGACAGGTGCTGAGAAATGTCCTCCACATGCTTGATTGTGGAAGGAATCCAAAATTCATACTTTTTGGCTTTTGTCAACACATCGAAGAAAAGTCTCATCCATCCCATGCTTGTAAAGGCCATTTTCCCACAAGATGTGACAAAAATCTTTGAGCTTGAGAGTCCTCTGGTCCTTATATGTTAATGTTACTCAAAAATACAGCATAAAATGAAATAAGCATAAGTAGGAAAAGGTTGCATTTGTTTGTCTAATTAACACTACCTTGCAGGTTTTGTTAGTTTACATGTCATTATTGCATTCATTCTAGATGTCATCATTGTACTCTAAGTATTGATTATTATTCCACAGATTCTAAAATTCATAAATAATCATTACATTGTGCATTCAAACTAAATGTGATATACAAATGTCCTTTCTTGTTTCATATTTCATATCAATAAGTAGTGTACATTGTAGAATTGAAATAAAGATTGAAGTATGGAATAGGGGTCTCATGCATTGCCTTTGTGTTGGTTTGTGTCAGCCGGTTGTCTGGTAGGTCTCTTCATTTAGGTCTTCATACTCTAGGTCTTCATCTGCATCTAGGTCCTTAGGGTTCATTTCTGCATGAGAGAGAAAATATGGTCAGATCTTGTTGGATCTAAGCAATACATGAGAAACAAATAACATACCGTAGCAGTCAAGTTTTCAATACTACATATCAATCTAGAAAACTAAATATAATAAGGAAATGTACACTGACACTCACTACAAGGTAGTGTTAAAGGGACTTGTTTCTGACATGAAACCTTTTACTACTTATGATCATTGTGGTGTATGTTGTCCTTTTTATTAACCAGGTGTCTGAATTAAAGGGACTTAGTATGTTTCAAACTAAGAAACCTTTTTCAAATAATGCATTTCATAATGATGTTATTTGAGAGCTTAATAAATTATTTTGCATATAGCAGTTGACTAGTTTCCACATTCAGTCATTGTCAGAGATGCAGATCAAGTTGGATTCCCATGATAAAAGTGCTACATAAATTGCAAATGATTGCCAATATTCAAAGTTTAAATTATAATTGAAGTTACAAAAATATTGGTGTAACATGTCCTTGTTTCAAAGATACATTTTCACCTAATAATATGATTGTTGCTAAATACAAAAAGAGTGCTTCAAGATTGAGCCATAAAATCATAAAAATTTTACAGTTTGTTTTTAATGAGTGTCATGAACCTATGTTCAAACCTCATTAAGTAGCATTCTAGTGTTTTTGAGTGTCACAAGCCCGTGCTCGAACCTCATTAACAATGAACAAACATTTTCATCTTGTTGTATTTCTTATATTTTAAAGTGCAGAATCAGCATCAAAGAAAAATTGTTACAAAATCAAGTGGAATTCAAGCTGTAAAGTAACAATGAAAATAGAAAGTAAATGAAATTGCAAATCTATGAGTAAAGAAAGTTTAAAATACTTATCTGTTATGGGCATAATGACTTTTATTCCTTGATGCTTTTCAATCATTTTTAGTCAGCTCCCAAAGTTTGTGAAGCTTATGACTGAAGGATGTCATAATAAAATGAAATACATATGTTACATATTTCAGTCACAAGCTCACAACTTTGATGAAATAACTAGATGAGAGTGTATGAAGTGCAATGCTGATGGATTTTCATTCATCTCAGAAGGGTTTTATAGTTTCAGCTTGAACTATTTTCAAATTGGCTTAGTTTCATTTCTCTATCTGAACAAGTTCACCAGTTCATCAAGTTCACTATTGTTGTTACACAGATTTATCCATATCAGCAGAATGAAATAGTGTGGATGCTATATGCTACAATCACAGTTTATGTACAAACTGTAGAAAGATGTTAAAATCAATTTCTAGTAATTGCTTGTTTATACAAAGTGTTTTTATGAAGCTAATCAGAAAAGAGTAATTATTTGCTTATGTTCAAAATATCTACCAGTCAAAGGCTTGAGCAGGGTCAAGTCGAGTTCTCAGTTGAGCTGAACTCTTAGTTGAGTTGATTTCATTTTTAGTGGAGTCGAGTTCATTCTCAAACAAAATGTGCAAAACAAGCTTCAGTTACAAACAAAGATTCATAGAATGGGCACTCGAAATGAAAGGAAAATAGTTTACTTCACATAAAACCCACGAGCTATATACTAGACTACAAGATAAAAAATGGTATGTGGGTCTCAAGCAGTATTTGTTAAAAAATTCAAGAGCTCGTGACTTACTAACAGTCATGGCTTTATATTCAAAATAAAGGAAATCAACAGTCGAACAAGCTGCGACTGTTAGTAAGTCATGATGTGAAGACTCACAGTTCTGTGCTAGTTGCAAATGATCATAGATCATATAAGATGTATTCACTGCGGTATTCAAAAGGTAAGCATCAGTCTCAGTTTTGTATACCCGAATTTCCTCATGCAAATTTGTGATTGCTATTAAAAGAGGATCGAACAATTTCAGGTTCATAAGCTTCAAACCCATAACAACAGCAAAGGAATGAAACAATATTCAAGGCCGAGAATCATAGTGTAGAGCTCACAAAAACAAAGAGTAGTTCAATAGCATAAATAATGAATCAAATATATGGTGCAAAGTTTGAGTCACAGATCGTAATCTACAAATGGAAATAAACTACAAAGATAACACTAGTTGTATGACTGTTAATACAAAGTCATAGTGAAGCTCGTGGCTTGCAAATAAATGAAGAGAAAACTCTTAGGAAAGCATGATCGAGTGTGTGCATGGTATATACCAGTCGACTGTGACATATTCATAGTCTCATATTATCAAAGCAACAGTCACATTCTAAAAATACTAGTGAAGGAATATATAATAGAAAGAGAGGGACTGAGCTTGAAGATAACTTACAGTTGAATGCCAAGTATATTTTGTTATCGATGAGGAATATCAGTGATCTTTAGTCACAGTAAGCTTGATTTCAATAGAAGGATGCAGTCAAAGTCAACATGTTGAGCTCCTTCACAAATTTTTAAAAAAAAACTTTTATACAAGTTAGGGTTTCATCTTCCCTATTCTTCTGCAGGAAGATAGAGATAAGCACAACTGCTGAGAGTGAAAAATGAAGATAACAATTTGGAGTCCGCAAGAAGAATGACATTCAATGCCATTAATGTAGATGTCACATTCCTACAGATTCTTGAAAACTACAACATGCCACCTCACACTTTCATCTCATTTTTTAAAAAATTGAATTGCAAGTGGATTGAACAGTCATGTCGACTTTCTCCACTTTGCATATATTTCACACTTAGTATTTTTTATCTAAGTTAGGAATTGAGAGTTAGATTATTTGATATTAGATTTTATCTAATATTAAATAAATATTGATACTGGTTAGAAATTGTAAAAGGATAAATTCCTTATTATAAGCCAGTATTAAGGGGCACTTAAACTTGAGCTTTGATAGGCTTAATTTTTGGCATGTTTTTTGCCAATTTGAGGGAAATTTGTAAGGTTTAGATTTTTGGATTGGAGGCATAGGCAAGCTATAAAATTGATTTTTGATGATCAATTTAGGGGTTGCAGATTTTGGAGAGAGGGCATATAGTGAACACATTGTTCCTAGGTGCTTTATAGGCCATTTTTGTAATAATTTTTGTCAAATTTTGGAGGAAATAAAGTGGAGATTTTGATTCATATTTGTGGAGTTGTCTTGATATTGAATCTTGTCTTCATCTTTTAGAATAAGTGCTAAATTCATTTTTGTCCAAAGGAAGTGAGTAGATTTCTGTTCCTTCTTAGGGTAATCAATTGCTTCAAGGCCTTGTGTGAGAAATGTATGTCTATTGACTATACAAGCTATTTGTGGTAAAACCCTAATAGTAAGTTTTGTCAACCTATATGTTGAGAAGAGATTCATAGTGTTGAGATCTTCATTTATGAGTTAGAATTGATGTTTTATCTTTTTTGCAAAGTCTGAAATATTTCTTAGTGTATCACCCTAATCTATTTTTAGTTATAAGTATTCTTTTCCCTTTTCCCCAACAAGTTAAATATCAAGAAAGTGATATTCCATATTTAATAGGAACCGACCTAGAATCCAGAGATTCCTCCTTATTCAGAGTCTACCCACAGCTCGAGGAGGTTTCCATTGTCAGGATAGAATTGTTGTATAGCCCTAATGCCTGAGTTAGGGTGACAATTCTAAACCTAAACAGTTTTTGGCACGCCCGGTGGGACTACGAATTGCTTCTCAGTTCTAAGCTGCTAGATCTATGGTTGTTTCAAATTTTAGTTGCAGCTCTCAGTGTGGATTTTAATGAGTAGAACTCCAAAGAGATCAAATAAGGAGGGTTTCGTGTATCAAGAATTATAGTCAAGCAGAAGGGGAGGAAGATCATCTAGAGGTGGAAGAACACCACAAGATCCAAGAGGTACTTCTTTGAATTCAGATTTCTCATCATTTGATAATCCTATTTTTGAAAATCAAGCTGCAAATTCAAAAGAAATTGAGGTTATTATCAAAGAGCTCAATCTCCCTGAAGATCTAGATGTTCCTAATCATACCGGATTAGAATTTCCAAGTGTTGAAAATTTATCTATAGATAATTATGTTCTTGGAGCTTCTACACGTGGTTCTGCAGCAATTCCCCAGAATCTAAAGACTTATCAAAGGAAGGTAGTTTAGCTTGCTCAACCTTTTGTTACACCATCTATTCAACAACAAGCTCCTTCTCATCAAGCAATGGCTAGGAATCTACAATTTGTTACATTCAATCAAGGCAGTCCTTTGAGGATTGCAAATCATAATAATGTTCCATTGGCTACTCTTAAAGGCTTGCCATCATTTACTGGAGAAGGACCAGTAACACCTATTGAACACATCAGAGATGTTGCAACTCTTTGCAATGTTCATCATGTTATGGAAGATGTAGCTTTGAAGCTATTGGCTACATCACTCAAGGGTAAAGCCCTTGATTATTTCAGAACTCTCCCGATGGACTCTATTGCTACTTGGGATGTCCTGGGTGAAAGGCTATCTAAATTTTTTGAGGACAAATATGATAACTTATCCCTTGTGGAGTAACTAACTACTATCAAGAGAGCCCCGCAAGAAGAGATGAGCGATTTTAATCTTCATTTTCAGAAGACTTGGAATCAGATCCCTGTTATGGTAAGACCTTCAACCGAATATGCATTTTTATATTATTTGAAGAGTTTGAATAGCGATATCTCTATAATGATTCAATCTATGGGAGGTAATACTTTACCTCAAGCTTTTGATATTGCTATTAGGGAAGAGAATAGTCTTATACAGGTAGGAAAGATAGCTCCTAGGCCTCCTATGCCTTTCTTTCCTAATATACAATCTAATATGCCATTGGTAGTTCCACCATTATTTGTTGTCCCATCTTATAAACCCTTAGAGATAGCTCCTACAACTCCTCTAAATGAATTACAGACTATTAAGGACAGTCAGCAAAAAATTGAAAGTTTGCTGCAATCTTTTGGTAATGATTTAGTGGCCCTTAAGAGGAATCAAGCTCAAACAAACCCTGCTATTCAAAATTAGTTTGCTGGTTCTTCTTCACAATATCCTAATCAGCCTAATTTTTAGGCTAATAGGCAGAAATTTCAAGGAAATACTAATGCAAACAAGCAGAATTGGAATATGAGACCAAATAGGCAGTACAATCTAGCACCTCTCAATATTGTTAGGGATATTGTTCCTACTCAGAATAACATTGTTATTGACTGGTGTTTTCCATGCAATGAGCCACATGATCAGTCTACATGTTCTAATGGAATTCTTAATCAGCCCTTATAGTACAAAATTTAATGAATTCATAGCAGAATGTGTCTGTTGAAGAGGTCCAAAATCAACCAAACCAAAGTACTACAGATACTAGATTCCTTAAACTAGTAAGAGGAAGAATTTTGTGGACTTAATGAAGATTCATCAATTGCAAAAAATACAAGAGCAAAAAAGAGAGCCCTTGAAACAAATCAATCTACTGGTAATATTTCTTCTCCACTAGTTTCTATTTTAAAGAATCCATCAGTTTTCGCTAATAAAGATCTAAGTCAAAGGAATGTTGATCAAAGTTCTCCTAGGTCATCACATAAGATTCAATTTACTGTTCCATTCAATATTATTGATACAATGAAAAAAAAGAAATGTTACCTTGTCTGCATGGGAAACTTTGTCTATTCCAGGACAGATTGAGATTTTAAAAGAAGAATTGTCCAAGCTAGAAGTTAATTCATAGAAAATAGTACAACAGTCACCAAGTGTGGTCATGACTAATTCTAAGCCTTCAAGGTTCAAGAAAAGGTAGCAAGAGAAGAGAAAAAGCCTACTAAAGTTCAGTAGCCAGCAGTACCAGAAGTCAAGAAGACTGCAAATATTGAAAAAATAGTAGTAACTACTGATAAGAAAATGAAAAATGTACAAAAGACATCTGAAAAGGAAGGTAAGAAATCTGCAAATGAAAAGCCTCCTCCTTTTTATGTCTCTTTGATTATTGGAAACAAATTAGTTCATAACTGTATGGTTGATAATGGTGCAACCAACACTGTCATGCCTAAGAAAGTAGCAGATTTGCTAAAATTAAAATATGAACCTCTTGAGAAGGGTGTAGTCCAACTTGATGGAACTTTAGTTAAGACCTTAGGAGTCATTAAAAATGCAAGTTTGACCTTAAATTCCTGCCCAAATTTTTCAATACCTGAGGATATATATGTTATTGATTTACCAACATATTTTGCTATGTGTCTGTCCAAGGACTCCACAGCCAAAATAGATGGCTATTTTTCATCAGATTGGTTACATTTGTACTTCAAAACTAGATATGGTACTAAGGTAGCCATAAAATCAGAATCACTGGCCAAAAATCACATAGAGCCTTATAATCCAAGTCCTATTAATGCAAGTTGTGTGATTATGGATCAAGATGAAATACCTGATTATTCAGCTTATAATACTCAAATTGAAGCATATCTAGATATTGTTCTAGATGAATGGGCCACTAGGAATGAACATAATGATGACATGTTTGATGCTAGTTTTGGAAACTACATGATTTTAGAGTCTGATTCAGTAGTGCCTAATTTAATTAAAGATCTAGAATCTGAATCTGATGTACCTAATCAGCTTTGGGATTTGTATTTTGATGGGTCAAGGAATAAGGATGGAGTTGGTGCGGGGGTTATGTTGGTATCACCTGATGGTGATAAACTTGATGCTACATTTAAGTTGTCTTTTCCTTGTTCTAACAATGTGGCTAAATATGAAAGTTTGATTCAGGGATTAGAGTGGGCAAGATTGAGAGGTATTAAGTGTTTGAGAGCATTTGGAGATAGTGAGCTTATTGTTAAGCATGTGAGAGGTATCAATATTGTTAAAAATGATCTACTTAAGATGTATAAATCTAGAGTTTCTAACATTGTAGATGAATTTGATGCTTTCAACCTGATTTCAATTCCTAGAAGGGAAAATTTGCATGTTGATAAGTTGGATGGTATTGGTGCCCATATTGCAATAACATAAAATAAAGGACTGATTTTAGACCAGTTACATATTAAGATAATTGTTAGGCCATCCATTCCAGATAATGACACTTATTGGAAAGTTTTTAATACTGATGAACATATCCTAAGTTTTTTGATAGAAACATATGGTTTTTCAGCTTCTAAAGGTAACAAAAATATTCAGCAAATGGAAGACCAAATTATTCAGTTGAAAATCAATAAGCTTCCAAAGGGATTAGTCAGCTTGGAATATGTTGTCAACTCTAATGATCAGTTTAGGAATGGTAAAACCAGCTTGGTGATCAAAGAAGATCATTATGAAGAACTGGAAATTTTCAGAGACAAGCGGTTGAAGGTTGGTAAAATAAATTCTCCTGAAGAAAAAGAACTGTTTATTGATCTTTTTAGAGAATATAATGATGTTTTTTCATGGGAATATTCTGATCTGAAGGGTTTTGACCCCCAATTAATCGAGAATACTATAGAATTGGAACCAAATACTAGGCCAATTAGAAAAAGGAAAAGGCCTGTAAACCCCAAGTTAGAGCCTTTAACGTTAAAAGAGCTGAGAAAACTTCTAGATGGTGGTATTATATTTCCTATTAAGCACACATCTTGGGTTTCTAACTTAGTTCCAGTAAGGAAGAAGAATGGAGAGATAAGACTTTGTGTAGACTTTAGAGACCTTAATAGGGCATCTTTGAAAGATAAACAACCTCTTCCTTCCATGGAACATATTTTACAATATGTTTCAGGTTCTGAGAGATTCTCACTCTTAGATGGATATTCTAGTTACAACCAGATTTTAGTCAAAGAATATGATCAATTTAAAATAGCTTTTACAACTAAATGGGGTACCATGGCTTACAGAAGAATGTCATTTGGGTTATCAAATGTTGGAGCCACTTTTCAAAAAGCAATGGATATGGCTTTCAAGAACTTAATGTATAAGTTTGTTCTAGTGTACCTAGATGATGTGACAATTTACAATAAGGCTGCAAATCAGCACATTGATAATTTGAGATAGATATTACAAAGATGTAGAGAATTTGGAATTTCTTTAAATCCCAAGAAATATGTGTTTGCAATTCATGAGGGAAAACTCCTAGGATACCAGGTGTCTAAGGAAGGAACAATAATATATCCTGAAAGAATTCATGCAATTCTTGAGCTTTCATTGCCTAAACATAAGAAAGGATTGCAAAGTTTTATTGGGAGGATTAATTTTGTAAGAAGGTTTATCCCTAATATTGCAAACCTGTTAAAACCATTGACTACCATGCTTAAAAAAGATATTCCTTTCAGCTGGACTAATGAAGGAAAAAATAATTTGAATTGATAAAATAGGATTTGTCTTTAGCCCCTACTCTTGTTAATCCTGATTTTACTAAAGATTTTATTCTGTATGCCTATGGTGGTTCTGATACCATTTCAGCAATGCTGGTTCAAAAGAATGATGAAAAATAGGAGCAGCCAGTTGCTTTTTTCAGCAAAGGTATGGATGACTATGAGAGAAGGTATACTTTTATTGAAAAGCATGTACTAGCTGTTATTAAAGCTTTGAAGAAGTTTAAGCATTTAATTTCCATAAATAAAGTACACCTAATGGTTGCTCATCCTAGTATCAAAGAGTTTTTATTGAACAAAGATGTTAATGAAAAAAGGGCTAGTTGGATAACAAGAGTTATGGTGTATGATGTATAGATTCATGTGACTAAGCTGATTAGAGGCAAGGGCCTTTGTGCTCAAATGGAAAAAGAGGAAGAATAGGTTGAAGCTTCTGAAGAATCTAAAAATTTACAAGGTGATGTTATATTATTCAATGATCCTACAATTTGGTTATCAGATATGATAAAATTCTTGCAAACTGGACAATGCCCAAACAATCTTGATAAGGCCAAGAGGAGATACTATATGTTACAATCTATTCCCTATGTTCTTATTGATGGTGTACTGTATAGAAAAGACTATTCTGGAATATTTCTTAAATGTATTGATTCACTAGATCAAGACAGAATTTTATTTGAATTTCATGATGGATCTTATGGAGGACATTTCAGTCCTAAAACTATGGCCTAAAAAATACTAAGGGTAGGCTATTATTGGCCTGATTTATTTAAAGATGCTCATGTTTGGGCCATCAAATGTCAGAAATGTGCAATTTTTGTAGGTAAACAAAGGCTGACAGCATTTCCATTAAAGCCAATTGTGGTTGATCAGCCATTTTCTAAGTGGGGTATGGACTTTATTGGTCCTATTAATCCTAATTCTAGTGCAGGTCATAAATGAATTTTGACTGCTATTGATTATTTCATGAGATGGACTGAAGCTATCACACTAAAAGAGGCTACTAGACCTGATGTGTTAAAGTTTTATGAAGATATTACAACTAGGTTCAGAGTTCCTTAATCAATTATCTCTGATAATGCTATGGCTTTTATTGGTTTGACTATTACAAAATGGGCTGTGAAGAATGGGATTTATTTGAATACTTCTTCTTCTAACTATTATCCTTAGGGTAATGGTCTTGCAAAATCTACAAATAAAAATCTAATCAGAATTATCAAAAAGACTCTACAGGAAAATAAGAGAGATTGGCATTCTAAATTAAAGGCAACCTTATGGTTGGATAGGATTAAACCTAAATAGGTAATTGGGAATTCTCCTTATGTCCTAGTTTATGGTAAAGAAGCCAGATTGACAATTTCTACTAAATTTCTAGCCTTGCGGCTGGCTGATCAGATGTTATGATTTGAAGAAGAAGATCCCCTTAAATTAAGGTATGCTGATTTACTACATCTTGAAGAGGAAAGGAGAAAAACATTGGAAATAATGGAACTTAAGCAAGCACAAACCAAAAGATCTTTTGACAGGAAAGCTAAGTTCAAAGAATTCAAGGAAGGAGATTTAGTGCTCAAGTGGGATGTGCTAAAGAGCAGGCCAGGAAAGCATGATAAATTTGATAATTTTTGGTCAGGCCCTTTTGTTATAACAGCCTATAAGGAGAATAATGCTTTTCAATTGTCCACAACTGAAGGGGAAGATTTGCAGATTCTAGTTAATGGAATACACCTCAAGCTTTTCTTTGAGGGTTAGGTTAGTTTCAATTTTTCAAGTTTAATAAGTGTTGTTCAAAACATTAGGTCTCTAGGTTGCATTGAGTCTAGTTTAAGTGCATTTTCATTTCAATAAAGGTTGCATTCATGGTTTCATTTTTCCTAATTTTTTGTTTCCCTATGATAAGTCTAAAGGTCATGTCCAGCAGGAAGACATCGAGTAGAAGTCACCAAAATTGTTAATCAAAAATACAGCATACAATACAATAAGCATAAGTAGGAAAAGGTTGCATTTTTTTTGTCTAATTAACACTACCTTGCAGGTTTTGTTAGTTTACATGTCATTATTGCATTCATTCTAGATGTCATCATTGTACTCTAAGTATTGATTATTATTCCAAAGATTCCCAAATTCATAAATAATCATTACATTGTGCATTCAAACTGAATGTGATATACAAATGTCCTTTCTTGTTTCATATTTCATATCAATAAGTAGTGTACATTGTAGAATTGAAAGAAACATTGAAGTATGGAATAGGGATCCCATGCATTGCCTTGGTGTTGGTTTGTGTTAGCTGGTTGTCTGCTAGGTCTCTGCATTTAGGTCTTCGTGTGCATCTAGGTCTTTAGGGTTCATTTATGCATGAGAGAGAAAATATGGTTAGATCCTGTCGGATCTAAGCAATACATGAGAAACAAATAATATACCGTAGCAATCAAGTTTTCAATACTGCATATCAATCTAGAAAACTAAATGTAATAAGGAAATGTACACTGACACTCACTGTAAGGTAGTGTTAAAGGGACTTGTTTCTAACATGAAACCTTTTACTACTTATGATCATTATGGCGTATGTTGTCCTTTTTATTAACCAGGTGTCTGAATTAAAGGGACTTAGTATGTTTCAAACTGATAAACCTGTTTCAAATAATGCATTTCATCATGATGTTATTTGAGAGCTTAACAAATTATTTTGTAGATAACAGTTGACTGGTTTCCACATTCAGTCATTGTCAAAGATGCAGATCAAGTTGGATTCCCATGATAAAAGTGCTACATAAATTGCAAATGATTGCTAATATTCAAAGTTCATATTACAATTGAAGCTGAAAAAATACTGGTGTAACATGTCCTTGCTGTTTCAATGATACATTTTCAACTAATAATATGATTGTTGCTGAATACAGAAAGAGTGCTTCAAGATTGAGCCATAAAATCATAAAATGTTTATAGTTTGTTCTTAATGAGCATCATGAACCCATGTTCAAACCTCATTAAGTAGCATTCTGGTGTTTTTGAGTGTCACGAGCCCGTGCTCAAACCTCATTAAAAATGAACAAACATTTTCATCTTGTTGTATTTCTTATATTTTAAAGTGCAGAATCAACATCAAAGAAAAATTGTTAACAATGGACATATTGCAGGAGCTATAATGCTAAAAGATGAAATTTCAAGTTACAAAATCAAGTGGAATTCAAGCTGTAAAGTAACAATGAAAACATAAAGTACAGGAAATTGCAAATCTATCAGTAAAGAAAGTTTAAAATACTTATCTATTATGGCCATAATCACTTTTATTTCTTGATGCTTTTCAATCATTTTTAGTCAGCTCCCAAAGTTTTTGAAGCTTATGATTGAAGGATGTCATAATAAAATGAAATACATATGTTACATCTTTCAGTCACAAGCTCACAACTTTGATGAAATAACCAGATGAGAGTGCATGAAGTGCAATGTTGATGGATTTTCATTCATCTCAGAAGGGTTTTATAGTTTCAACTTGAACTATTTTCAAATTGGCTCAGTTTCATTGCTCTATCTGAATGAGTTCATGAGTTCATCAAGTTCACTATTGTTGTTACATAGATTTATCCATATCAGTAGAATGAAACAGTGTGGATGCTATATGCTACAATCACAGTTTATGTACAAACTATAGAAAGTTGTTAAAATCAATTTCTAGTAATTGCTTGTTTATACAAAGTGTTTTTATGAAGCTAATAAGAAAAGAGCAATTATTTGCTTATGTTCAAAATGTCTACCAGTCAAAGGCTTGAGTAGGGTCAAGTCAAGTTCTTAGTTGAGGTGAACTCTTAGTTGAGTCAATTTCATTTTTAGTGGAGCCGAGTTCATTCTCGGACAAAATGTGCAAAGCAAACTTCAATTACAAACAAAGATTCATAGAATGGGCATCAAAATGAAAGGAAAATAGTTGACTTCACTTAAAACCCGCAAGCTATATACTAGACTACAAGATAAAAAATGGTATGCGGGTCTCAAGCAGTACTTGTTAAAATATTCAAGAGCTCATGACTTACTAATAGTCATGGCTTTATATTCTAAATAAAGGAAATCAATAGTTGAACAAGCCATGACTGTTAGTAAGTCACGATGTGAAGACTCACAGTTCTATGCCAGTTGAAAATGGTCGTAGATCATATAAGATGTATTCACCCTGGTATTCAAAAGGTAAGCATCAGTCTCAGTTTTGTATACCCGGATTTCCTCATGCAAAGTCATGACTGCTATTAAAAGAGGATTGAACAGTTTCAGGGATCATAAGCTTCGAACCCATAGCAATAGTAAAGGAATGAAACAATAGTCAAGGCCAAGAATCATAGTGTGGAGCTCACAGAAACAAAGAGTAGTTCAATAGCATAAACAATGAATCAAATATATGGTGCAAAGTTTGAGTCACAGCTCGCAATCTACAAATGGAAATAAACTACAAAGATAACACTAGTTGTATGAATGTTAATACAGAGTCATAGTGAAGCTTGTGGCTTGCAAATAAATGAAGAGAAAACCAATCAACTATGACATATTCACAGTCACATTCTAAAAATACCAGTGAAGGAATATATAACAGAAAAAGAGGGACCGAGCTCGAAGATAACTTACAATTGAATGCCAAGTATATTTTGTTATCGATGAGGAATATCAATGATCTTTAGTCACAGTAAGCTCGAGTTCAATAGAAGGATGTAGTCATAGTCAACATGTCAAGCTCCTTCACAAATTTTCAAAAAAAAAACTTTCATACAAGTTAGGGTTTCATCTTCCCTATTCTTCTGTAGGAAGAATGAGATAAGCACAACTACTGAGAGTGAAAAATGAAGATAACAATTTGGAGTCCGCAAGAAGAATGAAATTCAATGCCATTAATGAAGATGTCACATTCCTATAGAGTCTTGAAAACTGCAACATGCCACCTCACACTTTCATCTCATTTTTAAAAAAATTGAATTGCAAGTGGATGGAACAGTCATGTCGACTTTCTCCACTTTGCATATATTTCACACTTAGTATTTTTTATCTAAGTTAGGAATTGAGAGTTAGATTATTTGATGTTATATTTTATCTAATATTAAATAAATATTAATATTGGTTAGAAATTGTAAAAGGATAAATTCCTTATTATAAGCCAGTATTAAGGAGCATTTAGACTTGAGCTTTGATAGGCTTAATTTTTGGCATGTTTTTTGCCAATTTGAGGGCAATTTGTAAGGTTTAGATTTTCAGATTGGAGGCATAGGCAAGCTATAAAATTGATTTTTGATGATCAATTTAGGGGTTGCAGATTTTGGAGAGAGGGCATATAGTGAACACGTCATTCCTAGGTGCTTTGTAGGCCATTTTGTAATTGTTTTTGTCAGATTTTGGAGGAAATAAAGTAGAGATTTCGATTCATATTTGTGAAGTTGTCTTGATATTGAATCCTATCTTCATCTTTTCTAACAAGTGCTAAATTCATTTTTGTCCAAAGGAAGTGAGTAGATTTATGTTCCTTCTTAGGGTAATCAATTGCTTCAAGGCCTTGTGTGAGAAATGTATGTCTGTTGACTATACAAGCTATTCATGGTAAAACCCTAATAGTAAGTTTTGTCAACCTATATGTTGAGAAGAGATTCGTAGTGTTGAGATCTTCATTTATGAGTTAGAATTGATGTTTTATCTTTTTTGCAAAGTCTGAAATATTTCTTGGTGTATCACCCTAATCTATTTTTAGTTATAAGTATTCTTTTCCCTTTTCCCTAACAAGTTACAAATCAGGAAAGTGATATTCCATATTTAATAGGAACAGACCTAGAATCTGGAGATTCCTCCTTATTTAGAGTCTACCCACAGCTTGAGGAGGTTTCCATTGTCAGGATAGAATTGTTGTATAGCCCTAATGCCTAATTTAGTGTGATAATTCTAAACCTGAATAGTTAAATGTGAAGGGCATTCTCCATAACTCAAGTAATGAGCCATATTAGAAAACCAATCATCTATAGTGCTGACAAAAAGAACAATAGGAAGAGAATGGGAATTTTCTTTCTATTTTTGTAATGGTACATTTTCAGCCATAAGATGACAAAGACCCTTACCTCAGACCAATTTGGTCGGTCTTATCTCCATGTCATATTCTTGAATGTTAGCAATCCAATTTCCTCTCTTGGTACCAAAATCTTGTTGTGTCAGAATGGTCTTGACATTAGTATCTAGAACCAAGGCTATTACATGAGAATTCAGAATGTAGAACCTGAAATGCTTCACTACTTTGAGCATAGTATAAGCATGCTTCTCCATCTAAGTATATTTTAGTTCATGAGCTTTCAAAGGACAACTCATGAATTAAATGGGTGATTTGATATCTTCATCAATTTTCTACATTAGGATGGTAGAGAGAGTATGCTCAGAAGCATAACTATACATGATGAAACTCTTTGTGTAATCAGAGAAAATAAGAACTAGTGCATGAGATATTGTGTCCTTTATTTATGCAAATGTTGTCTTTCCTTCTTGACTCCAGTGAAAAGAATCCTTTCCTTTCATCATATCAACAATATGATGAGTTTTTTCAGTAAAATTAGGCACAAATCTTCTTAAGAAATTCATGTTTTTGAAGAAAGAATGAGCATATGTCTTGTTTGATGGAAAAGATAGGCCTTGAATAGATTTCACTCTTTTTGGATCAATTTTGATACCTTCCTTGGACACAATATGTCCCATCAATTTACCTTCCATTAAGCCAAACGCTAACTTTTTGGTATTGAGAGATGAACCATGTTGTTTGCATCTTTCCAAGACTTGTCTAAGATGAGTGAAATGATCTTGATGTGATTTGGAGAAAACAATCATATCATCAAGATAGACAACGATGCATTCATTGATTAACCCTTTAAGAGAAAAATCCATTGCTCACTGAAAACTTGCTCTTGCATTGATTAGACCAAAAGACATCCGATGATATGAAAAAGTACCCCATGGGGTAGTGAATGAAGTCTTATACTGATCGTCCTCTCGAACTTCAATTTGGTTGTAACTAGAAAAACCATCAAGCATAGAAAGCATTTATGAACCAGTGACAACTTACAACACTTGATCCATAATGGGTAATGGATAATTATCTTTGAGGGATAATTGATTCAAATTAGAAAAATACACACATATGTGGATTTCTCCATTCTTATTTTGTATAGGAACTATATTTTCTACCCATGATGAATAGGAAAAATAATACCTGCATCCAACATTTTCTATATTTCAACAAGAATGGTTCTTGAAATCTTTGGATTATAATGCTGCTTCTTTTGACGAAAAGGAATTGCGCCAAAATTTAGAGGAATGTCATGGTAGATTTTCTTAGGATGAAAAGACTTTAGATCTTTTTAGGAGTAATCTAGATCATCTGTGTATTCATGGATAAATGTTATAAATTTCTCCTTATCTTCATCAGAGCACCAGTTACCAATGTTAACCAATTTTGGATCTTTGGTCTCAATGTTATATTTCTCAAAATGTCCTGAAGAGGAACTAGCACTTGTGTTTTGTTGTTCTTTAACATATCTGTCATGTTGGTCAAACAACTTTTCCAAAGAAATAAGGCCCTTAGGAATCTTATTCCCCTTTAGCTGAATAATGTTCTAACCAGTAACAAGATCTTTTTTTGAAACAACATTCCCTGGAAAGTTGTCACTACCTTCAAAATATTGATCATCAAAATTTTCCTTGGATTCAAGGAAATTTATGATTTGATCATCATCATTGAACATCTGCCAGTGTTCACAGTTGTCATGGATACTTGGCTGAAAAACCAATTGTATCTCCTAACTGCTATTTTCAAAATCATTGTGAGGGATGAATAGAGTGGCTGACACCACAAGAAAATTAGTTCTATCATTTAGTTCTCTGGAGACAACTGAAATACTGAAAGCATAAAAAATATTGACATAGTCCTAAACTAAGTCTCGGTAATGTCTAAGTCGATCATTTTTGGCTTGGTATTGATCTTTAACTTGACATACGACTAGCTCGACATCTCCTTTGACATGTAGATTTTTTATTCCATTTTCTTGAGCCATTTCCAATCCTAATATCAGAGCTTCATATTTAGTTGTGTTATTAGTATTGGAAAACTGTAGCTTGAAAGAGTAAGGAAAATTTTTCCCTTCTAGTGAGATTAGTAAAACTCCTACACCAGATCCCATAGAAGCACAACTTCCATAAAATTCCATGATCCAAACCTCATTAGAATTGGTAGAACTTTCTCCAGAAGAATCCGTAAGAATAATCTCAAAAGAATCTATAGAGTCATCTTTAGAGACAACATTTTCTTCAACCTCCATAGGAGATTGATCAGGGACAACCAACACCTCTTGAACTTCGTTAGCATAAGTAAATCTATTATAATCTGAGAGTAAAGATGAACACTCAGAAACATCAATCCAATCTTTAGCAAATTTTGATACTTCATTAGCATGCAGGTAATAATTACCCATTCCGACCGACTCAAAAAGAATTTGAGCATGAGGATCATTGGATTTGACCACCACTTTTTTTTCTCTTTCAAGATGAAACTTTTGCATAAAACCCTTGATAGGTATGCATGCTTCAGTCATATCCATATTGAGTTCACCACCCATAACTTTAGAGAAATTGTGGCCAAGCAACATACCATAAGAAGCAGGTACATTAGCAACCAAGACAATCATTTTGATCTTTTTATTTGGGAAGGATGCAAAGAAAAATTGGGCATCTTTGATTTGTCCTTTCAGTGGTACTTGCTTATTTTCCATAAAATAGAAATTATCAAAATATTTTGTCAAGATTAATCCCAAAGCATCTGCCACTTTAGTCGACATGACATTATCAGAGGCACTAGAATCTATGACATAATTACTCAATTTGTATCCATTGATCAATAGAGAAAGGTAGAAAGGTTCAATATTTCCTAAGATTGAGGATGGTATAGTGACTAGATTATTGGGCATAGCTTTAGGTTCTGGGGAAGCAATATGAGTTTGAGCAGGTTGGGATTCTTTGACAAATTTTGTGACTCTATCCAGCTGATCTGGATAGGCTGATAAGTATTCTACCTCAGACATCTGAATTTTAGTATTCCTAGCATGATCTATGATATCAAAAGCTTGGAAAAAACTTTCTAAGGAAACATTTTCAGACTAAGGTTTAGTATTTGTATTAGGCATATTGGGATTTGAAATACTAGAGGAAAAATGAGGAATATCTTTACTTACTTGGGTTTTGGTTGGCTCATTAGGTAAGGTTGGCAATGGTATGCCTCTTTTTGCAATAGTAACACGCAACTAAGGAACATACAGCTTCTTTTCTGCCTCTTCTTCTTTCTTATCCATCTTGGTTTGTGAATGTGTCAGGACCACATATGCTTGTGCAAAATCCATTTTAGGATCTTCATCATGTTATTGAATGTACTCGATTGTAGAGTTGCTAGCTGCTTGGTTATCTTCATGATTTTGAGTAGCTTTATCCTCGAAAGGATAATCTTCTTGAGTATCACCAACAAGATCAGCTTCATAATAACCAGTGGCTGAGTTACTTGGTGGTGCTGCAAGTGCAAGCCTCTTTGGGGGAGGAGGAAGCTTGTCCTAATTCTTGGCTGCATAGTTAATTGTAGCATTAGGATATGGCCTCCTTGGTATATCCTTGTATGGAGAAGTGAATGATCCTTGTGAGACTTGCTTCTTAAGGGAAAGAAGCTCATTTGATAACTTTTGAACCAACGTATCATTAGAACTTGATGGAGAAGATTCTGAGTAGGAATTATTCTTGAACCAGTTTGAATCTTGCATGCAAGTATCAAGTCATCTTCAATCTCTGTTGCCAAAGTTTATGCTTGAGATAAAGTTGTAGGAACAACCCTTCTCAGCAAGAAACTAACTTCTAGAATTTGAGTGTTGATGAAGAAACACTTGAAATTTTTGGCAGTGGGTTGTGAAGTAGTTGGAATACGATTTTCCAACTTGTTGAATTTTGAGATAAACTCCGGCATGCCCTCTTGTGCGTCCTTCATTTGAGTGAGCTGAGTGAGAAAAGCATGCTCATCTTCTACAGGCTTGAAACGTTCTTCAAACTTTGATTTCAAGGAATCCCAATCAGTGATTGACTGTTTAGCCAAATTATAGAACCAATCTACAATGATACCTTGCAGGTTTTCAATAAAAAGTCTTATAGAAACATCTTGATAGTCCACACCAATCACTCCACATGCAATGTAAAATGCTTTGATATGTTCATCAGGGTGTTGCTTCCCATCTCCGTAGAATTTGGGAAAATTCTTACGAGAACCTTGGGGTAATGGATGCAATGGCATAGCAAGATTCAAAGGACCAAACATGGTTCCCCAAGGGCTAGCAACCATATTTACAATAACTGGGATATGAGTAGTAGGAACAAGTTGATTGGTGGGAATTAGCAGTTTTAAGAAAAATTGGGAGTTCTCACTAGGAATGGATGTCTTCTTCTGGGGAGGAAAACTAGTAGTTTGGGAAAGAGAAGGGATTTTGGTAAGCAAGTCAAAATGATCTTGTTGGGCCCATCCTAATCCAACAGAGCTTGATGAATATTCAGCCTTCTTTTTTCGAGTATAAACTTGTGCAAAGCCCTCTTATGTGATAACCTATAGAATTCAAACACAAATAAAAAAGGATCTAAAAATTCAAACAAAAGCATGAGGCTTCCGAATGCATTTGATCCCTAGAAAAGTCACCAAAAACTATTGGGAGGATATTTTTCAACTGATAGTTTTGGGAAAAAATCCAGTCACAAAATAGGGATACCAACCACAACGTATGAGACAATGTCTCTCCTACCTTAAAGGGAAGGCTCCCCCTTCTAACCGTTCCTTGGATCAACTCAAGGTAAGCAAGAAGTTAAGAGATTATCAAATAGGATGTTACAAATATTCTTTCTTCTTATCTTTCAAGAAGGAATCCACTTACTTGAAGAACGAGTAATGGGAAGAGCTTAAATCTCTAAACTACACTTTTATCTAAAAGCTAGAAATAGTGATACCGATAAACCAACGCCAACTCACAGGCTGATTGAAAAGTGTACCAGCTTGGCTCTAAGACCTATTTATCTATTCTATAAGAAATAAATCTACCATTGGCGCACACACATTTCCAGAAGTAGAGACTTTCTAACTATTCTAACAAAGTGTGTGAAAATGAGATGGTAATATAACCTACAGTCACAGCTTCTAGTTTCATATTACCACAATCACTCCCAGTCATAGCTTCATCTCTGATTGTTTCTGATATTCACTTTGCTCTTAAAAAAACACAAGAATCACATAAATATAAAGATAGTAAAACCAAATTGCAGTCACAGCTTCAGCTCCAATTGTTTCTTTCTATTTATTTTTCTCCAAAATAGTACCACACAATCATAGTTATGCTTGCAAATGTTTGGCAGAGCTCTCTTGCATAAAATAAAGATGGTTTTTACAATGAGAGGTTCATTCCTTTTATAGGAAAAGAAATGAGAAAAGGAAGGAGGAAAAAGTGGGAGCAACTCAACCACTTTGACCTGGTAAAACTAGATGAGAAGAATTATTGGATTACATGTCATAAGGACATGCAATCGAATTACATGTAATTGCATTGCATGAAATTCATCTTCTCCAATCTACAAAGCATTTAAAACTAAAATAGAAAGATGAAGAAAGGAGAATCAATCCTTGAAATTATCAAGGAATGCCTTATATTTGGCAATACAATCATGAATAAGAGGAAGATCTAAAATATTCATGGTCTCTGAAATGGCTTCAATTTTGATTGCACCCATACCTACTGATTTCACAACCTTGTAATCATCTGCAAGAGAATCCCTCAAGTGTTTTGCCACAAATTTATATGTAGAAAATTTGTCCATTGTCTATGCTCCAAATTCTTCAGAATCAAAATCAGCATTGACTCTGTCAATATACCCTATGGTCATTTCTTCTTCAGTGAGGAGGTTATCATCTTGGGTAAGAACTTTGCATCCTAATTGCCTGAGATTTTTGGTGACATCCTCCTCCACTGCCTGAAAACTCTCTAACTCCTCATGCAGCAATGTCAAAATCTTTTTTATTCCTTGAACTTTGTGATTCATGAGCCCCTGATTTTGGTAGAACATGTTCATGGATGGAATGATGTCATATGAGATAAAAACATCTAAATCATTGTTAGCCATTTTCTCCCAAGTGCTTAGGTCTTCTTTCAAGTTACTTATGTCTTGGTTGAAGGAAGAAATCATGTCATGGAGTCTTTCCTCAATTTCTCTGATACACTCAAGGACTTTGTGCACATTTTTGATTGATTGAACTCCTTCTAAGAAAACTTCTTTGAACCAAGTCTTTACTATTTCTTCTCTCCTATTCACCTGAGTTGTTTGTGATGAAATGAAGATGGATTGAGATGCATGTTGATGAATAATCTCATGAAGATGAGCATTCTCCTTTTTTAACAAGTTCTTCTTTTCCCAGAGCTCATGATTTCTTTTTGACACATTCGAAAGTGCATCTTGAGCATCCTGCAAACATCCTACCCATGATTGCTTACCAAGTTCTACCTTGGTGAACTCGTAATTAGAGCAAGTTAGTTCTTCAGCTAGTTTGTCTACCAAGGGTTCTGCAATCTCAGCATATTTGGTTTTCTCATCAACAAAAATGATTCTTAAGACAACCTTGGCCTTTGATGTCTTAGATTTACCTTTCTTGATAGAGAAATCATCCAAGGGTAATGTGACCTTTCTTCTTTTCATGGTGATTTTTCCCAACCATGATGGAAAACTGAAACCCTCCTTTTTTGGACTTGAAACAATGATTATGGTAGGCATTGATCCTGGTTGTATTTTTGTTTTCATAGTGCATGCCTTCATTTTCACAATAGAAACCATGGGTGTTCTTTGAGATGAATCTATCATGAATGCTTCAAAGCCTTTAATTGAAGTATCAAGTTGGGAAACTTGTCCTTCCATGAGAGTTGGGAAGTCACCAAAGACATTTGTCATATTCTCACACTACCCTGTTGTGAGGATGAAAGGAGCTATAGAAGAGATAGAAAATGTAAACATATTCAATTCTAAAATGGAAATAGGAGTGAATATAGTGGAAAATGAATCCACATCATTATCTACCATATGTAGAAATGGTTCTTCTTGATTAGATGGATCCTTGATGTTTGGCAACTAAGGAGGAGATATGATCATTATTTCTCTTTCTTCTTTATCTGATTCTTCCTCTCACAGGTGTGTGTGAATAGGACCTAAGGGTGGATTTGACCCTTTTTCTCCTCTTAGTGTAAACTTGATAGCTTTAACTAGTTGAGAAGAAGAAGACTCATCCTTGCTTCTAATTTCCATCAGAGATCTATTTCCAATAGGGCAAAAATTATTGCAGTTTGCCCCAACCTTTGGATGTACTCTCTTGAGGCCTTTTCTTTTCAGCCACTTGTTGGTATCCAGCAAAATAGATTGTAATCTATCAAAAGACATGTTGTGGTCCCACAACCATGCTCTCCTCTTTGGCTCTTGGCTTCAGGGGGCCCGCTTCTTTTAGCTTGTCCCTAGGCTTTTGTCTGTCTATCTCTTTTTGTTTTTTTTAGGTTTTCCTTAGTTTTTTGGCTGTCGCACTTTCGCACTTTTAGAGGTCCAAAAGTATGAAAGGTTCGAAGTAGCGAAAGACTGGAGGGGTGAGAAATCTTGCCTTGGCGTTTCTAGACCCATGCGGGTTTCAGACTTTTTGAATGTCCAAAAAGTTGGGAGGTCCTACTCCCCAAAAGGGAGTCAGCCTTTCGGTGTTTCGGCCTTTCGGAGGTCTGATACCCCTAAAAGGCTGAAAGGTCGATTAGCGGGGGGTTGACGTCACCCACTGATTTTCCTATATAAGCCACAGAGTGTGTTTTTAACCCTCACTTGTTTGCCTTCCTATATGTCATTTTCAAAGCTCCTCACACGTCATTTTCTTCCCATTTCTCATTTTGGTCTCACCTATTGGTCTTTGTCTTCTATCTTTTCTAAGTTGGTTGCCTTCTTGTCCTCTCTTCCTTTTCTTGTTTTTTTCTGCTTTTTTTTTCAGTCTTTAGTTAGGGTTTTCTTTATTTTGTCAGTCTAGGTTAGGGTTTTCGGACTTAGCTTGCTAGGTTTAGGGTTTTGTCATTTTGGTCTCTCCATGGGGGTCGTGAGGTTATCCCCTCTAACCCCCTAGCCTAAGTTTGTGGTCAAACTTGATTGTCAGACTCATTTTTTGAGTCTGACACCCAAGCCCTAGTTTTGGCCGTAGAAGTTCAGACCTTCATGGTTTGAAACTCTTAAAACCTCCTCACGAAAATCTTCTAAGTGCTCCACTATCAGTGTTTCAGTGTTGTCACACACCGAAGAAACCCATCACTCAATTCGCCAAAGCCACAGTCTGAAACTCAAGCTATCTCCAAGCTAAATCACCTAAGTGGTAGTTTCAGCATTTTGGTGTTGTCACACACCAAAACATACCTTGCTCCAATTTGCCAAAGCCGATACTAGCAACCAAAACACTTGCAAAGCTCAAAGCACTAAGGCCTCTTTTTGGAATTTTAGAGGTTTCGGCCTTCAAAACTTTGTATCCTCTGATTCACTGAAAGACTGAAAAGGGGGTATCAACGCATTTTTTAGAACTCAAGCCTTCTTATCGCATTGTCGGCCCTTTCAGCCTTTCGGAGGTCTTGCACCCTTGAAGGTCCAAAAGGCTGAAAGTGTCTTTCAGAGCTCTTCTAGGATTAATTTGTTTGAATTCTTTGATTTTTTTGAGATTTTCCTCTCTCCTGCAATTTCATGTTACTGATTCATGCCTTTGGCTCTTTGCAGAAATGGCAGAGAAAGTTATGTCCCCAGCGATGAAGTATCAATTCAAAGGTTACCATCCACCTTCAAAAGTGACCAACCTGCATGCAGATATCACAGACACTGATATTGGCAGTGTGAGATGGAATGACTACCTAGTGAAATGTGCCCAGCCAGTGGGAAGGTCTAAAGATTGCACCTCATTGGTGCACTATTCCTCAGTAAATGCAGCAGCACATCTAGTATCCATCTTTTCTTTGGACGTGATCAACACTTTGGCCAACCATTATGTACCTAATGAGAGAATGGTGAAGAATAGTGTAGGTGAAGTGGTTTTGGACCTGAGACCAAATAACATTGAGGATGTCTTCCACTTGTCCAAAGGGGTTGAAAAGTTCTATAACTTTCATATCAATAAGGGGATGGAGTTTTACAACAAGGATGTGTCATGGGCCCATGGCATAATGAATAGTGAATACCTCATGCAACCCATGCCCAAGAACAAGCTAGATCGAATTGACATGCGGAGGGGTTGTATGTAGGAAGACATCCAAGTAGCTATCACAATGATCAATCGGGTGTACGGGTTACCAAAATCTATTCAGTTGGAGCCTTGGATGATCCTCCTCATTCAAAAGATAAGGGAGAGATAAGAGAGGTTCGACTGGGCCACCATCCTAAGTGACAATCTAGATGAGCAGCTGATCAGAGTGAAAACTGGTCCTCACTTCTACATGACACCTTATGTTGTGTACCTACTGGATACTAGAGCAGTGTACCCATGATTAATAAAGATTGGTGTTATGGGGGACTTGAACACATGGCCATTCACTATGTACCCACAATTGGTCAGAAAGGAATATTATACATATAACAGCCCAGACTTTCAGATTTTCAATGATGCATTTGTCTTTGCTATCATATGCTCCATAGAAGGAGATTATGCCAAGAGGATGTCTACTGAAGCTGTAGAAAAAGTGAAGGCCCTCAGGGCATTCTATATTCAAATTTAGAACCTTCACATACATTCAGGTGGTGGGATGCACCCTGGCACCTAAGAAGCTACCTAGGTATCCTTCTGATAGAGTGGTCCTCTTGGAGATAGCAAGGCAATTGTCAGATGCTCATGATCACATCAGGCACAAGAAGAAACATTACTGGGATTTCCCAATCTCTATAGGCCCCCATTGTGTTCCTGACATGAAGATCTGCAAGTCTCTAACTTTTGAATGGGATGAATTCCCTCTGCCAACATACAACTTGATAAGAGCTTGTTTCGATCCTATTGGTACTTTCAGCCACATAATGGGAAGACATTATGTACATGAGCCACACATCGAAGATCATTGGAAAAATTGTGTGGATGACTATGAAGTCAAAATTTCTTGACTATTGCTGGATGAGTTTGGAGCTGGCGTAGACTGCTCTATCACTGAAAATATCTCCAAAGGTGAAGGCAACTGATTCTGAAGATGTTTTGGATAAAACCTACAACTTGGATCAGGTATTCAATAGGGCCATTCTTAATGCAAAGGTCGATAGAGATGAGAATGATGATATTAATTTCAAGGCTAGGAATGTCATTAAGGTAACCAAGTAGTGGGTTGCCCATCCATTTCCTATGGAACCTATGCCCATGAAACCACTACCCGAGTAGCCCTCCAAAGAGAAGAAGAAGAAAGGAGAGAAAGTACTCAAGCCGTAATTCAAAGAGGTTGCACCCCTAAAACCTAAGATGGTGTATAGGCATGAGGGCCCAATAGCATATGGTCTGGCTACTCATTCAAAGAAAGTAAAAAATAGAATGACAAGGAACATAGCACCTCTAGATGCACCTTCTTCCAGTGGTCACGAGTCTCCTAATGCAAAGGAGAAAACTAAGTTTAAGATAATAGGACCTAAGCCGACTGGAGTAATCAAAGGGAATGTGTATAAAAGAAAGAAAGGCTCAACACCTACTCAGATGGACACCCTCTTAGAGGATGATGAAGATGACTTAGACCAGGTACCTCTTAGCAGAAGAACCCACTTTGCAGGATTCATGAAAAGAAGGAGAGTCATGGAGGATGATCAAGAGGATGCTAAAGGGGCAACCCAAGAGGAACCCATAAATCTAGATTCTCTAGGGGATGATGAATTTGATATCATGGACTTTGAAGGGCTTCATGGTTTCTATGAATATGAGCAACAAGCTACAATCCCAAGATAGTCGGTGACCTTTGATTCTTTCCCTACACAATTTACTAGTCCCCATAACAAGGTGAGAAAAGAAGCTCCACAAGAACCCCAAGAGCAAGTTGAGGAGAAGACAGCTGAAGTGCAAAAGAAAACAACAGAGATAGAAAGGGACTCTTCCATTGGTGTTACCTCTAAAGAAGATGTAGCTACACATGTCCCCTTGGTTTCACACATAGTTCCACCTCCACCTCCACCTATGCATCCAACTCCACCTCCACCTCCACCTTCAACACCACCTACCACTCCACTTCCACCTCCAATCCAAACCACTCCACTGCCTCAACAGCCTCTACCATTTCATGCTCCCATGCGAACTCCACCTCCACCTCAAATGCCTTCATCCACTCCCTTTATTGCCCCTACTCCACCTCATGTCCAGAGTGAAGAAGTGCCACAAGGTTCTCAAGAGCTTGAGAAAGTAAGAGAGGTAGTTGGTGAAGAGATGGGAGAAGTGTATGTGGTTGAACGTGAACCTCTAATCCAACTACACATGCAACATAGTCATTACTCACACAATTGAATTACGAAAGAGAGTATTGATTACTCAATTCAAAATTCATGGTGAAGCGACCTGTTGCCTCCTATGTAGACAGGGTGTTTAATTACTCTCAGAATGAGAGCCCAACAACCATTAGACCGGTACTACAATGGAGGATTTAAGAGCTTATGAAGATAATCAAATTGAAACTAATTTAGAATGAGGTACAATCAATCTAAGACCTTGAAAATAAAGATGAAATGTAGATTTATTCTAAAGAACTTGAAATAAAGATGAGATTAAGCTATGAGCAAGTAAGCAAAATAATTACAATGAAGATGCAATATTAAACTAGATGAAATTAATCTAAAATATGCAATTAAAGCTTGAAAGATATGAAATTGAGACAAAAAAAAAGCTATAGTTTAGTTACTCTCAAAATTGCTCTCTTTCGAATGAAGAATGAGATTCAATAAATAGACAAGCCCGGGAAGAGAACGAAGAGGTTCTTGAAAATGAACGATTGCCTCTTCATTCCCCTTTGAGACAAATATTCAAAGATTTATTTAATTAAAGAATGGATTATTGCCACATATGGGTGACCGTTTGAATAATTTGAATTATTAAATTCAACTAAAGAGGTGTCCATTCAAATAACTAAATAAGATTAATTCCCTTTTTATGTGTATTAGCTAAAGGGGGTGGGTTTTAATTTAATTTAAAGTACTTAGGACTTTAGAATTAAATTAATTTATCATAGGGGTAATTTAGCTAATAAAAGTTGAAGACTTTAGGAATTAATTATAATATTTGATTAGTCCAATTTAGGGTTTTTGCAATTGACATCAAGTCGAATAAAGTCAGGTAGGAGAGAGAAAATTACCTAGTAAACTAGGACTTTGAAGATGCAAAAATTTGAGGAATGCAACAAAATTGATTGAATTTATTAGGTGCCAATTTTGGAGTATTACATTTTCCCCTCTTTGAATTGATGTGCGATCAACACGTTGATTCAAAGAATAGTCTAAAGTGACAGATGACAAGAAATTTCAGAGGTCTAGGTTAGGTTGCCAAGACACCGAACAGATCAAAGCATGATTTTCCAAATTCTAAGTTAGATTGTGAAGATAACGGTCTAAAAGAGAACCAGAATCAGGGTTAGATTGCCCTAATGCCCAAAATGAGATTCAGATGCAAACTTAGGACTGTCTCTAGAATCAGGGTTAGATTGCCCCAATATGAAGCTTACCCCTCCGAGACTCGGGTTAGATTGCCTAGATAACGGTCTAAAAGAGATTTTGAGAGCTATCTCCAAAATGAAGATTGACTCCCAGGAATTAGGGTTAGATTGCTCCAATACCTAATAGATTTTGAGAACCATCTCCAGAATGAAGCTTGATCCTCGAGGATCCGAGTTAGATTGCTTAGATACCTAAGAGATAGATGACCAGATAGCAAGATATGAGGCACCAAGATGCTCCTAGCAATGAGAACTGATGATTCAGATCATACTGATCCAAGAATTGATTCGACAAGATTCAAATGATGCAATCATCCTACCCCCTTGGGAGAAAAATTGAAAGATGACATAGCAGAAGCTGCAGAAGCAAATCAGAGAAATGCAGAGGTCCTGTTGACCAAGTTTGACCATGGCTAACTAGATTTGACTAGATTTGAATTTGATGAAAAAGAGCAAAGATCTTGAGAACATGATGCAAAGATGAGAGTTTGGCAAGAAGATGACGCCAAAAGGCTGACTGCACAAGCATCTGATCCGAAACAGTCCTAGAATTTAAAATGTGATTTTGAGCTATCTAGAGATGTCAGATTTTGATTTTGATCCTAAAAATGGATTTAGAGTAGTCGATTTAGCCAAGGGTGCAATTTTCATGCAAAACAGAGTACTTTTGAAAATTAGGTCAAAAGCTATATAAGGCCCGGAGGGGTCATTTTCAATTCATTATTGACTTTGTCTTCTTGCTGATTTTGAGCTCTAAGAGAGAAATGGAGGGTCTTCCACTACATATGCATCAATTTGAGCACTCCTGATGACAGGCCCGACCATCGAAGTATGACGCACCTATAAGTAGTTGATAAACCTCCTTGCATTTCGATTTGTACTACTTTCTAGGTCAATTTAGAATAGATCTGACAACTTTTAGGGCATGTTCTTCCAATCTCGCATGAGGAAGTAGTTTCCTCGTGCTGGCCTAGATCTCCTTTCATGTGAGGAAGTAGTTTCCTCACATTAGTTAGGGTTTCTTCACCCAGGATCTATCTAGAAGCTCGCGCGAGCTGAAAGTTGGTCTCGTGCAAAATTTCTCCTACTCGCGCAAGTACAAGTCCTGTCTCACGTGAGGAAATAGTTTCCTCATGTGAGAAGCTGCTACAATGTTGAACTATTTTTGTCAAAATTTGTTGAATTTGCATGAAATCAGTCAAGTAGAGTGTCATAGAGGCATGTCTAGGATAGATTCCTTGCCACATTTGTTGTTGTTGTTGTTTTGAAAACCATCATGTTGAGATACTAATCAATGTCGTCACTTGCTTTGCAGGTTGACTTCCCTGACATCACCTTCAAGTCACATCATCCAGTGATCACTACATTAGTTCAGAGACTGATGGATGTAGAGAGTGCTCACATTGAGGGACTCGATCTAGGATACCTACGTGATCTACCCAACATTAGGTTAAATCATGGTCTTCTTGGTGCACTTGTAGAGTGTTTCCATTTGGAGATGAACACTTTCCATTTGCCAATGGGGGAGATGATTGTGACTCCCAAGGACATTTACAGGATCTTGCGGATACCCGTCCATGGTACTTGAGTAGAGTACAATACATAGCTATGATAGAGTACAGTAGCATTGAGGATGATCTTTCAAGATGATCTAGTGATGGGTCGGGCTATCTCTTGGGATGATTTGATTCGTAGATACAATGGTGCTCATCCATTAGTCATTGTTCTTGCTATGTTCCTGAGCTGCTACCTTGTTCTAGATCGAGGTCAACATGGTTTAGAGTGCAGTTGGGGGATGATGCTGGAGAGGATGCTGGCCAGACCAGTAGTTCAATTTGGATGGGGTGAGTGTATGCTTGCACAGATGTACCATGAGCTTCATGAGATCACATATCGTAGTGTGAGGACAATGGTGGTAGGTGTCTTTGTCTTGCAGATTTGGGCCTGGGAGCATCTCCTTGTTTGTAGGCCTATATTCCATGATACACAATAGGCACTGGAGCCTTACATATATAGGTATGTAGGTCTGATGACTCAGCCTTTGCTGGGTAAGATGGAGCAGTGGTGAGGATAGCTAGATGACATGGCAGTTGTTGTTTGGAGACCTTGGGTTGCCACTAAGCCCTAGGATGATGCTCATCGAGAGCTTTCTTTCATGTTTGTTTCATGTCCATTGATTGGACATAGTGTTACTATCATTGAGTGATTCCTTGTCACACATGTCCTACGCCAGTTTGGTAGGTAGCAAGATATATCACATGATTACTACCCCTATGCCCACTTCATCGATGAGGAGAAGAAGGGGTGGCATGTGAGACTTGATCTAGAGCAATGTGCGATAGAGGCACACATACCAGCTGCACGATGGGACTACATGGTGGACATCACCAATGCAGGGGTGACACGTGCATACAAAGAGCATTTGTTAGTGCGACCTCATCCTAGAGTCATGGACCCTATTGGTATAGGAGCATAGTAGTAGCCTATGCAGTAGCAGCAGGTACCAGTTCACTGGCCTACAAAATAGTAGGTTGCACAGTAGGGGCCATAGGGACAACAGCAGAGAGTGTTGAGGCCTAGATTGAGACAGACTGGTATCCTCACTAGGACCATGGGTTTAGATGTAGGAGCTAGGAGTAGTGGGGCCCAGCAGAGGTCCCCTAGGTAGTGGATAGGTGATACATCACAGTAGGCTCCTCCAGATGATGACACTGATATGCCTGATATTTTGATAGGAGTAGGGACACCACAGCTGTAGGAGGTTCTTAGGAAGAACCGTGAGAGAGTGAGGCAGGTCCAGTGGGAGCGAGATGACTACCATACCTGAGTCATCAGAGAGGAGACCCATGTAGCTGATAGAGATGCTAAGATTAGGCAGCTACGAGAGGAGCTAGCATGGTCGAGGATCAAGATGAGATATGAGGCTGCTCAGGCAGCTTATTATTATGTAGCTTACTACGGAGTCATTCCAGATCTAGCAGAGTAGGTGCCACCATTTTTTGAGTACGCTAGAGCTCCACAGGCACCACCACAAGCACCTCCATAATGACCGATGCCACCACCATAGAGACCGATGCCCCTTCCATAGAGACCACTACCACCACCTCCTCTAGGTGGCGAGGGACACGGTTAGCACATTTTGATATCCATGTATTGTAGCCCATTTTTTGATGTAGCACCCTTCTCTTTTGTACATGACATTGGATCGAGATATATATATATATATATATATGAGATTGACAGTTTGATATCATCATACTTGTTGACATATTTCTTTGATGTTGATATCATTGCATTTATGAATATGAATGTGCACATGTTTTATTTTTATGATAATGCAATGTGAAATGTAGTGATAGATGGATAGAATGTATGCATATGTGTAATGTATGATTTGAGTTATGCTTATAGTGGATGCACATGTATATATAGATGCAAATGAATGGGTGAAAATGAGTTTATGAATGTAAATGCAAATGAAATGTAAATGCAATGGATATGTAATGTATATGGTACTAATCATCTCATGTAGGATTGTCACAATATATGACAGGTACTAATAAAAAATAATATGTTTCAAAGATTGAGAGTGAGGATCGGACACTTGTGCAGCCAAGATGAAACCAAGACAAAAGATGAGAACATTTGATGAATAGAAAGCAATAAAGAGAGCACCAAGATATCATCTCAAATGCAAGTCTAGAATTAAAGATGCAAGCTTAAGCTAAATGCAAGCCTAGAATGAGCGGATGCAAACCCTAGGACTTGGTTGTTGGACTCACCGTTTTATCATCATAGAGTTCATTTAGGCACAGGATTATCGCAAGATTCCATACAATCCTCACTAACATTGCAATCATGAGAATATGAATATGACATAAGTCTTAGATTTGTCAGAATGAGGTGTAAGCATTAAGGCACAAGAAGCTAGAATGACCTGAACACCTATTCCTTTTGATTTAGCAAGTTAACATAAGCATCAAAGTACAATTGCTAGAATGACCTGAATGTTGGTTGTGAACAAACACACCAGACACACAAGAGTTCCTTCCTTTGCCAAAGGTTTCTCACAGTGACCCTTATGTTCACTTAGCAGGACGAGCGTTTGGGATTTTACTTGTAGCAGAAAGAAGTAACTCAAAATAGATAAGGAGAAGAACCAACCTCACCAAAGTGTCCATATAAAAGGAGTCGAGGTACGCATGGCCATCCAATATGAGATGAAGGCTCTTACAGACGGACACCCCTCTTATGTAGATTCATTGGATCATTGGAACTAAACCAGCAAACAGAAAGCCAAGAAAAGATCATGCCCCCAGTCTTTGCATTTCTCAGTCAAGAAGGATGTCATAGATTCACTCGAGGGGAAATGATAAAGCAAACAAACAAAAAAGCAAAGGAAAATCTCAGCATGCTTCAAAGGAGCACAAAATCAGTTTTAGTTTTGGTTGATGTTTGTGTTTAAGTGGATTGAAGTCAAATTAGAAGTGAACAATGTTCGAAGTCTCGATGGGATAGCAACAATAGAAGATGTAGTGGGAACCATTAGTGACTTTCACGGGAGACAAAGTATCAAGAAGATATCAGAGCATGAACCAAGTATCAGTAGGTGGATGTAGTGAGAACCACTGGTGACTGATACAAGGAAGATTCTCAAAAGAGAGAATAAAGAACGAGTGAAACATCAGCAGGAAAACGTAGTGAGAACCACTGGTGACTGATGTAAGGAAGAGATCCTGGAAGAGGGGTTCAAACGAGAGCTAAGTATCAGTAGGTAGGCATAGTTAGAACCACTGGCAACCGATACACAACAGATCCTCAAGGAGAGAAATTTCAAAAGTAGCTAGGCATCAACAGGTAGATGCAATGAGAACCACTAGTGACTGATGCACAAACAAAACTTTTGAAAAGTGGTAGGACAATGCCCCCTAGACTAGGGAGGTGCCCCCAAGTATGAACCAGTTCCAATCCATGAAGAGTTGAGGAAAATCTTGAAAACAACTGAAAGAAAGTGCATGAGCTAGCAAACTAAAGCAGGAAATGAACTAACAGTAGGAAACAAACTAAAGTAGGAAAGCGAGAAAGAAAACTAAAGCAGGAATGAAAGGAAACTAAAGCAGGAAACTAAGAGCCAAGTGATCCTGAGATGAGATATAACTTCAGGAAACAAGAGGCGCCTGTTTACCAAGTTTTCACCATCTTGGTAGAGATTCTATTTTTGCTACCATGACACCTGTTTACCAGGTTTTCATCAATGGCACATTTTTTTCTTTTTCAATTTTTTTGTACTTTTCCCTTTTTTTTTCTTTTTTTTTAATATTTCATTTTTTTTCTATTTTTGTATTTTTGATCTTTTGACTTTTTTTGTATTTTTTCAATTTTCAATTTTTTTTATTATTATTACCAAGGCACCTATTTACTAGGTTTTCTCCTTTAGTGGTAGAGAGTTGGTAAGTTCCATACCCAAATGCTGCAATAATAACATATGGACCAAGCTAGTTGGGTTCAAATTTCCCTATTTGGACTTGCTGCTGCTGATTCTTGGGGTTCTCTCTCAGGACGAGATCACCCACTTGGAATTCTCTTTGCCTGACTTTCTTATTGCAAGCTTTGGACATCCTCCTCTAGTATGCTCTTAGATGATCGAATGCCACCTTCTGACGTTCATCTAGTAACTCAAGCTCTTGAAGCCAGGATATTCTATTTTCTTCATAAGTGATGAGGCCCCTCAGAGAGATTCACAATGTAGGAATCTCGACCTCAATAGGTAATGCTGCATCTGCTCCATAAACCAAGGCAAAGGGTGTAGCCCCTGTTGGTGTTTGGATACTTGTTATATAGGCCCACAAAGCTGGATTAATCTGGAGATGCCAATCTCTACCAGATCTATGAACTGTTCGATGTAAGATTTTGAGAATTGTCCTATTAGAAGATTTTGCTTTTCCATTACCCTGAGGATAATAGATAGATGACCAATGATAAATAATCTTGAACTTGGTGCATAAGTCTGTCAGGTCCTTATTTTTGAATTGTCCCCCATTGTCAATGATAATGGATGAGGGTACACGATATCTACAAATGATATAGTTCAGTATAAACATAGCCATAGACTTGCCATCAGCTATAGCTAGAGGCACTACCTCAACCCACTTGGTAAAATAATCAGTAGCTGTGATGATAAACTTATGTCCTCTTGAAGAAGGATTTAATCAGTAGCTATGATGATAAACTTATGGGCCACCTTGAAGAATTAAATCCCAATTAGGTCCTCACCTTTAGAAAATATACCTTGATTAAATCCCATTTTCTTGTAGGTACAGGTGCGAAATCTCAGATCTGAGAGCTAATTCGGATACCCTTTTCAAAAAAAATTTAGGATCTACAAACAAAATCAAAATTAGACTTCAAATAAATAATGTGGTCTTTGACCTTTTAAAAGGTCAAAGTCGACCTGTGTGAATTTAGAGAAAATATTTCTAGGTTTTGTCCGCCTCAACATTTCTAGTCCAGAACAAGTGACGGAATCTTCAGAAAGTTCATACAGAAGCTAGAATTCAACATTTTCCAGATCTACCCTAATTCAAGGTTAGTATTTGCACTTCAATTATTTCAATTTCAAGTATAAAACATTTTCTACCTAGGGGAAACATTAGATTTGTTCTTTCTTCCATATTACCCATAAAATTGATTCGATTGTGTATTAACCTCTAGGTTGATCAAATTGGATCTCCTTGTGGGAAATTTGGGTTTGAGAATAGATCTCATATTCCCCCCGCTAAAACAAATGAATGATGTTGAATACATTTTAACCTCATTCATTTTGGTGAACTCAACTAGCTTACTCTCTTTCTTTTGGTGTTAGATTTCCTTTTATCTTGTTAGTATTAGATTTGTCCTTTGTGATTGATCTTGCATGCTAATTAGATTTCATATTCATGCTTTATGTGTTTTTAGTTTAGTTCATTTGCATTATATTGGTTTATGAGTTTTACTACCACTAGTCCTACTTATAACATTCTGATTAGAAGAAGTCATAGACTCATGGATGCCTTTGAGCCTGAATCTTCTCCTTTCCTTAGGATCCCTGATGATAACTTGATTCTTCATGATTCTAATCCTAATATGGAGTAGAAATCTTTTCACTCATCTCATGATGAGGATGATTCTTTAAGGGTTCCTCCTGAACAAGTCCAAAAACTTTCCACTGAACTTGATAAAATGGGTAATTAGCTTCTTCAAGAAAACCATGGTCAAGATTCTATTCAAGCTATAGAGGCTCTTAAGAAATTTCTCCATGATAGTGATCAAGGTGTCAACCTCTTGCATGGTATTACTCATCTTGTGCATTCCAATGTTAAACCTTTAACTCAAGAGGCTCAAGATTTAGGTTTCACTACTCCTATCACTAGTGTTGAACCTTCTTCTAATCCTTTACCTAGTATTCCTATCTATACTCCTTTGGTGATTGTGAAAGTTCCCTCTATTCCTATGAGTGTTCCTCCCATGTCCCTTCCTACATCACAACCTTCATATCATAGTGTTCCTTTCACTTATTCCACTCCGCTTCCAACTGTAGTTCCTAGTGTTCCTCCAGTTGTGTCTTCTATTCCTGCAGCTTCTTACACTTTACCTAGTGTGTCTAATGTTGCTACTCCTCTTATTTCCTCTAATGATTCCACCATCATCAATTTAGCTCAAACTGTATCATCCTTATTACAACAACTTTCTTCCTTAACTCAAAACAAGTTTAGTATTCCTACATGTGACATGGGAAGTCCTTTGTCCCGAGATATTATCCAAACTCCTATTCCTCAGCAAGTTGATATGCCTCATCTTGAGAATTATAATGGAAAAGGAGATCCTATTCATCATGTTAAAACATTCCAAATCCTTTTTAGTGATTATGCTCATGACCATAGGATTTTAGCCAAACTGTTTGCTCAAACCTTTCGTGACAAGGCCTTACAATGGTATTGTTCCTTGCCTCCTTATTCCATTGATTCCTTTCCACATTTTTCTAATGCCTTTATTCAACAATTTCAAAACAATATTGGCCCACAAGTGTCTTTCACTGATTTAATGCATTGTAAACAAGGTGCTAAAGAAAAGTTAACTGAATTTATTGGTAGATTTAAGCATTTGCATGCTCAAATTTCTTATCCTGTTCTTGATATTGATATTCAATGTATGTTTATTTCAAATTTACAAAAGGATATTAGAGATAAGATTCTGCTTACTGAATTTACCTCTTTTTAACAACTTTGTGCAGCGCTTCTTCATTATCAATTACAAGTGAGTCAATTTGAGAGCAACACTCTAATGGCTCCTGTTCCAGTTGAAAAGAGTGATGCTGCTCCTAACCCAAACAAGTTTCAAAAATTCAACAATTATGTCAAGATAAACAAACAAGCGAATGTAGTCGCTAATCAGGTTGTTGTTGCATCTCATAATGCCACTTCTGCATCCACTGCTTTTCAATTAAATCATACGTTTACTCCTCTTTCTGAAACTTTACATGCTATTATGAATAGGTTGTTAGCTACTAATATGATTACTTTACCTCCTATTCGACCTCTTTTACCTACTACAATTGCATCTAAATCTTTTGATCAAAATTCTTTTTGTCAATATCATCATCAGAATGGTCATGATACTGAGAGATGTTATTCTTTAAAACATAAAGTCCAAGATCTCATTGATGCTAAAGCTTTATCTGTTGATAATCTAGATAGTAGTGGGAATCAGTTTGTCTCTCCTCCTAATCAGAACCTTCAAATCTATATGAATCCTTTACCTACGCATGATACTAATACTATTGCTCAACCATCTGCTTAGGAACTTGTGTATGATTCCAAGATGGATGATCTTAATCATGTTTTTAGTCATGTGGAGCATGTTGCTAAGCCTATATCTCCACCTTAACCTTCACTTCATGTTTTATCTCAACCTCTAGTTAAACCTAAAACTAAAGTGAAACCTCAACCTAAACCTCAACAACAATTCAAGAATAAAAGACCTCAAGAACTTTTCATTACCTTTAATGACTCTGAGATTATTAAGGCTCCTGATGGTCCCCTTTACATTGCTGCTAGGATTGCTAAGATACCTAATTATGGTTGTCTTGTTGATTCTACCTCCTTAGTCAATGTTATCACTGAAGAAAATATTTTTATGAAAAGCTTACAATGCAACTTCTATGATACATCAGATGTGTGGATTCAAACTTGTAATGGTTTTCTTTATCCCTCATTTGGTTCTATTACTTTACCGGTTGAACTTTTTGGAAAACTTGTGAACACTACCTTTGTTGTGGTTCCTACTTCTAATCAATTTCAAGTTAAGCTAGGTTTGCCTTGGTTGACTGCCATGCATGTTGTTGCTTCACCCATCCATAAGTGTCTTAAGTTCATTCATGATGGCGAAGTGAAGATGATCAATCATAGTCTATATCAACCTTCTAGGCCTAGAGATTGTGTTGCTCTGGATTTCTTTTGGCCTTCCTTACCTAATTCATGTCCTCCTCGCCTTGATAATCTTTTTCAATCATATCAAGCTTATAAGCATCGTAAGATTTTTCAATTAAGCATACCTCCTATGGCTCTTAATCAAAGTCTTTTACCTACACTTTCGATACCTTCTTTAACTATGGTTTCTTGTTCTGTTAATCAAGTTCCTCCTACTAAATCTATCAAAGATCCTATGATTGCTCCTCTTGTGGTTGATAATCCTATTGATCTTCCTAAAGAACTTTTGAAGGATCCTGTGATTGTTCCTCCTAGTTCTCAACCTATTTCAAATAAATCAAAATGTAACCGATCTGCTATTGAACGTCATAAAAAGCATCGTGCTCATGCTAAAGCTAAAAGATCTCTACTTTCTGCAGGTACACCTATGCATAATGTTGTTACTAATAATGATGTTCACATGCATGATTATGATGATTCTATTTGTATCTTAGATCTTATTTTGATTAATTTGGATGACGAAGATACTCTTGATGATACTGATAATGTTAATGATGAATAGGAGACTATTGACATTGACATTGATTTTCCAAATATGCTTTCATCTCAATTAACTCTTACACCTAGTATCAAACATAGTGATTCTCAAGAGGATCCTTGTTTGGAACTGGCTATCATTCCTACTGCATTGGATATAGTCCCTCTTGCGAGTTACCCACCTACCCTAAATGATATAGAATGAGATGGGGAAAGTAGGCGGCACGCTTGAGTGGTTTGTCCTTCGTGGTAGCTTTGTTGTGTGTTTTCCTGTTGTACTATGCTTCTCCCATAATGTGATTGCTGAATGTTGTTATATTCTTTTATACAATCCTTGTTAATCAATTGGTAAAAGGTGATGAAGGAATCAAAACTATTGTTCAAATTCCTCTATATGTATCTCTATTCTTCTATGCGTTGTTCAATGTTATGTTGTAACTGTGCTATTATTCATAAATGTTTCCTTGTGTAATCTTCTTGGATTCGAGATATGGTAGCACTAAATCTTTTTGCTCTCCGTGTCATGGTCCGAAAAGATTCTCCTCCGTATATCTTACATAATCTTTCCTCCTTTGTGATTGTAGTTCTATTTCCTTTGGGAAATGATGTCAATTCATTTGCAATAATATCATATATATATTATCTTATGATCATACTGACCCCACAGTAGGTAGATCCCTTCTGTGTTCTTTGTATGTTTCCGTGTTATTTCCCTTGATTTGTCTTCATCTGGGGGCATCTCAAGGTGGAAACATAATTAGTGGAGTTGTTTATGTTTCCATTAAAGCCATTGCTCCTATTAAAGTGTCAGCAATGCCATTAACATGGGGGCATACACTCTGCTCACTTATTACACACACGCACTTATGAAAAAATTCAAAACATGCTAAATCTTCTAAAGGTAACACACATAAGTTGCTAAATCCTGAGGAAGATACGCACTTTAAATTTACTTTTCAATCTTTTCTTTTTTGGATTAAGAACTCATCCGTAAAGTATGGATTTATATTAGGATATCTTGATCCCTCCAGTTTCAAATACACATATGTTGTGATCCCTTAGGGTTGGAAGTCTCCTTAAGACTGGATCTTTTTTCTTTTTTTTTTTGGTTTTATCCTTATGGAATAGAATATTCCTAAGGATAAATCCTTGATGGGTTGACTAGTGAGTAGCCACATTCACTAGGCAGTTCAATTCCATCTTTCCAGTTGCACCTTTTTCCTATGTGGATCACAATGGGACATAAGTTCTCATTGGGCGAGGTAATCACACTTTTTCTTTTTCTCTTTAGAGATGTCTCTCTTATCTGTGATCTAAGAGTTGATGAAGACTTGAGTCCTTGGGGGCTTGGGATTTCTCTTTGTCCCTTAGATTATGATAAGATTATCTTGTTATTTTTATCTCCTTTACCAAGAGTTTGCATCGAGTCCATACTCTTGCTAAAGTGGGGGCTTAATGTATCATCTTAAAATGGAAGAAATTCCATGTTAAGAGATTTAGCCCTCCGAGTAAGTGGTTTGGGATCATTTTAAGTGCCTTGATTAGGTCTTTGCATGTATTTGGCTTTCTCCCTACTTTCCACTTCTTCTCCGCACTTGATTTCTTCATTTTAGGTAAAATTAGGGTTAAGGTCTTAAGGACTTTCCTGATTTTCCCTCTTCCATGGCTCTATTTTCTAGGTAGGGTTTAGAAATGAGACCTCCTAGTCGTTCATCACATCAAACAGAGGATTTTCTATCTGTTCCTGACACTGGGTCCTGTTCAAATATCAATTTCTAAGTTTTTGGCATCTCTTGGAACCTCTACTACAAATCCTGACAAAGTTAGGGTTTGAGGTCAAAGTCAACCTCAACCCTAACTAGGTTAGGGTCAACCTTGACCTTGACCTCTTCCCACCAGGATTTCAAATTGTCATCTGTCAGTAGTTTGGCTTTCGGGATAATTATTTCTCCGCCTTCAGGTCGGCTATTTCGGGCTCCGAAACGGTAATTCCTTTAATTGTATTTAATCAAGGTATATTTTCTAAAGGTGAGGACCTAATTGGGATTTAATTCTTCAAGGTGGCCCATCTAGAGGAGTGTTCCCTAGATCACTATAAAAGGAGGCCTTCCTCTCTCATTTTCACATCAAGTTTTCATATCTCATCTCATCGACACTCAACCAATTTCATGTGCAAGCTCTCAAGTTCAAGCAAGTCTTCAAGCATTCAAGTGTTCAAGCATTCATCCATCAAGGATTTCCATTGTTAGCTATTGAAGGATTCAATCTCTTTGGAGCCCCCTTGAAGATTCATCCTTCTCCATTCATTCAAACCTTCTCATATGCAAAGATCAAATCAAGATTGGTGTTGAAGATCAAAATACCATTGATTGGAGACATCCTACATTCATTGAAGCATTATTACTTATGGATTTGAGGTTTTGAATCCTCTACAAGGACTTCAACATAAGCGAGGTGATTTGTTTCAATTACTTTGTTTATGCACAATATATTTCAATTCAATTTCAAGGTTAATTCCTAAATTGGGGTTTGACCAAGGCAAACCCCCCATACAACCAAAAACCCCCATTTTCTTGTAGGTACAGGTGCGAAATCTTAGATCTAAGAGCGAATTTGGATACCCTTTTCAACAATCTTTCAGGATCTGTGAATAGAATCAGAATCAAACTTCAAATAAATAATGTGGTATTTGACCTTTTAAAAGGTCAAAGTCGACCTATGTGAATTTGGAGAAAAGATTTATGGGTTTTGTCTACCTCAACATTTCCAGTCCAGAACAGGTGATGGTATCTTTAGAAAGTTCATATAGAAGCCAGAATTCAGCATTTTCCAGATCTGCCCTAATTCAAGGTTAGTATTTGCACTTCAATTATTTCAATTTCATGTATAACACATTTTCTACCTAGGGGAAACATTAGATTTTTTCTTTCTTCCATATTACCTATAAAATTGATTTGATTGTGTATTAACCTCTAGGTTGATCAAATCGGATCTCCTTGTGGGGAATTTGGGTTTGAGAATAGATCTCATATTTCCCCCCCTAAAACAAATGAATGATGTTGAATACATTTTAACCTCATTCAATAGGTATCTAGAATGATTTGGTCATGAAGGTAGGAAAAGATATGGTGGTAGCGGGATGAATCATGTCTAATGACTGAACAAATCATCCTGGATTCAGGAATATCATAGGTAGGGTAGTGTAATGCCTCCACTAGGAATTCATGTCTAAAGTTGTTTTCTAACATTTCTAACATTGAAGCAAGAGTAGCCATAGCATCAGCTACTTTATTGTCTTCCCTTGGAATCTGCTGGAAAGAAATGTGTGCAAAATATTGTTTGAGATCATTCACCATTCTTTTGTAGAGTACTAGCTTGTCATCTTTTGTTTGGTAGACATCATTGACTTGGTTGATGATTAACTGAGAGTCTCCAAAGACCTTGAGCTCATCCACATGCCATTCAAGGGCTATCTTCATACCATTGTTGAGAGCTTCATATTCAACTATATTGTTTATGTAGGGAAACAACATTTTATAAGCTTTGGGTAATGAGTATCTTTGAGGTGTTATAAATAGAATGCCTGCACCTAATCCTTGCTGAGTGAATTATCCATCAAAGAACATGCTCCAAGATTGATGTGTGAGAATCATGATGGATTCATCTAGGAATTCAATACTCAAAGCCTGGTGATCTTTCAAAGGAGCTTCCACCAGCTGATCAGCAATTGCTTTTCCTTTAATAGCTTTTCTTTCCACATACTCAATATCAAATTCACTAAGTATCATCACCCATTTTGCTAATCTACCCGTGAGGGCAGCCTTGCTCAATAGGTATTTCAGTGGATCAATTTTTGTAATAAGCCTTGTGGTATGAGCTAGCATATAATGCCACAACATCTGAGAAGCAAATACCACTACTAAACAAGCCTTCTCAATGATAGAATAGTTCATTTCATAGGAAACCAATGTTCTACTGATAAAATATATGGCTCTCTCTTTGTTGTTATGATCTTCTTGAGCTAGGAGAGCACCCAAAGATGTGTTTGTTGTTGAGATGTATAGTATAAGTGACTTCCCATGAATAGGAGGCATCAAAATTGGTGTATTAGCAAGATACTATTTTATTTGAGTGAGTCCCTTGTCACATTCTTCATTCCATTCATAGGTCACCCCCTTATGCAAGGTTTTAGTGAATGGTTGTGACTTGTCGGCCAACTATGAAATGAAGCACCAAATAGATTGTAGCCTTCCCTATAATCCTCTCATTTGACTGATATTCTTGGGTGGAGGCATGTCCATAATAGCTTGAACTTTTTCAGGATCAACTTCTATGCCTTTCATTGAAATGATATAACCCAAGAGTTTCCCAGAAGTAACACCGAATGCACATTTTTTTGGATTAAATCTGAGACTAAATTGTTCCATGTGGTCAAGGATGTGACCCAAATCTATGAGATGAGTTCTTCGCTGTATGCTTTTGGCTAAAGTATTGTCCACATAATCCTCCATCATTTTATGCATCATATCATGGAAAATAGTAGTGACGACTCTCTGATATGTTGATCCAGCATTCTTAAGCCCAAAAGGCATGACATTCTAGTAAAAGGTGCCCCAGGCACATGTAAAAGTGGTATTTTCTTGATCTTCTGGTGCAATTTTTATTTGATTATAGCCAGAAAATCCATCCATCAAGGAATACATCTCATATCCTATTGTCATGTCTACTATCATATCAATATTAGGAAGTGGGAAGTCATCTTTTGGACATGCCTTATTGAGATCCCAAAAATTTGTACACACACGAATGGATTTATCATGTTTAGTGACTAGAAAAATGTTTGAAATCCATTCTGCATAATAAATAGTTCTTATGAAACTAGCCTTGAGAAGCTTTTCTAGCTCTGCTTTGACCAAAAGTGCTATGTGTGGATGCATCTTTCGTAGCTTATGTTTAACAGGTTTGATACCTGGTGCAATGGACAAATGGTGCATGATTAGATTGGTGTCTAATCCAGGCATGTCAGAGTAGGTCCATGCAAAGTTTTTTTTCTTGCTCTGAAAGAAGCTAGTGAACTCTTCTTTTTCTTTGGCAAACAATGATTGTGCTAGATGAATAATCTGTGGAACAACCTCTATACCCAAATTTACCGGCTATGTCAGCTCAATCAATACTGATGACCTCTCTTGAAAGTGGCTCAGAAGCGTATCAAGTATCTCATCCTTGGGCACCTCAGAGAGGTTTTCAACCTCAGATACATCTTTTATTTTTACTATTTTTGGCTCTGATACTGCCACAAAGTGGTTTTCACCATTAGAGCATCTATTTTTTCTTCTTTTAATTTTTTGACTAAGATACTTGATATCCGCCTCTATCATGCTGACACTGCTTTCACTAGTGGAGGACATCATAGGTTCAATAGCATGGAGGTAACAGGCTAGATCATAATCATTCTGGAATGTTAGGACTTTATTGGATGAGTAAGGAGAGTTCTAGTTTATTAGATCGGGATGGCAGAGCGAAAGAGAAGTAGTGACTAGTTTAATCGCATTCACGGTATAACCATCAAAAGCATGGACAAGAAAGTCAAGACCTAGAGCGATCTCATCCAAAGGAGCATTTGAATCCCTATAAGACCTTACATTGGAAGTAGAGGACAAGTTAATACAGGTGGCATCTAATTCATGCGGCCTAACGCTAGACCCTTCACCTACTTCGAGAAGTCTTTCATACACATGAACAGTATCTATGTCTAGATCATAAGTAGCATCAAAAAAGAGTCAAACTCATATTCATGTGAGTTAGTACTTGATGTGGGAATTTTATTAGTACTAGCAGCATCATCAGACTCATTATTATCCCTTGTGCCATTAACAACTTGTTGAAGTTGTTCTTGTTCAAGATACTTTTGAAAATGTGGTAGCCTATATTGTTCACCTGGAAAATTGGGATCATCATTCAGTGTTTCTTTCCATTCCTCATTTGTGAATTGATGCACTAAAGAGGTCTTATCAGAATCAATATCAGTATCAGTATTAGTTTCTACCATATGGACAGGTATGATAGGCTCATCAGGTTCTGCAAAGAGTGCCGCAAGATCTGAAGGAATAGGATATGGAAATGTGTCTTCATCAAAGCTGGTCTTTGGATTTACCTCTAGAGTGGCATCTTCAATTTCTTGTTTAGGTTTAGGTTCAGGTTTTGGCACAAACTTGTTAATCCCTAAATGAAAGGGGATCTTCTTGAAACCTAAACCAGTGGTATCCTTTGTGCTACGGCCTGTAGCTTCAATGGGATTTAGCAAACCATTGTCATTCTTCCCTATAGGACCACTCCCCTTATAGCCAAAGCACTTCATGATCTTGAAGGCTTTACTGTATGGCTCTTGTTCTAAATCTAGAGGCGGAGTAGTTGCTTCAACTATCTCTTTTCCCTTATAGATCCAAGCTCTAATAGCTCTTTCTTCATCCTCATCTTCTAAAGGTATAGAGGCCCTTACAAAGGCACCATCATAAACTATTTGAGAAAAAGCATTAGAAGGGGTTTTATTCTCGGAAGGTCTCCCATAAGAGTGTGGGGACAAAGGTAGAGTAGCAAGTGATAGCACAGGTTCAATTCGGTATTCTCCCATGCCTATATCCTTAAGTCTCAAAGTTTGTTCCATTTCTTTCAGCTTAGCATCATAAAACTCAGTGGATTCTCTATTAGCTAGAACAAAGCTATCTACAAATTGCGCAAGAGTCTTGCAAGAGTAATTGGTATTAACAGGCACAGTGACTTCTGCCCCATGGAATGGAAACTTAATGCATTGATGATATGTGGACAGAACAACTTGCATCTCATGAATCCAAGGCCTACCCAACAAGATATTGTAGGCAAGAGGAATGTTAAGAACTTGAAAAGTAACATCTCTCTCAACATGACCTACATGGATAGGTAGCACAACTAAGCCTTGGGACTTGCATTCTTCCTCATCATAAGCTTTGATGGTAATCTTTTTGCGAGAGTCTACACAATTCTCATCATAACCTAGCTGAGTAAGTAGCTTAGCAGAACATATATTAAGACCAGCACCATTGTCTATGACCACTTGGCAGATGTGCTTAGGTCCTATCATGACCTCTATATGCAAGGGAGCATTATGCGAATGACTCAAAGAGTGATCATCTTCTTCAGAGAAGGATAGATAGTGAGGCAAGGTTAAATGACCCACCATAGATTGGAATCGGTTGAGATTGAGATCCTTGGGAATGTTTTCCTCGACAAGGGCTTTACCCAAAATCTGCCTGTGAGCAGGAAAGATCTTCAACAACTCAAAAATGGTAATCTGAGCATTGGTTCACTGGAGTTGATCTAAGATGCTATAACTAGCCGAGCTAGATGTAGGAATAGATTTCATGTTCTTGTTGGCAGGGCCAATAGTAGTCTTATCCGTAGTTTGTTTCGGAGCAGATGTAGAAGTATCGAGACCCTTATCCGCATTTTTCTTTGGAGCGAATGTAGAAGTATAAGGACCTTTCAAAACAACTCTTCCTCATGATTGAGTAACCACATTAGCACAGTCTTGAGGTTGTTCAGATTCAAATGAACAAGATGTAGAACTACGCAAGATGAAAGGAATCTTAGGTTTGGAAGCATTGTCACTTCCTTTAATGGTAATGACATCACAGTACTCTATCTCAACATGTTCGATCATCCCAATGACATTTTCATCATTCGTGTATGTGTAATTGACTTTAGCATTGGTATTCTTAGCGTTTGAAGACTCACCCTTCTCACAAGGAGGGAAGGGATCCTTAAATGCTTGATGGTCTGAATTCTTGTTCTAGCCATCCACAACAATGTCACCACTATCAATCAAATCTTGGACCTTATGTTTCAGTTGAAGACAAGTAGAAGTCTTATGACCCTTATTCTAGTGATAGTCACAATAAGCGTTGTCATTCCACCAATGAGGTCATGGTTTTGGGTCATAGAGACACTTTTCCAAAGGAGTAATAATCTGATTCTACACAATAATTTTATAGACCACGTCAAGTGGTTCTCCCAAGGAAGTGAATTCATGCTTGGGTCGAGATGCCCAAGGTTTGTTTCTAGAAAACCTCAAAGTTTTCTAATTTTCCACCATAGGCTTTTTAGCTGCTTTAACTACTTGTATGGTGGAAGAGAGATTAAAAAAAAACTTAGCAAGTTGTGAGGTCACATTTTTTACCACTCCATCATTCACTATGTCTCTATTCTTGTTCACAAACTTCCCTTTATCCTTATTCAAGTTTGAAGATCCATGCTTTTTGTCTTTACTCAAAGTCAATTCACCTTTCTTGATCATAAAGGCCTCTATTCGCACTACTTGTTTGATCATGCTATCAAAAGTTAGAGGACCTTGTAATTGCACTTGGTATCCAAAGTCTGGGACAAGATTGTCCAAGAAAATGTCGAGTCTCTCAGACTCTGGTACCTTGTGAGGACACCTTGTACATAATTGTCTCCACCTTTGGAGGAATGTTAGGAAAGATTCTCCTTGTTGCTATTTTAAATTGCAAAGATCCTGGATATTGACCGGATGTTGAATATTATGCAAGTAATGTTGGAGAAATAGATTAGCCATTTTGTCAAAAGTCTTAATGCCAGTAGGCAATCTAGAAAACCATTCCATAGCTAGCCCACCCAAACTACGAGGAAATAAGCGCATAAGATATGTTTGATCATGCATGAATTCCAGAGATAATGTGCCAAAATCCCTTAAGTGATCTTGGGGATCGGTTTCACCCAAGTATTTGTCATATTTAGGGAGTTCTACACCTCTAGCAAAAGGTGGCATATGAAGACTTCTATCAAAGGGGAAAGGACAAATGCTTTCCAGTGTGAATTGTTGAGCGGGTTTTTCCTTATTCTTCGCAAGTTGACTTATCTGATCTTGCATGTCTCGGACCATTTTTTGCAACTTTGCGGTCTCAATTTCTTCTTCCTTGGCTATGAGTGTTTCAACTTGATAGTCTTGGGGTAACTTGGCCCCTTGTTTAGGTAACTCAAGGAAGTATTTTTCTTTCTCCTCTAGGAGAAGGATCTCCATCATTTTAACAATACTCTTATTAGCTTTGGCAATGTTTATATCATGTTGACTTATCACATCATTTTCATTCCCAAGGATCTCATAAATGCTCAAAATCTGATCTTTTTGTTGATCATCTTGGTTTTGATTGAATGGAGGAGGACGATAGAAATATGCTAGTTGTCGATCACCTTGAGGTTTTTTTTGAGATTGATCATCATTGTGGGACTGATTTTGGTCATGTTGAGATTGACCATAAGGCTGCTCATTCTGAGGTTGAGCATGATGTGGGTCATTAGAGGATTGACCATGATACTGAGTATTTTGAGATTGATCAAAATTTTGACTATACTTGCCCGGTTGGAAATCAAATGGATCTCCCATCTTGTTGGTGTGGAACAGTGCAACAGTTGAAGCCTTAGTAAAGTGATATGAATGATGTCAAAAATGTGTAGCTAAGGTAACCTTTGGTGAATGAATAGGATCAAAAGATTTAATAAATTCAGGCAGGAAGATATTGTGATCAGTATCAATAGCTTCAATGATAGGAGTAGTCCGAGGGAGTGGCCTTCCAAAGTTATGAAACAATGAGTTGTCTTGGAAGTATGAGTTGTCTTGCTCTTCAAATGAGAAACTAGGTTGCACTTCAAACAATGGATTAAAACACTCTTGGAACATCAGAGGTGATCATTGAGATGGACTATCTTTCGAAGTACTCAATGAGGAACTTGAGGATATCTCACAAAGTTCAGATTTCGTGATAGATTCAGGATGATCTATTTCTTGATTAGGAGATTCACTTCTACCTTTATCAGTATTCTAAATGGGATAAGTCTTGCCGCTTTTGGTTGTGATAGTCATAGATGAAGATGTGATGAGAGAAGACTCAAGATAATGCTAGACTCTATCTCTAAGATAACGGAAAGGAGATAAATGGCTAGAACAACCAAGATGCGAGATGGACCTAGTATGAATTGTCAAAAGAGGGGGCTAGAATAGCTAAGATAAGACTATCACAACACGAGATACAAAAGGCATAAAGAGATAAGGTAAACTAATGAGAGACAACATGAGTCAAAGAAAAGATCAATCCATTCCTAACTTGAGACAACCAGTTTCTGACAGTGAACAACAAGAAAATAGAAAAACAAACCTCAGACAAAAAGCAGATCAAGAAAAGGTTTGACCAAACCGGAATTTAGTCTCTATTTTTTAAAACTAGGCTATAGTCTCACATGAGAGAGTACTAGGCCGCACAAGAGAACACAAACCTTTGCACGAAAGAACAAAGTCTCACGTGAGAGAGTGCTCTTAAAAGTGAAACTTCACATGGGAAAAATCCAAAATCTGATAGTTTGACATAGTTTTCAAGGTAAAAGTTGAATTCTGAGATACAGCCTGAATTGATGTCTGACATAAAATCTAGTTTCCTGACAGGTTTGAAGAATAGTTTAATCAACAATCTCATTTTGAGGTTTCAAGCATTCATTTAAAGACACGAAGGTTTAGATCAAGTAGTTGTGATACAAGAAGTAGTCGTTAATAGATCTATCAAGGACAAAGCAACTTGATAGCATCAAGGGAGTCTTTGTTTGATAATGATTGGACAATGTTTAAGACTCGATAAAAAACACATAGCTTATCCCTACCAAAAAAAAATGGTGAGAAGAAAAAACCTTTGCCCCATTGCTTATGCGCATATGTGCACCTCACATAGTCGTGTCACCCCCTAGAGGGCACCTATGTTTTTGGTGTTTCCAAGGACTCAATAGTATATGTTCAAAGGTTACCCTTATGGTAGGGGCCAGTGTCATATACCACCTTCAAGTGTCCAGGTGTATGCCTATGATGGGAATCTATGGGAGAGATTCTTCCCCCTCCCTACACAAAGATTATGCCTCCTTTCGGAGGTGAACCAGGTAGGCCACTAGCTAAGGAAAGTTTTTAATAGGCTTCTGCTCATACTAACCTTTGATGCCCCTGATATAGGGTTGAGGCCTCACAGCCACACCAACACTTGAAATCCGTACACCCTCGCAAGCAGGGCTAGGAGCAACACCGCTCAGTACAACAAACAACGCCTTCTCAAGATGATAGTCAAAATCATGAGAAGGAAGCTAATATGGATTTGGATTCTTTAGACTCAACAAAGCATTCTTTATTAGAGTGAGGTGGAATCACCGATGAAAGGTGCATACTCACTTGGGTCATTCTCGGAGGTTCAACTTCCGGTAGGCCCTCTAAAGGTGACACAACTTGGCTTAGATCTGAGGGTTTGATTTTCTATTTCTCTCAAAGAGAGAAGAGCATACTTCTCTACCTCATCACTTCACCCAAACACATCAAGCAAGTTCATCACCGAGTTAGCTTCACTTCACCAAATCCATAAGCTTTTGGGTTTCTGGTTCTCTCACAGAGAGAAGAGCATAATCCCTTGGCAAGTAGAAGTGTTAAAGATTCACTACCTTTCTCCACTTCCCCAAGAATCTATCATATTAGTAGGATCATTAAGTTTTTGGGTTCATTCATGGTCATCACCTCCATGTAATGAAGAGCCAAATTCCCTACCCACTATCAAAATTCTCAAGAAATTTTAACGGAACCCTATCTAGACTATGTGAATGAAAGCAAGAAACAAACACAACATTTTATGAGATCTTTGACTATCATCCTGCAATCAAACCATTAGTATGTTTTATGTTCTTCGACAAACATCCTATAGAAAATTGTTATGTTGTGGAAAGAACAGAAAAATGGAAATTAACAGCAAACAGAAACTGTCAGAAATCTGAAACAGGAAAGACAGAGACTAAAAAATTTAAAGACTGTATCCAAATCTCACATGAGGAAGTACTCCATAGTGGGTGAGAAAACACAGGGTGTCGTGCGAGGATGTAAAAGTTCACGCGAGAGAGTGCTATTGAGAGTGAAACTTTGCACGGTATGCTCTGGATTCTCGTGCGAGAATCCATACATAGGAAATACGGATGACAAAGCTCAAATTTTCTGTCAGAAAAATCAAGAATGAGGCCAAAAATTGATCTTTTCTGCCCCACGGTGGGTGCCAAAATGTATGTGGTTGAACGTGGACCTCTAATCCAACTACACACGCAACATAGTCATTACTCACACAATCAAATTACTTAAGAGAGTATTGATTACTCAATTCGAAATTCATGGTGAAGCGACCTGTTGCCTCCTATGTAGACGGGGTGTTTAATTACTCTCAAAACGAGAGCCCAACAACCATTAGACCAGTACTACAATAGAGGATTTGAGAGCTTATGAAGATAATCAAATTGAAAGTAATCTAGAATGAGGTACAATCAATCTAAGAGCTTGAAAATAAAGATGAAATGCAGATTTATTCTAAAGAACTTGAAATAAAGATGAGATTAAGCTATGAGCAAGTAAGCAAACTAATTACAATGAAGATGCAATATTAAACTAGATGAAATTAATCTAAAATATGCAATTAAAGCTTGAAAGATATGAAATTGAGACAAAAAAAAGCTATAGTTTAGTTACTCTCAAAATTTCTCTCTTTCGAATGAAGAATGAGATTCAATAAATAGACAAGCCTGGGAAGAGAACGAAGAGGTTCTTGAAAATGAACAGTTGCCTCTTCATTCCCCTTTGAGACAAATATTCAAAGATTTATTTAATTAAAGAATGGATTATTGCCACATATGGTTGACCATTTGAATAATTTGAACTATTAAATTCAAATAAAGAGGTGTCCATTCAAATAACTAAATAAGATTAATTCCCTTTTTATGTGTATTAGCTAAAGGGGGTGGGTTTTAATTTAATTTAAAGTACTTAGGACTTTAGAATTAAATTAATTTATCATAGGGATAATTTAGCTAATAAAAGTTGAAGACTTTAGGAATTAATTATAATATTTGATTAATGCAATTTAGGATTTTTGCAATTGACATCAAGTCAAATAAAGTCAGGTAGGAGAGAGAAAATTGCCTAGTAAACTAGGACTTTGAAGATGCAGAAATTCAAGGAATGTACCAAAATTGATTGAATTTATTAGGTGCCAATTTTGGGGTATTACAAGAAGTACATGTGGGATCAAAGGAGCTGGACGATAAAGAAGATCCACTAAATATAGAAGAGCCACCAGCTGAGGAGGAGAAATGAGTTGTTGAGGAAGAGCAGATAGATGAAGGGGAACAAATAGCTAATGAAGAACAAACACATGAGGAGGGAGAGTAGAATGTAATGGAAGACCAAGAGACAGAAGGAGAAGGAGAGGAAGGCCATGAAGAAATGGAAATAGAATACCAAGCTAGTACCTCGACTCTCTCAGCTCCCTACGAGCCCCTCAATGCTTTCTCCAAGCCCACTTGGTTCACCAAGGAGATCCAGCCAAGGACAAGGGTATACACCGATGATGAGGTAGACATGGAAGCTTTAGGGAAAGTGTTCCATCGACCTAAACCCAACACCTAAGCAAGGATGCTATCATATGTCATGCAGGATTAGGCAGGAAGGTGGAAGGCTCAAGTAGCGGTTCCCACAATGAGCATCAGTACAACTGAGATCACTCTATATGACTATGTGTTGGAGGAAGTGGATTTGGGAGAACCAACAAGGGAGGGAAGTAAAAATCTAGCTACCCTCGGATTGAAGCACGCCCTTGGTTTCATGGACAAGGATGAGGAGAAAATAAAATCCTTGATGAAACAAAATGAAGCTATGAAAAGATTCATTCTCAAGGCAGCGCGTCCCATTGATCCTAGTAACCATGAGGCCTCATTACGGGCCATTTAGGAGAAAAGGGGTGAAATAAATACAGATGTTTTGCATTCTTTTGTACAGGGTTGTACAGATTGGAAGGAAGATTTTGAGCAGTTTGAAGAGGTATCTCTCTGCAACAAGATTCTGAGACCTCTTAGAGGCATTCTTCAAGGAATCACCTCCATAGTAGAAATTATGAGCAAAGAAGATGGAATGGAGGAGAAGATTCTAAAATGGCAGAAGGTGTTGGATGATCTGACAGTAATACGGAAGCAACGCTTCCAAGTTTTGGTAAAGGTTTATGAAGGCTCGGAGCTGGATAATTTTGAGCAATGGATCCAGGATATAACAGGATTGTTAACCATTTTTTAAAAGGTGCTCAAAAGGTTGGACAAGAGGAAAGATAACAGCCTATTTTTTGTAAAATAATTGCATAAGTTCTTTGAGGGTTTGGACTTGGATCTATACGATGAAGATGATGATGAAAGCATGCACTCTGTGAAATTCATCATCGATCAATACTTGGCTACATTCTGGGGAGTCAAGACAAAGGAGGACCTTCAACAGATGTTTTATTAGAAGGAAGAGATCCAGAAAATGTTGTCTTGAGAAGAAGAAATACAAAGTTTTGCAAGAGAATTGATCGCCTTTCGAGACAGACAACAAGAAATCCTTGAAGGGGTGAAGATGCCCGACTTTGAAGAAGTAATAGAGATTTTGGAAAGGTTCCAAAAGGCACATCTAGAAGTACTCCCAAGTCAGTGAGCAGCCAGTCCAGACTTAGTCAAATTTTGTGAAGAGAAAATGCAGTTTTTGTACTTAGCCATTTTTGCAGTGCCTATTTTCAGCCTTTCGGCCCTAGAGAACTTTCAACTTCCGAAAGTCTGAAGTCCGACATTTTGGAAAAGTGGACATGACACTTAGTCATTTTTGAGGCTTGGTTTTTTTGAACCAACTGTCAAGATTTGGGTTTTTTTGGCACGTCCGAAATTTAACTCTAGTTATCTCAGAGTTGATTTTTCAGTCAACTGGGCTTCTTTTTTGGGGTCATTTCTGCATGATTTTTGGATCTCTTCCAATTGAGTCCACGTGGAGAAACTACAACCAAGGATCAAGGTTAGAGTCACGGAGTTATATCAAGAGCATGCACGAGTTCCAGCTTCATTTTCGAATTGTTTCATGCATGATTTGCTCAAAGTTTTGTAATGCATGAGGTTTAATTCCATGCTAGGGTAGTTTAACTTCTTAGAAGTAGTTGCATAAATGTAATCTCTAGTTTATAATTTACTTCCAAGCTTCATGCAGCCGAAACCCTAGCTGTGAAAATAAGAGCACAGCTCTATAAATTGTAATAAAATGATGTAATGAGGGTCGGATTTGATCATTAATGCAATACATACAGTTGGTGCTTCATTATTGGTGTGATATTTCTGCTATCTATGCAAAACTTGTGAATGTGTGATTTTCTCATTCATTTATTTCAAAGAGCCAATTGATTGCTTGATGATTTTAAATCTACGATTCTTAGTTTGGTGTTTGCTGGTGTTACATTGCTTTGTTGTGAGGAATTATCGAGAAGATTATTCTTTTGGTGCTTGAAGATTAACTCGTCTCACGTGTGTGCACATTTTTTGTGGCTTCATGATTCAATGAGTTTTGGCTTATCATGCATTTGTGTTTGTTTCATTCTGCTGATGATTGCATCCATATAGTTGAAGATTGTGATTTATTCTGATCTCTGTTTTGTGGGTTTTCTCATCTTCTCGGTCTTTTAAATTCACAAAGTGGTGTGATATTGGTTTATGTCCATTAGTTTCTTTTCAGCAATTTCTTTCAAATTCTCATTACCCTACTCCTTATTTTCTTTGAAAATAGTAGATTACTAAGATTAATATTGCTTTATTCTAAAATATGAAAATCCAAAAAGAGATATTGTGGTACTCTAAAGTTTGTTTTTGCAATCTTCCTTGAGATACGAACTAGGAAAGGCCTCCTTGTTAACATATTCACATTTGTCTTCTGTTGAGCTATCCAAGCAGTTGAGACCCAGCCAGAAGGAACCTTGAGATTGATTCCATCAATCTTCCAAGAGGGGAATTTGCTCTCATAAATTCCTAGTCGTTGTCTCGTGTAAAAACTATTCAGGCTTAGAATTGTTACCCTAACTCAGGCATTAAAGAAACACAACAATTCTATCCTGACAATGGAAACCTCTCCTAGCTATGGGTAGACTATGAATGAAGAGGAATCTCCAGATTCTAGGCCGGTTCCTATAAAATATGGAATATCACTTTCATGATCTACAATTTGTTGGGAAAATGGAAAAGAATACTATAATTAAAAGATTAGGGTGATACACCAAGAAATATTTTACACTTTACAGAAAAGCTGAAACATCAATCCTAACTCACAAATGAAGATCTCAACACTCTGAATCTCTGCTCAACATATAGGTTGACAAAACCTACTATCAGGGTTTTACCACGAATAGCTTGGATAATCAACAAACATACATTTCTCATACAAGGTCTTGGAGAAATTGATTATCTTGAGAAGGAATAGAAATCTACTCACTTCCTTTAGATAATAAATAATTAAACACTTGTTAGAAAAGATGAAAACAAGATCCAATATCAAAACAACTTCACAAATATGAGTCAAAATCTTTGATTCATTCCCTCCAAAATCTGACAAAAATGATTAAAAAATGGCCTTCCAAGCACTTAGGAAAAATGTGTTCACTCTATGCCCTCTCTCCAAAATCTGTAACCCCTAATTGATCATCCAAAATCAATTTTATATCCAGCCCTAGCTTCAAATCCGAAAATCTAAATTCCCCAAAAATGCCCTAAAAATGGCCAAAAACATGCCAATAACTAAGCCTAATGAAAATTCAACTCTAAGTGCCCCTTAAATATTGGCTTATATTAAGGATATTACCCTTTTACATTTTCTTGCCAATATTTCAAAAAATATAGTTAATATTAGATAAAATCTAATATCAAATAATCTAATTATCAACTCCTAACCTAGATAAAAATCTGTAAGTATGAAATATGCAAAGTGGAGAAAGTCGATATGACTGCTCAATCCACTTGCAATGCAATAGAAAAATTGAGGAGATGAGTATGCGAGGTGGCACTATGAGTAGTTTTTGAGGCTCTACAGGAATAAGACATGCATTGATGGCATTGAATATCATTCATCTTGTGGACTCCAAACTTAGTTATGCTTATTTTGATCTCGGCACTTGTGTTTATCTCATTCTTCACAAAGAAGATTTAGGGAAAATGAAACCCTAACTTGCAGGAAAGACTTCAAAAACTTTTGATGAAGCTTAGTTTGACTGTGAAAGAACCCCACTGTTGAACTCAAGCCTTATGTTATACTAGAGATCACTGCCATTCTTCATTGATGTGCATCCCAAACAGGGAACTCGACATTGAATACAAACTAAAGTTCACCGAACTATAAGTTTATTTTAAAACTCTCTATTTATTTATTAGGAATTTGTTTTTTATTCAAAGTTGCTTTCAAAACATGGGCTATGCATGCAAGTCGCAGTTGTGACTAGTATATATCTCATCTTTTGTTTCTATTAGTAAGTCGTAAGCTTCACTTTGCTAAGAGTTTCTCTTCTTTGTGTCTTCAAGCCGCAAGCTTCAAGTTTATTCTATATAATAGTTAGTTGTCTCTTAATCTCTTGTACTTTGCTTCTATCTGTAAGCCATAAGCTTCACTTTGCTGAGAACCATGGCCTATATTGTTTTATTCTGCTTCTTTTATGAGCTCAAACTATGAGCTCGAACTATGATTGATTGCAGTCATAGCTTTATGACTGGTGTAACCTTTTCTACTTAAAAATAAAGTCACGACTGCATTCTATGGTCCCATTCCAAAGTTTAGATTTGATTGAGATTCTACTCACATATATGGTTGAGCTCTTAATAATGATTCTTTTGAAAGAGCTCGAGCTTCCCAATCTGGAACTCACGGGTTGAATAATCTATTCTCATTTTTAACTCACGGCTGTGAGTAGATGCTTAACATTTGATTTAGAACTTGTTCAAACTTGTCAAGTAACTGAGAATGACTCGGCTTTGACCCAAGAGCTCACTGATATTGTATAGAATGAAAACTAGCAACTTAGAACACTTGTACTTGATTATCTTGCTAAAGCCTTTGACTAGTGAACGTTCTCTACTTTCTGTTGTTGACATGAAGCTTATTTGATCTTGCTAAAGCCTTTGACTTTATAGATGTGCTTGACTAGTAGACATATGACATTCTCTATTGTACATGAAGCTTTCTTTGCACACCTATCCATTCATCACACTTGCATGAACTTTTGAATTACTATCTATAGAGACTTCATTAAATCTGGTCTTTTGCTCAACATATAACTATGATACTAGTGAAAACTAGAAAGCTTGACAGGGAATTCTGAACATAACATATAAATACTCTCTTTCTGACTATCTTTACTGTAAACACTCTGTATAAAACAGAGAGTAACTAGAAATTGATTTAAAAGCTTTCTACAGTTTGTACATAAACTATGATTAAAGTATTCAAATTGTTTCATTTTGCTAATCTAAAATGAACTTGTGTAATCAACAGTAGTAAATTTGATGAACTGGTGGACTCGTTCCTTCACAAACCATATATTATGAGCTCGGCAATGACAAAGAGTTGCTCCAGGAAACCATGAAATACCTCTAATGACTTACTAAAGTTGCAAGGTTATGACTGAAAAATGTTAAAAGATATAATCAGTTGTAAATAAAACTATCACATCTTTCACTCATAATCTTTGCAAACCTTAGAAGGTGATTATGACTAAGAGATGCTCAACATATAACTATTATTCATTCCACAGTAGATAAGTTGATATTCCTCTGTTAGCTGTACATACTCTGTTCTAGTTTATACATATTTTACACTTTCTATTCAGCTTGCATCCTGTAGCATTGTCCACTGTATACAATTCTCATTGATGTTGAATCTGCACTTAATATGATAAGTACAACAAGATGAAAATGTTTGTTCACTATTAAGGAAGTTCAAGCACAGGCTCGTGACATTCAAAAACACTAGAATGTTAACTAATGAGGTTCGAACACGGGTTCATGACACTCAATAAAAACAAACTGTAAACATTTTATCATTTTATGGCTCAATCTTGAAGCACTCTTTCTGTATTCAGCAACAACTATGTTTATGGCTTGAAAATGTACTTTTGAAACAATGACATATTATACCAGTGTTTATGCAGCACCATTTGTATCTTGAACTTGAAAGTTGGCAATCATTGGCACTTCCTGTAGCACTCTTATCATGGGATCCTAGCTTGATCTGCATCTTTGACAATGACTGAATGTGAAAACCAGTCAGTTGTTATCTGCAAGATAATCTGTTAAGCTCTCAAATAACATCATTATGAAATACATTATCTGAAAAAGGTTTCTCAGTTTGAAACATAATAAGTCTCTTTAATTTAGACACCTAGTTAATAAAAAGGACAACATACACCACAATGATCATCAGTAGTAAAAGGTTTCATGTCAGAAACAAGTCCCTTTAACACTACCTTACAGTGAGTGTCAATGTACATTTCCTTATCACATTTAATTTTCCAGATTGATATGTAGTATTGAAAATTTGATTGCTACAGTATGTTATTTGTTTCTCATGTATTACTTAGATCCAATAGGATCTAACCATATTTTTTCTTTCTCATGCAAAAATGAAACCCTAAAGACCTAGATGCAGATGGAGACTCAAACTATGAAGACCTAAATGCAGAGACCTAGAAGACAACTAGCTAACACAAACCAATACAAAAGGCAATGCATGGGACCCTTATTCCATACTTCAATCTTTCTTTCAATCCTGCAATGTACTCTACTTATTGATGAAAAATGAAACAAGAAATGACATTTGTATATCACATTCAGTTTGAAAGCACACTGTAATGATTATATATGAATTTTGAAATTTTTGGAATAATAATCAATACTTAAAGTACAATAATGACATCTAGAATGAATGAAATAATGACATGTAAACTAACAAAACCTACAAGGTAGTGTTAATTAGACAAATAAATGCAACCTTTTCCTACTTATGCTTATTGTATTGTATGTTGTATTTTTGAGTAACAATTTTGGCGACTTCTGCTGGATGTTTGCCTGCTAGACATGACCTGTAGGCTTATGATTGGGCAACAAAATTTAGGAAAACTGAACCATGAATGGAACCTTTATTTTAAAGAAAATGCACCTAAACTAGACTCAAAGCATCCTAAGGACCTAGTGCCTAGACAACACTTATTGAGCTTGAAAAACTAAAACTAACCTAACCCTCAAAGTAAAGCTTAAGGTGTATTCCATTAACTTGAATCTACAATTCTTCCCCTTTAGTTGTGGACAACTTAAAATCATTGTTGTCCTTAGAGGCTATTATAACAAAAGGGCCTGACCAAAAATTATCAAATTTATCATGCTGCCTTGGCCTACTCTTTAGCACATCCCACTTGAGTACTAAATCTCCTTCCTTAAATTCTCTGAACTTAGCTTTCCTATCAAAAGATCTTTTAGTTTGTGCTTGCTTAAGTTCCATTGTGTCCAATGATTTTCTCCTTTCTTCTTCAAGATGTAGTAAATCAACATACCTTAGTTTCAGGGGATGTTTTTTTTCAAGTAGTAACATCTGATCAGCCAACTGCAAGGCTGGAAATTCAGTAGAAATTGGCAATTTGGCCTCTTTACCATAAACTAGGACATAAGGGGAATTCCCAATTTCCTGTTTAGGTGTAATCCTATCCAACCATAAGGCTTCCTTTAATTTAGAATGCCAATCTCTCTTATTTTCCTGCAGAGTCTTTTTGATAATTCTAATTAGATTTTTATTTGTAGATTCTGCAAGACCATTACCTTGAGGATAATAGTTAGAAGAAGTGTTTAAATAAATCCCATTCTTCATAGCCCATTCTGTAATAGTTAGACCAATGAAAGCCATAGCATTGTCAGAAATAATTGATCGAGGAACTCCAAACCTGGTTGTAATATCTTCATAAAACTTTAACACTGCAGGTCCAGTAGCCTCTTTTAGTGCAATAGCTTTAGTCCATCTCATGAAATAATCAGTAGCAATCAAAATCCATTTATGACCTACACTAGAATTAGGATTGATAGGACCAATAAAGTCCATACCTCACTTAGCAAATGGTTGATCAACCATAATTGGTTTTAATGGCATTGCTGCCAACCTTTGTTTACCTGCAAATATTGCACATTTTTGACATTTTCTGGTCCAAACATGAGCATCCTTAAATAAATCAGGCCAATAATAGCCTGCCCTTAGTATTTTCCAGGCTATAGTTTTAGGACTGAAATGTCCTCCACAAGATCCATCATGAAACTCAGATAAAATTCTACCTTGATCTAGTGAATCAATACATTTAAGAAACATTCCAGAATAGTCTTTTCTATATAGAACACCATCAATAAGAACATAGGGAATAGATTGTAACCTATAGTATCTCCTTTTTGCCTTATCAAGATTATTTGGGCATTGCCCAGTTTGCAAGAATCTGGTCATATCTGACAACCAAGTCATAGGATCATTGAATAATATAATATCACCTTGTAAATTTTTAGATTCTTTAGAAACTTCAAACTATTCTTCCTCTTCTTCCATTTGAGCACAAAGGCCCTTGCCTCTAATCAGCTTAGTCACATGAATCTGTACATCATACTCCATAACCCTTGTTATCCAACCAGCCCTCTTTTCATTAACATCCTTGTTTAACAAAAACTCTTTGATGCTAGGATGAGCAACCAGTAAGTTCACTTTATTTATGGCAATTAAATGCTTAAACTTCTTCAAAGCTTTAATAACAGCTAGTACATGCTTTTCAATAAAAGTGTACCTTTTCTCATAGTCATCCATACCTTTGCTGAAAAAAGCAATTGGCTACTCTTGTTTTTCATCATTCTTTTGAACTAGTATTGTTGAAATTGTGTCGGAACCACCATAGGCATATAGAATAAAATCTTTAGTAAAATCAGGATTAACAAGAGTAGGGGCTAAAGACAAAGCATGTTTTATCAGTTCAAAATTATTTTTTCCTTCATCAGTCCAACTGAAAGGAATATCTTTTTTAAGCATGGTAATCAATGGTTTTAGTAGGTTTGCAATATCAAGGATAAACCTCCTTACAAAATTAATTCTCCCAATAAAACTCTGCAATCCTTTCTTGTGTTTAAGCAATGAAAGCTCAAGAATTGCATGAATTCTTTTAGGATCTATTGTGGTTCCTTCCTTAGACACCTAGTATCCTAAGATTTTTCCCTCATGAACTGCAAACACATATTTCTTAGGATTTAAAGAAATTCTGAATTCTCTACATCTTTGTAATATCTGTCTCAAATGATCAATGTGCTAATTTTCAACCTTGTTGTAAATTGTTACATCATCTAGGTATACTAGAACAAACTTATACATTAAATTCTTGAAAGCCATGTCCATTGCTTTCTGGAAAGTAGCTCCAGCATTTGATAGCCCAAATGGCATTCTTCTGTAAGCCACGGTACCCCATTTAGTTGTAAAAGTTGTTTTAAATTGATCAAATTCTTTGACTAAAATCTGGTTGTAACCAGAATATCCATCTAAGAGTGAGAATCTCTCAGAACCTGAAACATATTGTAAAATCTATTCCATGGAAGGAAGAGGGTGTCTATCTTTCAGAGATGCCCTATTAAGGTCTCTAAAGTCTACACAAAGTCTTATCTCTCCATTCTTCTTCCTTATTGGAACTAAGTTAGAAACCCAAGATGTGTGCTTAATAGGAAATATGATACCACCATCTAAAAGTTGTCTCAACTCTTTTAACATTAATGGCTCTAACTTGGGGTTTATAGGCCTTTGCCTTTGTCTGATTGGCCTAGCATTAGGCTCCAATTCTATAGTATGTTGGGTTAATTGGGGATCAAAACCCTTCAGATCAAAGTAATCCCATGCAAAAACATCATTATATTCTCTAAAAGATCAATAAATAGTCCTTTTTCTTCAGGAGAATTTATTTTACCAACCTTCAACCGCTTATCTCTAAAAATTTCCACTTCTTCATAATGATCTTCTTTAATCAGCAAGCTGGTTTTACCCTTCCTAAACTAATCATTAGAATTAAAAGTTGATTCCAAGATGACTAATCCCTTTGGAAGCTTATTGGTTTTTAACTAAATAATATGGTCTTCCATTTGCTAAATGTTTTTGTTATCTCTTGAAGTTGAAAAACCATCTGTCTCTATCAAAAAACTCAAGATATGTTCATCAGTATTGAAAACTTGCCAATAAGTGTCATTATCCAGAATGGATGGCCTAAAAATTATCTTAATATGTGACTGGTCTGAAATCAATCCTTTATTTTTTGTTATTGCAATATGAGCACCAATACCAACCAGCCTATCAGCATGCAGATTTTCCCTTCTAGGAATTGAAATCAGGTTGAAAGCATCAAATTCATCTAGAATATCAGAAACTATAAATCTATACATCTTAAGCAGATCATGTATAATAGTATTGATGCCTCTCACCTTCTTAACAATAAGCTCACTATTGCCAAATGCTCTCAGACACTTAATACCTCTCAATCTTGCCCACTCTAATCCCTGAATCAAACTCTCATATTCAGCCACATTGTTAGAACAAGGAAAGGACAACTTAAAAGTAGCATGAAATTTATCACCATCAGGTGATACCAACATAACCCCTACACCAAATCCATCCTTATTCCTTGACCCATCAAAATACAAATCCCAAAGCTGGTTAGACACATCAGATTCAGATTCTAGATCTTTAATCAAATTAGGCACTACTGAATCAGATTCTAAAATCATGTAGTTTCCAAAACCAACATCAAACATGTCATCATTATGTTCATTCCTAGTAGCCCATTCATCTAAAACAATATCTGGATATGCTTCAGTTTGAGTATTATACACTGAATAATTAAGTATTTCATCTTGATCCATGATCACACAACTTGCATTTATGGGACTTGGATTATAAGGCTCTATGTGATTTTTGGCCAGTGATTCTAATTTTATGGTTACCTTAGTACCATATCTAGTTATGAAGTACAAATGTGACAATCTGATGAAAAATAGCCATCTATTTTGGCTGTGAAATCTCTAGACAGACACATAGCAAGATATGTTGGTAAATCAATAACATATATGTCCTGTGGAATTGAAAATTTTGGGCAGGAATGCAAGGTCAAACTTGCATTTTTAATAACTCCTAAAGTCATAACAGAAGTTTCATCAAGCTGGACCACACCCTTCTCAAGAGGCTCATATTTTAAGTTCAACAAATCTGCTACTTTCTTAGGCATGACAGTACTGGTTGCACCACTATCAACCATACAATTATGAACTAATTTATTTCCAATAATCAAGGAGACATAAAAAGGAGGAGGCTTTTCATTTGTAGATTTCTTACCTTCCTTTTCTGATGTCTTTTGTACATTTGACAATTTCTTATCAGTAGTTACTGCTATTTTTTCAATATTTGCAGCCTTCTTGACTTTTGGTATGACTGGCTGCTGAACTTTAGCAAGTTTTTTCTCTTCTTTTGATGGCTTTTCCTAAAACTTAGGAGGCTCAGAGTTAGTCCTGACCACACTTGGTGACTATTGTACTATTTTCTATGAATTAATTGCCAGCTTGGACAACTCTTCTTTCAAAATCTCAATCTGTCCTGGAATAGACAGAGTTTCCCATGCAGACAAAGTAACATTTGTTTTTTTCATTGTATCAACAATATTGAACAGAACAGTAAATTGTACCTTATGTGATGATCTAGGAGAACTCTGGTCAGCATTCCTTTGAGTTTAATCTTTATTAGTGGAAACTGACGGATTCTTTAAAATATAAACTGGTGGAGAAGAAACATTCCCAGTAGATTGATCTGCTTCAAGGGCTCTCTTTTTTTCTCTTGTATTTGCTGCAGTTGATGAATCTTCATTAAGTCCACAAAATTCTTCCTCTTGCCAGTTTAAGAATCCAGTATCTATAGCACTTTGGTCTGGTTGATTTTGGACCTCTTCAACAGACACATTCTACTGTAAATTCATTGAATTTTGTACCATGAGAGCTTGATTAAGAATTCCATTAGGACATGTAGACTGATCATGTGGCTCATTGCATGGAAAACACCAATCAGTAGCAATGTTATTCTGAGTAGGAACAATATCCCTAACAGTATTAAGAGGTGCTAGATTGTACTGTCTATTTGGTCTCATATTCCAATTTTGCCTGTTTGCATTAGTATTTCCTTGAAATTGCTGCCTATTAGCCTGAAAATTAGGTTGGCTAGGATATTGTGTAGAAGAACCAGCAAACTAATTTTGAATAGCAGGGTTTGCCTGAGCTTGATTCCTCTTAAGGGCCACTAAATCATTACCAAAAGATTGCAACAAACTTTCATTTTTTTGCTAACTTTCCTTAATAGTCTATAATTCATTCAGAGGAGCTGCAGGAGCTATTTCTGAAGGTTTATAAGATGGGACATTAGATAATGGCAGAGCTACCAATGGCATATTAGACTGTATATTAGGAAAGAAAGGCATAGGAGGCCTAGGAGCTATCTTTCCTGCCTGGATAAGACTATTCTCTACCCTAATAGCAGTATCAAAATCTTGAGGTAGAGTATTACCTCCCATAGATTGAATCATTACAGAGATATCACTATTCAAACTCTTCAAATAATATAAATATGCATATTCAGCTGAAGGTCTTACCGTAACAAGGATCTGATTCCAAGTCTTCCAAAAATAAAGATTAAAATCACTCATCTCCTCTTGTGGGGCTCTCTTGATTGTAGTTAATTGTTCCACAAGAGACAAGTTATCAGATTTGTCCTCAAAAAATTTAGATAGCCTTTCACCCAAGGCATCCCAAGTAGCAATAGAATCCATTGGGAGGGTTCTGAACCAGTCAAGGGCTTTACCCTTGAGTGATGCAGCCAACAGCTTCAAAGCCACATCTTCTTTTGTAACATGATGAACATTGCAAAGAGTTGCAACATCTCTGATGTGTTCAATGGCTATTACTGGTCCTTCTCCAATAAATTATGGCAAGCCTTTAAGAGCAGCTAATGGAACATTATTGTGATTTGCAATCCTCAAAGGACTACCTTGATTGAATGTAACAAACGGAAAATTCCTAGCCATTTCTTGATGTGAAGGAGCTTGCTGCTAAATAGCTAGTGTAACAAAAGGTTGAGCAGGTTGAACTACCTTCCTTTGATAAGTCTTTAGATTCTGGGGAGTTGCTGCAGTACCACTTACAGAAGCTCCGAGGATAGAATTATCTATAGATAAATTTTCAATACTTGGAAATTCTGATCCGATATGATTAGGAACGTCTAAATCTTTAGGAAGATTGAGCTCCTCAATTATAACCTCAAGTTCTTCTGAATTTGCAGCTTGTTTTTCGAAAATAGGATTATCAAATGATGAGAAATCTGAATTCAAAGAAGTACTTCTTGGATCATGCGATGTTCTTCCACCTCTAGATGATCTTCCTCCCCTTCTACTTGGTTGTAATTCTTGATACATGAAACCCTCCTTATTTGATCTTGTTGGAGTTTTGCTCATTAAAATCCACACTTAGAGCTATAATTGAAATTTGAAACAATCATAGATCTAACAGCTCAAAACTGAGAAGCAGTTCGTAGTCCCACCGGGCCTGCCAAAAATTGTTCAAGCTTATAATTGTTACCCTAACTCAGGCATTAAACCAACACAACAATTCTATCCTAACAATGGAGACCTCTCCTAGTTGTGGGTAGACTATGAATGAAGAGGAATCTCCAGATTCTAGGCCGGTTCCTATAAAATATGGAATATCACTTTCCTGATCTGCAATTTGTTGGGAAAAGGGAAAAGAATACTATAATTAAAAGATTAGGGTGATACACCAAGAAATATTTCAGACTTTACAGAAAAGCTGAAACATCAATCCTAACGCACAAATGAAGATCTCAACACTCTGAATCTCTGCTCAACATATAGGTTGACAAAACCTACTATCAGGGTTTTACCAATAGCTTGGATAATCAACAAACATACATTTCTCATACAAGGTCTTGGAGCAATTGATTATCTTGAGAAGGAATAGAAATCTACTCACTTCTTTCAGATAATAAATAATTTAACACTTGTTAGAAAAGATGAAAACAAGATCCAATATCAAAACAACTTCACAAATATGAGTCAAAATCTTTGATTCATTCCCTCCGAAATCTGACAAAAATGATTACAAAATGGCCTTCCAAGCACTTAGGAACAATGTGTTCACTATATGCCCTCTCTCCAAAATCTGCAACCCCTAATTGATCATCCAAAATCAATTTTATATCCAGCCCTAGCTTCAAATCCGAAAATCTAAATTCCCCAAAAAATGCCCTAAAAATGGCCAAAAACATGCCAATATCTAAGCCTAATGAAAATTCAACTCTAAGTGCCCCTTACATATTGGCTTATATTAAGGATATTACCCTTTTACATTTTCTTGCCAATATTTCAAAAAATATAGTTAATATTAGATAAAATCTAATATCAAATAATATAATTATCAACTCCTAACCTAGATAAAAATCTATAAGTATGAAATATGCAAAGTGGAGAAAGTCGATATGACTGCTCAATCCACTTGCAATGCAATGCAAAAATTGAGGAGATGAGTATGCGAGGTGGCACTATGAACAATTTTTGAGGCTCTACAGGAATAAGACATGCATTGATGGCATTGAATATCGTTCATCTTGCGGACTCCAAACTTAGTTATGCTTATTTTGATCTCGGCACTTGTGTTTATCTCATTCTTCACAAAGAAGATTTAGGGAAAATGAAACCCTAACTTGCAGGAAAGACTTTGAAAACTTTTCATGAAGCTTAGTTTGACTATGAAAGAACCCCACTATTGAACTCAAGCCTTCTGTTATACTAGAGATCACTGCCATTATTCACTGATGTGCATCCCAAACAGGGAACTCGGCATTGAATACAAACTCAAGTTCACCGAACTGTAAGTTTATTTGAAACCTCTCTATTTATTTATTAGGAATTTGCTTTTTATTCAAAGTTGCTTTCAAAACATGGGCTATGCATGCAAGTCGCAGTTGTGACTGGTATATATCTCATCTTTTGTTTCTATCAGTAAGCTGTAAGCTTCACTTTGCTGAGAGTTTCTCTTCTTTGTGTCTTCAAGCCACAAGCTTCAAGTTTATTCTATATAATAGTTAGTGATCTCTTAATCTCTTGTACTTTGCTTCTATTTGTAAGCTGTAAGCTTCACTTTGTTAAGAACCATGACCTATATTATTTTATTCTGCTTCTTTTATGAGTTCAAACTATGAGCTCGAACTATGATTGGTTGTAGTCACAGCTTTATGACTAGTGTAACCTTTTTTACTTAAAAATAAAGCCACGAATGCATTCTATGGTCCCATTCCAAAGTTTAGATTTGATTGAGATTCTGCTCACATATATGGTTGAGCTCTTAATAATGATTCTTTTGTAAGAGCTCGAGCTTCCAAATCTGGAACTCACAGGTTGAATAATCTGTTCTCATTTTTAACTCACGGCTGTGAGTAGATGCTTAACATTTGATTTAGAACTTGTTCAAACTTGTCAAGTAACTAAGAATGACTTAGCTTTGATCCGAGAGCTCACTGATATTGTATAGAATGAAAACTAGAAGCTTAGAACATTTGTACTTGATTATCTTGCTAAAGCCTTTGACTGGTGAACATTTTCTACTTTATGTTGTTTTAACACGAAGCTTATTTGATCTTGCTGAAGCCTTTGACTTTATAGATGTGCTTGACTGGTAGACATATGACATTCTCTGCTATACATGAAGCTTGCTTTGCACACCTATCCATTCATCACACTTGCATGAACTTTTGAATTACTGTCTATAGAAACTTCATTAAATCTGGTCTTTTGCTCAACATATAACTGTGATAATAATGAAAACCAGAAAGCTTGACAGGGAATTCTGAACATAAAAGATGAATACTCTCTTTTTTACTATCTTTATTGTAAACACTCTGTATAAAATAGCGAGTAACTAGAAATTGATTTAAAAGCTTTCTATAGTTTGTACATAAACTGTGATTAAAGTATTCAAACTATTTCATTCTGCTGATCTAAAATGAACCTGTGTAATCAACAACAATAAATTTGATGAACTGGTGGACTCGTTCCTTCACAAACCATATATTATGAGCTCGGCAATGACAGACAGTTGCTCCAGGAAACCATGAAACACCTCTAATGACTTACTAAAGTTGCAAGGTTATGACTGAAAAATGTTAAAAGATATAATCAGTTATAAATAAAACTATCACATCTTCCACTCATAACCTTTGCAAACCTTAGAAGGTGATTACGACTGAGAGATGCTCAACATATAACTATTATTCATTCCATAGTAGATAAGTTGATATTCCTCTGTTAGCTGTACATACTCTGTTCTAGTTTATACATATTTTACACTTTATGTTCAGCTTGCATCCTATAGCTTTGTCCACTGTATACAATTCTCATTGATGTTGAATCTGCACTTAATATGATAAGTACAACAAGATAAAAATGTTTGTTGACTGTTAATGAAGTTCGAGCACGTGCTTGTGACATTCAAAAACACCAGAATGTTAACTAATGAGGTTCGAACACGGGTTCGTGACACTCAATAAAATCAAACTGTAAACATTTTATCATTTTATGGCTCAATCTTGAAGCACTCTCTGTATTCAGCAAAAAATATGTTTATGGCTTGAAAATGTACTTTTGAAACAACAAGGACATATTATACTAGTATTTATGCAACACCATTTGTATCTTGAACTTGAAAGTTGGCAATCATTGGCACTTCCTGTAGCACTCTAATCATGGGATCCTAGCTTGATCTGCATCTTTGACAATGACTAAATGTGAAAACCAGTCAGATGTTATCTGCAAGATAATCTGTTAAGCTCTCAAATAACATCATTATGAAATACATTGTCTGAAAAAGGTTTCTCAGTTTGAAACATACTAAGTCCCTTTTATTTAGACACCTAGTTAATAAAAAGGACAACATGCACCACAATGATCATTAGTAGTAAAAGGTTTCATGTCAGAAACAAGTCCCTTTAACACTACCTTACAGTGAGTGTCAGTGTACATTTCCTTATCACATTTAATTTTCTAGATTGATATGCAGTATTGAAAACTTGATTGCTACAGTATGTTATTTATTTCTCATGTATTGCTTAGATCTAACAGGATCTAACCATATTTTTTCTTTCTCATGCAAATATGAAACCCTAAAGACCTAGATGCAGATGGAGACTCAGACTATGAAGACCTAAATGCAAAGACCTAGCAGACAACCAGCTGACACAAACCAATACAAAAGGCAATGCATGGGACCCTTATTCCATACTTCAATCTTTCTTTCAATTCTACAATGTACTCTACTTATTGATGAAAAATGAAATAAGAAAGGACATTTTTATATCACATTCAGTTTGAAAGCACACTGTAATGATTATTTATGAATTTTGGAATTTTTGGAATAATAATCAATACTTAGAGTACAATAATGACATCTAGATTGAATGCAATAATGACATGTAAACTAACAAAACCTACAAGGTAGTGTTAATTAGACAAAAAAATGCAACCTTTTCCTACTTATGCTTATTGTATTATATGTTGTATTTTTTAGTAACAAAAATGATGCTCAACAAGACAGAATTTGCTTCTTTCTGTTGCCACTGAATGGGAAAAGGGACAAGATTTTCAAACCGAGTATTATAATACTCTGGATCCAAGACTAGGCCATCATCTTCAATCTCAAACCCTTATGGAATTTCGACCATGTTAAGATTAATGATTTATCACAAGGTTAGCCTGTAGTAATCCATTCTCATGATGTCCACCTCAGTGCGTAAATCAATCCACACATCTTCCATGCGATGAACATGTGTGAAGGCCATTTTGATTTTTTAATGCATCCCTCAATAATCAAAGTCAAACCTAACTTTGAACTTCTTCAATCTTATAAGTTGGAGTTCTACTTCCATTGGCTTTGCCTTAAACACTGAGTTTAGTTTATATCGACCAATTTGAAGAGGTTTGGCAGTGGTGATACCAAAACCTGACCTATGCTGACTGTGTTGATATGATTGCACTTCCATAAGCTATCTCGACATTTGCATAAGGATGATCCTATTAGTAGGATATCTTGGTAAGGTATAAGGTTCTCCTTGGAAATGACCCACTCTTAAGTAGGTAAAAGTTGGAAATTGCAGGAAGATGCAACCAAACTGATTTACCTTCTCCCAAGCCTAATTTGATAGTCTCTTGATTGCTAATTCTCTATAAAAAAAGGCACCTGAAATGCCCAAAAAATGCATCTTGTACCCTCCTGTAATGATATTTTCTCTGTGTCAGCGTGATTTGATCATGATATTCCCAAATGGGTACCAGTGATCGATCACCTTAGGTGGAGAGTCCAAAAAATGTCCCCATGGCTGCAACAATGTAGACCAAATAAGAATTCATATAGAAAGGTACTAATGTACCCACATAGCTCAATTGTTCACACAATGTTGTGCTTAAAAGTTCTCCCCAGTAGATTGGTTCTTTATTTTCAAGAATTTGGAAAATGAATTTATACATCCATTGTTCAAAATTACAAGAATCCTTGAGAACACAAATTCTATTGAGGAGTGTTATCAGATCATTAACTTCTGGAGAGAAGTCTGATCTGTGTATTTTCTTTGGCCATGTAGAGAAATTTGACCTTTTATTAACCATCCATTGTTCATTCATGTATCTCTGAGAATCTGACTTATTTTGGTTCCACATTTGTATGGATATATCCTTAGACAAATCTACACATTCAGGACTTGGAGGAATCCTAAAAATTTGTTCAATGACATCCGAATCCAAACTAAAAATTACTTTTCCATTTGCATCTTTCACTATCTTGCCTTTGGGATTGAAATGGCGTGCACATTCAAAGATAAATTTAGGTTCCAGAGCAACCTTAGGAAAACTAGAAATCAAGTGAATATTACTCCTCTTGATGTGTCATAGTTCCCTATTGGCAGGATCTTCAAGCCTTTGCAAGAAATTGGTCATGTCAACATACCCAATTCTTGTATCTGAGATTTGATCCAAAGATGATGAAACGAGTGGGGCTGTAGAATGAGCCAGCTCCTTATCATATTGATATTTCATTTTTCCTTTGGCTTTTGTTGGTGTTGACATATCCTATGCTACAACATTGAAGTTCCAAAGGGTAAATACGTCATCTAAAGAGAATGGATCCATGAGAGGATTAAACTTTGGCTTGCAATGATGGGTCTATGAAGAAAAAGGTGTTCAGAGTATTGATTAGATACTCATAGAACACACATGTTGGCTGCTAATGAAATGAATAGCTCATGTATATGGTCAAATAAGAGCAAAACCAAACTTGTGAAGATGGATTACATGTGGGGCTCTGTTTGTGTGGCCAATAATGCAAGTTGGATGCACATGGATATATGTAAATGGTAATACTGGTAATTAAAAGAGTGACCTTTTACCAAAATCAAGTTCTTGTGAGGTGATTACATGTAATGAAGAATACCATGTTTTTACATGTAATGAACTTGGGGGATGCAATTACATGTGTTGGAGAATTGACATAAATGGATGCACTTGCATTCGTGAGAGAGTGATTTCAACTTTTTTCAAAACAAACAACAAGCGAGAAAGAAAATAAAAAATGAAAAACACAAAACATACCTTTTGCTATTGACTCAAACATGTCAAAACTTGGAAGTAATCTTTACATGCAATCTCATTTTTGAGTGTAGGATGATTTTTAAGTATTGGCAAAGAGAAGATTTCAACTTATTTAAACACAAAAATGCAAAATACATGGTCCGCATTTGAACAAATGGATACAAATGAGCCATAAAATGCAACAATGTAGGAAAATAAGTGAAATACATAAGCAAAATCAAATACATATACTTACTTGGAGCTCAATGAGCCAAAAATGGAAGAAGTTAAAATGAACTTGTCTTTTCCAAAATCGGACTCTTGAAGTGTATTTGCATCCAACGTTAAAAACCTTTGACCATTTCCAAGTTGCAAAGAACGATCTCAAGATGCAACAACATGCCACATTTTTACATGCATTTGATCAAAACAAACTTGCAAAAACCATCCAAAGAAAAACAATTTACCAAGAACAAGCTTGCTGGGCATTTTTTATGAGAAATGCATTCAAATGATGCCCTTGCATGAGTTGTTTTGGGCTGAGAATGCACAAAACTTGCTGTTGGAAGAATGAAAAATACATATGGAGGAAAAAAAGACTCTAGAGATGCATGTGCATGGTTTATTTTGCAAACAAATCCCTTTGATGAGTCTCCCAACCAAAAATGCAGCCTTCCAATGCATATGCATGCAATGTTTGGAATGTCTTTAGCTTAAAAAAGATGACTTCCAGCCAAGTCGCACTCTTGAAGTGCAATAACATAAGTTATTTTTAGGGCAAATAACTTGGGTGACATCTCTAAACAAAAATGCAACCTCCCTTGATCATGTTTTAGCATGAAATGATGTCCTTAGTGCAAATCACATTCTATTGATGTAAGGACATGGGACGTTTTAGAATGTAATGAACTTGGAACAAGTTTTTCAGCCAAAACACACTCTAAGGGAGTATCTACATTGACGTTTTGGCTTGTTGAAGACTTGTATGAAGTCTCCAAGCCAAAACGGGGTCTTGAGAGGCAAACACATGCTTCATTTTTCATGTTTTTGACTTAGATGTACATTCCCAACCAAGTCGCACTCTTGGAATGCATATACATATTTTAATTTTGACATGTAGAAGACTTAAATGCAACTCCCAGCCAAGTCGCACTCTTGGGAGACATTTACATGTCACATTTTTGCATAAAAAAAACTCTCAAATGCAAATCACATTCTAGGAGGGTGTTTACATGTGCGACGTTTGAATGAAAAAGACATTTTACATGTAAGTCGCACTCAAGAAGTGCTTTTGCATGAGTTTTAAAACTTGTATTGGATGTGTTTTGACTTAACTTATGTCTTTACAAGCAAATCACATTCTTGGAATGCAAAGACATAAGTTATTTTTGTCTCTAAATGCAAATTGCACTCTTGGAGGCTATTTGCATATATGCAAAGACATGTTTTTAAACAAGTCTTAGCTTCTTTTTACATGCAAAGTGGACTCTAGAGATGCAATTGAATAAAAAGTAGGAGAGTGTAGACATGTTGCTATACACAACTTAAGTGAACAATTTAGCACATGTCTAATTAAATGTTGAATGTAATATCAGTTAAGGGGTCCAAAATAACTATTTACACTAGATATATATATATATGAATATATAATGTGCAAACATTATTTTATAAAGCAATATTAACTTATATGTTGATTTAAAATATAAAGTAAATCTCAACATTAAAATAGAACTATAAAGTGATAAAGTCACTTAAGTGAAATATTAAAAGCAACTCAACATCAAAATATAACATAAAGTGCATTATAATCACTTAAGTGATAAAAGTAACTTAAAAATATAACATAAATTGAATTTATGTTATATTTTTTAAAAAGTGCAACTCAACTATGAAAAATAACATCTATTTTTTTAAAATATGGAGTTGAACTTGGAGAGTCCACTTTTTGGGCAATTATATGACCATATCTTTTGATTGACAAGTCCGATTAAGCCCTAAGATAGATCAAATCGAAGGGAAAACCGAAAGCAAGAGTTTGGACCAAATAAAAAGACTAAAAACACACTCGAAAACACATCAAAGGTCGCTGAAGAATTCAAAAATCAAGTGTAGGAAGACAAACCGACAAAACAAAAAAGACTTGACAAAAACCTTCAAGAAAAGGATTCACTAAACATATTGAGATCAACTAATCGATCAATATTGGCTAATTAAATAGTGAATCAACATAGAGAAACACAAAACTAAGTTCAAAAAGTTTTGTATTGTTACCTAGATTTTGTGGTAACAAAATGTAGGACAACATAACTCAAATAAGACTGATCTGATTGTAGCACACTCTTCCTGACAAATCCACTTTAGCTCTACTCAATTCACTTCTCTGATCATACACACTTCGTCTTCAATGATCATAACCATCACAACATCTAACCATCTTGTTTTCCCTTCAATTTCATCTCTTATATTCACTTTTAGGTTAGTGGAATAACCATAAAACGCATTATTGATGTTGGCCTCCAAAATCCATACAAATTCATAACTGATCACACAAACATTGGAAATTGTGATCCACAATGTCAACTCTTGATAATACAATTAAAAAACAAAACAAATATAAACGTTAATCCAACTACCACCTTGATTTCAACACCTTGACAAACCAATTGATTCTTCTAGCCGATGTCACTAGTGTTTCTTCCAAATCTTCAACTCTGCTTCAAATCAGCTTACACGATCATAGAAGTAGGCTAATATGACTTTATAGATTCCACCTTTCCAATCGCACAACCAGATCTATTCATATCATCACCACACACCGCATTCACCATGACTAACTGTGTTATCAACACACTCTGTGTACTTAGAGAAATCCTTGTGCAATCATCTTCACCACCAGTATACTCGATTCATTCATCCTAAAAGACTTTGTTTCTAACAATGACAACACTCCAATATGCATCCCATGAAAACAATCTCTCCAACACCTTCATTAAATGCCAACATACAATACTCTTCAAGGAAGAGTAAGGAAGTAAATTATTTACAATGTTGGCAAGCATTGTGTAACAACAAATGATGTTATAATGTATATATAAGTTTAATATCAATTTACAAAATATTACATCTAAACTCTATTAGGGATAAGGAATCCTTGTATGGTCTTATGTGTTTGTGCATGTGTGCATGTATGCACTTGTTACTAATTATGAAATTAGAATTGTATATCAATTATATTATATATAAATATATTCATAATACATAAGATAATAATATATGCATAGCCTATTTTGTAATCACTTTCTAATACCAGTAAGAGGATAAGTTGGTTTTGTTAGGGAAAGATGGTGTAATACCTTGCAAAAAGTCCTAAAATGGGGTAAGGACATATATCATGAACCCTTGAGGAAGAAGCCACAAAATAGGTATGCATGTGTTTTGGAAACCCTGAGGGAGATTACTTATAGATTCATTTCCAAGTGCCATATGAACAAGAAGTTCCCCGTCATTCTTAGGGTTATTGATTATGAGAGAAGTAAGGAATTAGAACTTCAGTATGATTATGAGTAAGTAATTATTTCTTAAATTAAATTTGATTTAACTTAATGTAATTGAAATGCTTAGTGATGAATGTTAACCTTGGAAATTGGAAGCCTCCTAGTGGGAAACATTACAAATTGTCATTCCCAAGTGCAACCCAAACCTTACTTGGGAATTTTTGGTAAAATCAAGTAAAGTCCCAATATGGGTCATTACATAGGTTGTCTTAATGTTTTAAAGCTTTAGTTGATGTAATCATTGTTGGAAAACCTACAAATTAATCACAGAATCACAAGTAATTGCAAGCTAGAAGTGTTTGGTGAGTGTTGGCTAAAAATTTTGTAAGCTACTAAAACTACACCTTACAAAATCGTAACTTTAGACAACGGTGTAATGAGATAAATCTCTCCTCTCGGCAATAGGGGAGGCTCCCTTCTTACCGTAGGTGGCTTAGCATGATTTCAACTGGAATGAAATAAGGATGATACTTTTAATCTTTTCCTCTTGTTTCAGGAAAAGATCTGCAGATAAACACAACTTATGAACTCTACAAAGATTACCTACTGCTACATTAATACCGATGACTTAGTAATTGACGTAAGAACAACTTCTAAGGCAGCAGTTATTAATATATTTGGTGAATTAAGAACAAGGGCCCAAAGTTGCTTGCGATTAATCCTATTTGAAACAGCAAGAATCAATAGTGAGGCTCAAAGTCTCTCACTAATGATTCTGAAAATAAAAGGAAAATACTAAAAATTGAAGCTCAAAGTCTTCAACTCCCAGTATTTGCAACCACTACTATTATAGCAATTCCCCTCATGTAGCTCAAAGTCTCGCAAAAGATGAATTGAAACCTCCAATGATGTATACAAGTTTAACTTTAGAAATGAACTCAAGAAAGATTGAACAATGCAACGTAAGAAAACACCATTCAATCTCAAGATCTACAACACAAAGTTTGAAGAATCTTGTTACTTTTATTCACTTTTGATAACTCATACAATGAAACACAAAGTTTTTATCACCTAAGCTCTCAAATATAGCCTTTCTTGCTTCAACAAAAGATGAAAAAAATTACAAAGAACTCTCTTCTTTATATAGGAAAATAGAAGAGAGAAAAGTGGAGAGAAAAGGGGAAACCCTTAACCACTTTGACTTATTCAACAAACTAACTACTTTGACTTATTCAATGTCACAAGGCCTAAAGCACTTGTAACATGATTACATAATTCTTGTATACAAGAATATATTTTCCTGCATTTACAACCATTACATGAACTACATGTAATCTATCAAACATACTATAAAACAAGGAAAAAGTGTCCCGGACACTTAGGAAAATACATCAAAGGGTATTTACATAAGCCTCAAACTTGCGTAGAGACTCATGTATCATGGCTAGATTCGGTGCACCTGTGTGATGAGCAACTGTAATAGCCTTGCGCAAAATATGAGATTTGGTGTACCCAGTCACTTGTCTCTGAAGCTGATTTAAGGATATTTTACATTCCATAAACCAATCAAAAGCAGCAAGACTGAAGTGATTTGTATCTAAGTGAAAGTGAACCATTTCCAAGAACCTTACCATCACAATCCCTTCTTCGATCAGCTCACCATCCTTTGAAGAAACCTCACAGGACAATTTCTTGAACTCCTTTATCATGTGACATTCTTGTTCATCCCATGAGTTCAAAACTGCTTGTAAATCTGTGATCAACTTACCCAAGACTCTCTCCTTATTAACCATCAAATCAAGAGACTCGAATTATGAATCATCAGAAAAGATAACTTCAAGCTGGCACAACTTTTTGAGGTCAAGTTCTTGTAAAGTTTTCCACACATTTAGATCATCACTCAGAACTCCCAGCTGCTGATGGAAAGATGAAATAAGATCTCTTATTTCATTAGCAGTGATGCGTATATGCCTCAAGACTTCCAATGAATCTTTAATCACTTGTGTACCCTGTATCTTAATCTGTGCACACCATTCATCAATTGCCTTTGCCTTCTTATGACGTCTATCATAATCTTCAGGATGTGAAACTGAAATAGGAGCAGCATTCTGGGAATTGTTCATCATACTGATGACTTTGAGCAAGCGTGCATTCTCCTCCTTCAATTTATTCTTTTTCTCCCAAAGTTGGTCATTTCTTTGCGAGAGTTGCATGATAGCATCTTGGGCATCCTGTTGGCAACCCAAACGTGTCTACTTTCCTAGTTCCACCTTGTTGATTCTGAAATAAGAGGGCTGCCCATCTTCTGCAATTTCATCAACCAAAAGTTCAGCAATCTCAGCATATTTGGAATTGTCCTCCACCACAATCCTTGAGACTGTCTTTGCCTTCTTGTTCTTGGGAGCTCTCGGCTTAGAAGCATGCTTGAAATCAAAGCCCTCCAAAGGAATCTCTTCCTTCTTTCTTTTTTGTGTTATGGCAGTGATCCAAGGAGGTAAAGAGAAAGAGGAGAAAGTTGCTTCTGAAGATGCAACGGCCAAAGTGGTAACTGGATTTGTCTGTGCAATTGTGGCAACAAGAGAGGCAGCCTCTGTCAGGATTGCCATAGGAGTAGGACTACCATGCGTAACCTCAGATATGAAGCACTCTACCTGCACTAAAGTGGTGTCCAACACTGTCACAAAGGAGGTAACCATAGAAGGAATGGTCATAGAGTACGCATCAAACACACTCTCAAAGCTATGATAGGACTCCTATATCACAATAGGTACGGCTGATGAGACTAGTAATGCAGGTGTCACTAAGACTGAATCAATAGTAGGTGGCTACCCTATATTAAATTCATCCGCAGCTATACCCGAAGGCGAGTCAGGAGACTCATCTGATGCTGGTACTAAATCAAGAACCATGGTAGTGGCTGAATTATCCATAGGAGGAGGTACGTCTGGTGAAGATACCTTGGGTGAATCGGACATCTCATCATCACTGGATACCACCTAAATCCTTTCAGATTTTGTGCTCTTGACTTCAAGAACTCTTCCAGTATCCTTGCCTCCTTTAATGGTAAGCTTAGGAAGAGAGGATATGACAGGTATGACTGTATCAACTGCTAAAGAAGATGTGCCATCTTTAGTTCTTCCTTTGATTTCCAATCTCCTACCAACTGGACCACCATGATCAAAATCTTTGCCTGCTTTTACCTTGATACTTTTCAGCCCTCTTCTCTTTAACCAGATATTGGTGTTTGCAAGGATGGACTAGAAACGATCCCAAATAGAAACACTCTCCTTTCCTGACCAGGAAGGAGACAAAATAGGTAAGTCCTCAACATGATTATGGGTATAATCACGATCAAGGATATTGTCATCATCTTCAACCCCTAGAGGAATATCTACAAGGTTGAAGTCAATGATCTGCTTGATGGATAGGTGTTGATAATCCATTCTCCGTATATCTGCCTCAGTGCGGAGATCAATCCATATATCCTCCAATCTGTACACATGTACAAATTGCCTCCTCATCTTGTCGTTAAGCCTTACCAGTCGAAGTGACTCCTAGCCATGAACTTCTTCAAGGTGATCCTCTAAAGCTCATACTCCATGTTTTTGGCTTTGGGGACTCTGTCTATGGAGTATCCCCCAATCTTCAATGGATTTCATGAAGAAATACCCACACCCAGTCTATGTAATGCATTCTGGTGCATCTGGATAGAAATGAGTTGCTTGGCCAACTCCATGAGTATGATTTTGTCTGTAGGATACCTCGGAAGTGTATGTGGCTCTCCCTTGAAGTAACCTACACGCATGTAGGTGAAGCTAGGAAACTAAAGAAATAAATAGCCATATTCATTAACCTTGACCCATGCCTCATTTGACACACACTTGTTTGGGAGACTCTTATCAAACATGCACATGAAATGCCCATAAAAGGCATCCTGAACCCTGCGGTAGTGAGAACGGCTAGCCTTTAACACGAGCTGAGGAAAATACTCCCATACAGGAACCAATGACCTATCTCCCTTTGTAGATAATCTAGAGAAAGAACCAAGAGAAGTAGCGATATATACAAGATATGAATTCATGTATAATGTGCAAGTGTTTACAACTTTGGAAAGCTGTTCACACAACATATCGCTAATCATCTCTCCCTAGAAAATTATTTTCTTTGACCGGACAATGAGAGAAATGTATTTATACATCCAGGGCTCAAAGGTGTTTGACATCTTTAACCCTGCTAGGCAGCTGAATATAGTAATGAGGTCACTGATTTCTTCTTTGAATTCGGTGCGTCAAATCCCCTTGGGCCATCTTGCAATGTTTGGTCTCTTATTGAGCAACCAGTTTTCATTTATGAACTTCATGCATGAAGGAGTGTCATCGTTCCATCTATCAAGAGCCTTCTGTTGGGTGATATTGATGGTAACAGGACTTAATGGCACTTTGAAGATTCTATCCACTATCTCCGGATCAAGACTAATGATAGTTTTACCATCTTGATCCTTGATGGTTCTAGAAGCGGAATCGAAATTCCTTGCACATGCAAATACAAACTCTGGCTCTAGGGCAGCCAATGGAAATGTAGAGACCAAATGAACACTGCTCTGCTTGATTGAAAGCATGTCCTCTGTGACCGCAACATCTGCTCTTTGAAGAAAGTCTTCAAAGTTCATATGAGAAACATCTGTATCCCTGACCTTGTCACAATATGAAACAATCTGTGAAGGCGGAATAGAATTATGATATGAATCGTACTGATACTTCATCTTCTTCTTCTCCTTTTCTTTTGGATGTGCGATCCCTTCAGACATAACAACTCTATGTGATTGAGAAGCTGTGACATAAAAATCCCACAAAATAAGAACACCTTCTTGGGAGGGATTCATCAGAGGATGACAAAAGGCATATGGAGATGACTAATTTTCAGGAAAATGAATGGTTTTTAGCTCAAAGAGAACTCAAGAACAAGTTTCTCATGGGGACAGCGAGAGGAATGGTTTGAAAACTTTAGGACAATGAAGAAGTGAATGAATTTTTGTTCAAAAATGATAAGGAAGACCCAAAAATGGGTTTCTTGGAGGTGATTGCATGTGCGGACAGCGAGAATGATGTAGTGAATGGATAATGAATGAATGAAGGAATGTCATTTTATAATGAAGTGTCAAATTGACCACCATTATGAGTTTGACATCACATGGTAGTGGTAGGGACGACTTTATGCAAGTGGATTTTGAAAAATAGCACATGAATAACATGCATTTGGTTTGTCTCTTTCATAGAACGGGGATTTTAATCCCGACTACATATGCAAGAAAGATGAAGCTCTTGCACATGCATCTTTGAGAATTGAAGACGGAAGTAGAAGAGACATATATTCAATCACATGTAAATCAAAATTGAAAGCTTTACATGTAAAATAAATAAACTTGGAAGAAAAACAAGGAAAAGAGCAAGGAAGAAGTTACCTCAATCCTCAAGAAAAATTCTCTCAAAATCTTGAGCCAAATCTGAAAGAAATCCAATTGATTCCTGGATTTAGAAAAAATTGGATAGAAAGAATATAAATAGATCACATTCCTAGTCTCTTTCCCTTAAACTTGGACAGTCAATGATCATACACAGCCAAGTGGGGAAGAATGAGAAGAAAAATGCCTAGAAATAGCAACCGTTTCTTGCATATGCAACGAAGAGGAAAAACAGCGTCTAGGGCACAAATTCAACCGAAAATGATGAAATAAATCCACAAAAAGAAATGAGAACTTACCAAAATCAATTTGTTGAATGCCAAGATGATTAACAAAGATCAAACTCCTTCTCCAAAGAGGCGTTTTGGGGAAAATATGATGTAAAGCAAATTGTTTTGATGAGAAAACATATGCTATGTATATGCTAACAGCATATGCAACGCCTAATAAAATTGACACCCCCTTTAATGAAGCTGGAAACACAAGTTTGGTAGTGCAAATACAAATGCGAAAGTCTTTGAAATCGATGCCCTATGCTTGGCATTAAAAACGCTTCTTTAGAATGACATTACATATGTATTTTGATATGTATATCCTTCTAAAAACAACATTCAAATTGGAAATGATAAAAAACGCTAAATAAAGAAGGCATTACACGTGAAGATGAATATGTAAAGTCTTCTAGATTCGACACCCTTGGCTTTGCATTGAAAACGTAAGTTTGAAATGCATATGCATATATGCCATGAGGCTAAAAATCGACGCCCTTGGCTTGAGGTTTAAAAACACTGATCTTAAAGGCTAACACATATGTGTTAAGACATGTAAAAGCCCTATAAATCAACACCTTTGGGATAGATAAAAACGTTAAAAAGAAGAAGCTTTCGCATATGTAATGACCTTAAAAATTGATGCCTAGGAGGTATTAATAAAAACATCTTTTTTCAAAGCCATTACATATGTATTAAAACATATGTAATGCTTCCTTAAATCGACGTCTAGAGGGAAATAAAAGATAAGACGCACCTTTTCAATGTGTTTACATATGAAGATGTATATGCAAACATATTGAAATTCAACACTTTTGGGAAGAGATATATAAATACGCTTTTTAGAAAAACATCTGCATATGTTTAAAAACATGAAATGTGTATGCAATCATTGATGAAAACAACATATTTAATAGAAAAGACTTAGGAACGAGATTTTAAAAGTGTTTTGCACATGGATGACATGAAGTGAAGAGGAAAAACCACACTTTTAACACTTAAATCTTTTCAATTTGAATTAATTTAATACATAACTATAGTATTTAAATAAAGTAACATGAAATTAGAAGATTAAAAGTTAATTTCACGAAAACATTAAAAACTATAGTCAAATCAACTCGAAATGAATTAAAATTTGAAAACGGACTTTAGAATCCATTTAACATATTAAAAATAATTTAAACTCGTGCAATCGACTTCAAAAACCCCACTTTTATAAGGATTTTAAATAATATGCAGTCAGCCAAAAAAACCCCACCTTTTACATCATAACTTGAGCTGTAGAACTCCATTTGATGTCTAAGTTAGCTCGAAACGAGCGTAATTAAAAGGGCCATCGACTCAAGGGAAAATCAAGATTTAAAACAAAAAAAAGAACACAAAGAACGCATGAAACATGTGTTACAAAGAGCTTTTTCAGGGATAACGAATCATTCTTATTAACACATCATCAAAACATTCAAAACATAGAGGATACTTCTATGAATTAACAAAAAAAATCCATAAGATTGCCACAATTTTGTGATCTCAAAATTGAGGACACTAGTGAGTTACTTGTTAGAGACTTGTTTGCTCTATCATTTATGTATTAAATCTTCCAATATTATAATCATAGTTAAAAAGTCACAAGCCAAAATGATTTGCAAGTAGCCAAAAAGTCCCAAACAAATGCAAGTTGTTTGCAAGTCAAAAGTGCTAAATAAAGTTACTAACAAAAATATTGGCTGCCATGGCTTTGGCCATTACCCACCATGTGCTCACTAGAAAGACTTTATTTCCAATTTTTAAAATCTTGATTTTCTTTTTTTTTTAAATGTTTCCATTGCTATGGAGCTAAACAAATTTTCAATAATTTTCCACAAAAGAATTAAATCATTTTCCTATGCTTTATCGGTGCTTTCAATATTATTTCAATTTAATTTGTCTTTTTTATATACAAAGGTTTTACCAAGTTTTGAGTTTGAAACAACAAAACTTTTCGTCTCCCTACATTTTTTTAGAATCCACAATTTTGAACAATAGATGTAAATTTTATAGTTTGCAAATTTTGCGAGTACCATTTTTTTTGTTGGCTGAGTTTGTACAAGTTTAACTCTTGTGTTTATGTTGACAAAAACAAATGTGGGAAAAAAGTCAATACAAGTAAAATATTGGTTAAAATGCATTTTTGACATATTTTTATAAAACCATGCACTTTCTCCTATGAGATGTCATTTTTTATTTAATACATTTTGTAATTGAATTTTACAAGGAAAAAAAATATGTTTTTAAGAGATTTTAATTTGTAGTACTTGACGAGTTGTTACATTTTTGCTCAATTTTTGAAAGTTGAAAATTTTAGACTTGCCGAATACTCATCTACAAATTGTGGATGTAATGATCATCCACTTTATAGTTAAAAGAAAGTGATAGCCAATTCTTTTTGGTTGGATTCAAACGATATAGACTCATAATAAATACAAATGCTGGAAGGAAAACTCCTAACATGATATATACTAAATTTCCCATTCTTCATATATTAAATTTACCCTAAGGCTTTGGCACAAACATATGCTGCATGTCTAGTTTACTAACTGATGTACATGCCTACTTTACTTTCAACCAACTAAATAGATCGATGACTACTTATTTTGAGAAGACTTTTGTAGCTAATGTGAAATAATGTAACATCAATTTCAATCCAAACTGCCATTTCTCATCAACGATGTAACATGTTGGTGTTGCCAGGTGCATTACATTTAGAAGCTAATTTTTTATCAATGATAAAAGATAAAAGAGTCAGGGCCAAAGATAATGGATTTTAATATCAAGGACCTATGGCTTCGAAGTATGCATTAACCAAATAAACGACTAGTCAATTGTTCACTTATAGTCACGGTGCACATCCTCTAACTTATAATTCTTACCGAAATGTTCTGCCAATGGCAGCTATGATTGAATAATTAGATTGAAAATGCAAATAATAATTTCAGGCAAAATTCCCTGTTCTATAAAGCCAAACCCCTTATCCCAGGATCTTGGTACATGACAAAGCTATGACTACTAGTAGATAAATACAGATAATGCACATTTTCCCCACTGCATCCTTCAACTTGAGTTCTATATTTCTTTACATGTCAAAACTCATAAGCCATGAACATTTCTTTGCAGAAATAGTAAATGCTCATAAGGTCGATATATCCAGTAATGTTCCAGTTGATTGCAAATGTCCAACTGCCCTAAGCCATATTTACACGTACATGTATCTTTACAATCCTCTTTTAAAGGATGTATGTGGAAAATGAAAAAATATAAGAGGAGAATTATTATCTCTAAGCTCCACAAATTCTCAAACAATTTCAAAACTATGCCTATTCAGCAAACTGCACAAATTGACTAGTCCATGAATATGTTTTAACACGATGCCCTTCAATGCTCAAAATCCAATAATTTCTCTGCACGGAAATGTACAATTTCACTTATCCATGTTCACACATAAAATAAAACAATACCCCTTGCATGAATATAAATACAAATTAGCTTACAGATTAGATGTTTGCAATGAGAAGCATATGAAGATTGAGATCATATAAATGACACGGGGAAGAGATTGAATTCCCATCTTTACAAGAATACTAAACCATCAGTTGTTGTGGTAGTTCAGCATGCAATAACAATAATCTATGCTTTTGAATGAGCTTTACAATTGTTCATGAAAGGACGATAATGCTTTTATTGTCCTCTTACTAGAAAATGTAAAAGCTACTTCATCATCCAGGTCACTTATACGACTAAACACTGTAGACCTACCTCGATCTTTACATATCATACCATCTGCTCCATTAGTACAACTTCCCTCTGGAGGTTCTGATGGTATTTCACGGTACAAATGATTAAGAATGAACAAAGCTGTGTCAAAATCTCGCCAGTAAGACCTGTACAAGATTCATGAAAAAGAAAAGATTAAATAAAATGATGATAATGCAATTAAAGAATCTGGCATAAGAATTTCCATTAAGTTATGCATTATCAACTTTCTTCAAATGACAAACTAATGTTGCAAACATATGAGTTGGTATTTAAAGATGTCATATTGTTATGCTGATTATCATTTTGAGCTCAGGTAAATGCTTATTCCACACTGTACCTACACTTGCATTTGAAAATACTAAAGAAAATAGAAACTAATTCAAACCATTTATGGCACAGTAATATTGCTCTGAAAGATGGGCTTGTAAGAGGTCAGTAAGTAGGTTCCCCACATGGCATACAGTCATATCACTTGGAAAGAACTGCAAAGTTATATCATCCAGCTTATGCTCATCCAGCTTATGGTAAGGCAAACAATAAAAAGATGATATAAGTTTTATAAAAATGTTATTAATCATTACCAACGTCCTTTACCATCTACGCAGGCCTTTGCTCATTGATTTTCTTTCAATTTTAGGATAGTTATCCTTTACTTTCTCCTAAAGAGGCCAAAGCAAATTAATGAAACTAGAGTAGAACAAGAGACATTATGACTTGCAATCAACGTTGGAAAAAAATGAGATGAGCAAATGTCTAGAAAGAAATAGAAAGACTGAAAAGAGTGAAAGCTCACAGGAAGCATTGACCAAAAAATCAGAAGGCAAATTCAACAGGTTGCTGCACACCTTAAGAAAGTGCCCCATTAAAATTTGTGAAAGCTACCTTGTAACTTAGGAAATCATTTTTATTACTCCAGTCTGCACAACTATGCTTACAATGATTCACTCTTTCAGGAATTGTCCTAATTACATGGACCACTTGCCTAAGTGAAACAAAAGATAAAAATCAAACCTATCATAGGCAAACTAAGTTACCGGTTCGGGTGCGGGTACAAATGTGGGTACACGAATCCAGTACGTGGATGCATGATAATCTTTTTTTGGGATTTGGATCCATTTGGGTATGTGTGTGTGTAGGCACGTGAATCCGGTACGTGGATGCATGACAATCTTTTTTGGGGATTTGGATGCATTTGGGTGTGTTTGTATATATATATGCGTGCTTGTGCGTTGTAGATACAAAAAAATAAGAGAAATATACAGAATTGTAAAACTAAATCATTCCATAGTATGATACTGCATCATTGATCAATGTCAAATGCCAAAGATAAATATTAATTGCCAATTGATAGTTGAAAAATACTCAAATAAGCCATATCAATGATATCATATATTTCTATGTTCACGATTCCAATGAAAATCATCTCAATTACTCAAATACAAAATGTAGTTCATAAATCATGATTCAATGTTCATCAATCATCAAAAGGATTATAAAAAAAAAAGTCAATTGGATTTTCAGCGACTCCTTATGAATTATGGTTTGATCATACTCCTACTGTAAAATATTTCAGAATATTTGGTGGTAAGTGTTATATCAAGAGAGATGATGAGATAGGAAAGTTTGATGCTAGAAGTGATGAAGGAATCTTTCTTGGTTACTCTATTAAAAGAAAAGCTTACAAATGATTCAATCTGAGATTGAGGAAAATGATTGAAAGTAACAATGTAAGGATAGATGAAAAGTTTCAGATACAAGAAAGAATGTATGACAGTAATCAAGTTACAGAGATCAAAGAAGCTACTGCTGCAGAAGAAGAACTTGTTGAGACAGAATGTGAAAAAGAGACTTGTGGTGTTGACACGAGTGAGGCTACTAAGGCTCCTAAAGCACCGAGGTATGTAAAGAATAACCATCCTGAAAACCAAATTCTTGGCAATTCCAGTCAAGGAGTATTAACTAGATCAAAGGTTAAAGAAGAAATTTGTTTGATTTCTCAAGTTGAACCAAAAACTACAGATGAAGCATGTAGAGATGAATCTTGGATAAATGCTATGAAAGAAGAGTTAGATCATACAAAGAAGAATAATTGGGAACTGGTTCGTAGACCTAAAAACAAAAATGTAATAGGAACAAAATGGGTTTTTAGAAACAAAATGGATGAAGAAGGAACTGTTGTAAGAAACAAAGCAAGACTAGTATGTAAGGGATACTCACAGCAAGAAGGCATAGACTTTGAAGAAACATTTGCTCCTGTTGCTAGAATAGAGGCAGTAAGATTGTTCTTGGCTTATGCTGCACATAAAAACTTCAAAGTATATCAGATGGATGTGAAATTTGCATTTCTGAATGGGGATCTTGAAGAAGTATATATAGAACAACCTGATGGATTTCCTCTATGCGAAGATAGAGACATGGTGTGCAAGTTGAAGAAAGCTCTGTATGGGCTGAAGCAAGCTCCAAGAGCTCGGTATGCAAGGCTAGACAAGTACCTACTTCGGCTTGGATTCAGAAAAGGTAATGCTGACAGTAATTTGTATTTAAGAACTAGTGAAGATAGAATCTTGATAATAGAAATCTTTGTTGATGATGTTATCTTTGGAGGTAATGAGGATCTATGTAAGAAATTTTCTAAGGAAATGGAAAGTGAATTTGAGATGTCCATGATAGGTGAAATGAAATTCTTTCTTGGACTACAAATAACTCAGAATGAGAATGGTATCTTTATTTCTCAGACTAAGTATCTCAAAGAATTGCTAAAGAAGTTTGGAATGGAAGACTGTAAACTAGTAGGAACACCTATGGTGACTGGTAATAAGCTAACAATTGATGATGAATCGAAGTGTGTTTTTTAGACCTTATACAAATCAATGGTTGGAGGACTACAATATCTGACCCACACCAGACCAGATATTGCTAATACTGTTGGAATTGTGGCTAGATATCAGGTAGAACCTAAAGAAACACATCTAGCTGTTGTGAAAAGGATACTGAGGTATTTGAGAGGAACCATAGACTGGCTTATGGTATGACAGAAATGATAGCTTTGAACTTCATGCTTATACTAATGCTGATTGGGCAGGAAATATTGATGACAGAAAGAGTACTAGTGGTGGTGCATTTTTCCTTGGGAAAAAGTTGGTTTCTTGGCTAAGTAAGAAACAAGATTGTACAACACAATCTACTGCTGAATTAGAGTATGTTGCTGCTGCCATAAATTGCACTCAAATTGTTTGGATGAAACAAATGCTGACAGACATTGAAATAACTTTTGATGAGTCTGTGATTATCCATTGTGATAACACCAGTACAATGAATATGTCAAAGAATCCGGTGATACACTCTAAAACTAAACATATTTCTATCAAGTATCACTTCTTGAGAGACAAGGTGGCAAAAAAGGAAATCAAATTAGAATATATCAATATAAAAGAGCAGATTGCGGACATCTTCACAAAGCCACTGCCAAAAGATACCTTTGAATATCTCAGAGGTATGCTTGGGGTTCAGGCCCCTCCTCGTCATAATTAAATGATGCAGAGATGCATCAGTCCAGAGGTTTTCAGAACCTTATCATAATCTAGACTGGATGTAGGGATCTACTCCTCAGGGGGAGTGATTGTGGAAGAAAGTTTATCTGTGAAAGCAGTTGATGACTCATGGCACCCTTTGCCATTGTTGTCAAAGGGGGAGTGTTGCTATGAGAAAATCCCCACTGTATGGGGAGACTGTATGTAGCATTGTTTGGTTGCAGAACTTTGGATTGATATAACTTTGGGGATGATGGATTTTCCCATATGTTGACATCAATGCCAAAGGGGGAGATTGTTGGATATTGCTAATGCATGGGAAGGTGATCGAGACATTTAATATGTTTAATCACTACGTTACTGAATGGACACTCATACTGTTGTCATCTATGTTTTGTCACTGATGTCAACATATGTTTCTGTGAGGAGATCAGGCTGGTTACCACAGTGTACGAACACTGTACAGATGTTTCAGATGCTGCAAAGTTAGATGAGAGTTCAGGAAGGTGTTGTGATCTTCTATCTAAGATCGCATCATGTATTGTTTCATATTGGATGAGTTACAGATGTTTTGGTGAAGACTGGTCACTGGACTGTGACAGTGAGAAATGCCAGAGTTAGTCTCTGTGTTTCTGGTATATCTCTCAGATGATATGGATTCAAGGCATGCGAACTTGAGGGACGACAGACAAGGTACTGAAGGATGCTCACCGGTCAGGGCAAGGTACGGAACGCTCGGTGATGTCAGCTATGGCGTGTGTTCTGGAGGTGACCTATTTGGAAGCCAACTACAAAGATGTAGCGTGTATGATGGATGGCGAACTTAAATTAAGGATGTCAATCTTTCATTGTTGTAATGTAATCATTGTATACTTGTTCTAGATACCGTGTGTATCTTAGCAAGGGTTTATGTAATTGTTTATAATTAGGAAAGCCTTATGGGCCGACCTGTTCATGAGAATTGTAATAGGGTATAAATGAAAGATCTTTTCTTTGGAAAAGATATGGATGAGAAAAAGATGATGTAGAGAGTTTGTGAAAGCTACGAGCTTGTGTCTGTTGTATGTAGAGCAAAGGTTTGTTGGTGGATTTCATTGGAACTGATCAAGCAAAGACAGTTGTTGGCAAACAGTTCAAAAGGATTGTGTATTTCCTCATATACACTTGTGTTGCAAACAGTGAGTTCTGAAGGTGGATTTAACCTTCTTTGGGCAGTGAGCCCTTCCTTTCTTCTTGACTCCTAACAGGGTCTGTCCTCTAACAAGGACTATGTACTGTAATGTTTCAATAAGATCCTAACAGGGCTATATCTTCTAACAAGGATAACTATACTCTCAGTACATCATTTGTGGGTGCTAATTACCACCGGGGACCAAAATATTGTGTTATTGTGTTGTGTTCATTGGATCTGATATTGCTGCTGCTTAAAATTTAAAGATTAATAATCTTCTATACAACTGATTCACCCCCCCTCTCAGTTGTATTGTGGACTGTTATTCCTAACAAAGTCTTCAATTCTTTTTGTAGCCAACCGGTTACGCTTCACTGAGTGGATAAAGGAGTACGTACTCCAATTCCGTTCAGTAGCAAAAGAACTTGCAAAATGGAGAGAAATCCAACAAAATAAAAAATAAAAAATGCCAGATAAATTCAAGAATGGTAAAACAAAAAAACAAAAAAAACTTACTTGTGAGAGGATCTTGATTGCAAGACATTAGAGGTACATATAATCTTGACCATGGAGGTACCACCATGTAGTACCATCCATCTTGGATTGGTCTTTAACAACATAAGGGGTATGATTTCTTCCTGACACAAACAAGCCAAATTCTTGCCTAACACTTGTCTCCACTTCTGGATCTTTGAAGAGTCTACTAAATGCCCACTTTTACTTAGCAACTTCAGAATCTCTATATGGTGGTACTCGGCCTAAGTTAGAAAGTATAGAATTGCTATAATACCTCGAAGATAGGGCATATGCAAGGAGGTGCAATGGCGTGATCATCTTGTTCCAACAATGAAGAACGATTGCTTCCACCCTTTTGAAAAAGGTTTCTTCAGGATCATTCTTTCTCTTTTGTATTACCACTTTTATTTTCTCCAACATCATATCCATACTATCATAGACATCCCCCAAGCTTGGTGCATCCATATCAGCAAACTGAAGCATAAACATGATAGGTTTGGTGAATTCCAATACATATTCCACACAAAACCACCAATCATCATCCAAGACCAATGACTTGACCTTTTGGGCCCTCTTTGAATTCGACTGCTTCCATATACCCCATTGGTTGCTACTAACCATTTGACCCAATGCCTCTCGCACCTTCACAAGTATCTCATAACAATTGTATGAGATGCAAACCAGGTCTCAACAACCCAAGAACATGTTGATAGTAACTTAATAACACATTAAAGATTTGTAAATAACACAAAAAAACATTTTATTCAATTGTGTAAAACATGGCATAAATGAAACTAAATAAATCAAATTTACCTTTAAAAATTTCAATCTCGAGGAAGTTCTGAAAATTGCTTATGACATATGGTGGTTCGTCACAAACATGTAGATCTCTTGGGCCTCTTGATATATTTCTTTCACCCACTCTAGCTGGGTGCCAATTACTTGCATCACCAAGTTGAGGGAGTGTACAGTACACAGTGTCCAAAACATGTGCTCATATCTTGCCTCAACAAAAGCACCTGCAACCCTACAAACTTTTACATTGTCCATAATTATGTGGACCACATTCTCATTACCCACCATCTTTATGGAGTCAATGAGGATCCTAGAAATGAACTCTACATATTTGACTTCCCCTTCACAATCAACCACCCTCAAAAACATTGCCCCCTTGGGGGACACTGTAATAACATTTATCAATGGATAGTTTTTGCAATCATTCCATCCATCAGAAATAATAGATACACCTGACTGAATCCAAGAATCTCTAATCGGTTTCTATTGGGCCACTAGATATTTCTTCTCTCTTTGCAATAAGGTGGTATGCACCTTTTCATACCCAAGACTTGTGAAACTAGGAGGTACATTATTTATTGCTGACAACATTTCTCGCGAATATAGTGATCTCACCAAGTTGAAAGGAAGACCATTGGCATAAATGCAACGTGCAATTTTTTCTTCAGCAATATCTCTTCCTTCCATTTTAAACGCCTTGTCCAATGGACCTCTCTTGCAGGTGGGAATTTCTTCATCATCTTTGTCTTTCATAGAGGGTATAGGCAAGAAGGGATGTTTGGAGGCCACTAATGTATGAGAGGGTAATTTCATTGTTTTTCTTTCTAGAAGTATAAGCACTTTGTTTTCCTTTTGCAACCAATTTGTTAGCATCTTGTTGTTCTTTTATAAATCTCGATATTTTTAAAAGAGACAACCCCTTCTTATTTGGGCCCACACACATATTAATCCCTTTACCAACAATGCCCATAAAATGAAGTTTCACTTAGGAATAAGAGCTATTATATTGTACATTACAAAAATTACAATTTCAAATATGTCCCCCGCCTCTAGGAACTTGTGAAATTCTTGTGGTATGTCTCCATAAAGGAGATCCTTTATCAATTTCGAATTTTTGACTTCCCTCCACACCCACTGAACTTCGACTACTAACCATTGTTGCAATCTATTAAAAAAATTAAGGAAACTGGAAAAACTTCTTCTGTAATGTCCCCACTACCTAGGTTGATGTTGACTAGCTCTTTTGACGAATAGACCTGCAACATATGTTAGTACTCAAATAAGAATATATGTATAAAATCATTAATAAGAGTAAAATATCATCTAATTCTTACAAGTTATATGCAAGTATATAAGATATAAGATCCTAATTCCCAAATTACCCCTTCTTAAGGAGAGACTGTGATCTGATACTTTGCCCCTAGGGGAGTGCTTCCTAGGGTTCTACTTGTCTTGCACAACTTAGAATAGCTCTCCAGCTAAGTACCATCTCCTCCCTATGACTCTCTCTTTAAGACCTTATGGATAATCAACCTTGATATATCCATCCTTCCTATGAGAGAGCTCTCTCTCATCCTAGGCCTTATGGATACCTGCTCTGGGTGTATCCATCCTTACATATGCATATGTTTTTCCTAACAGTATATATTGCCCTTCAAAGATATGTAATCCCTGCCTTAATTCCTTTCTAGGAATTTCAACATTCACCAAGAATGTCCTTGAATTTCTTAGAACATGGTTGTGATCATACTTATAATTAAAATATATTGCATCATGATACATAATTTGGATAGATAACTAATAAAATATAATTTCATATATATACTAAATCATATATATATATATATATATATATATATATCCTTGTCATTATCATATTTATAGTTATACATAAGCATATAATTATAATTCCAATTTCATTTCTATTAGCTTAGATATATATATACAACATATAATTCTATTTTCATTTCTATTATCCTATATATATATATATATATATATATATATATATATATATATATATATATATAATTATGGTTTCCTTGCAATTATCATATCTGTATATAAACATATAAGAATAGTTCTGATTTTTTTCTACAATATTTATATAAGTATAGTTTTGATTTCATTTCTAATATATATGTTATATATCTATAGACATATAAGTATAGTTCTAATTTCATTTTTATTATATATATAATTTATATATACATAAACATATAAGCATGGTTCTGATTTCATTTCTACTATATAGTATAACTGTGATTTTGTTTCCATTTCCATGTCTGTAGATATATATAAGCAAAGTGGAATGTACCAAAAGCTTTTATCCTTCTAAAAATCTGCTTATGATTAATCTCCTAACATATTCTCTTCACAGCAATGTTAGTGTATCTGCTTTATCTATCTGTCTTCTACAAACATACACCGTACTTCTCTCTAAAATATACCTTTATTTATTTTTGTTCTCCTAACCCTTATTCATCCATTCTGTTAACGTTTTGTAGCTTTAGTCAAATAAACACACAAGTCAATACTAGTGAAGATATGTATATATATATTTAGTATATATGAGATGTATATATATACTTAAATATATATATTATTATTATTATTATGTAAATATTAGAGAAATTAATATAATACTCGAGATATTATATATATGTAATCATAATTGTCAATATATTAATTACATAGTAATGAATAGACAAGTCTCTTCTTGGCTCATTCTAAATATAAATCCAAGATATTGTTGCATTTGGAAAACACACACAATCAGATAGTTCTATTACATTTGCAATGATCCTAAAACCTTAACATGGTATCAGAGCCAAGTTGCAAATGTAAGAGAGTAGTTTATTGATGGTGAATATGTGAATGTTTCAGAAAATACAGTCTTGGTACGAGGGACCATATCTCACAAATGCACCGTTGGATTTTGCTAAATTTTGGATATGTTGGTGATAAACAAATTTACAATAATCTCACCGGAGCGATTGGAGAGAAAATGTCAGGTTCAAAAGTTATGACCGACTATGTATGGGTCTATGCAAAATCTGTAAAAGAGCGAGGTTCCTTCTTTAAAAGCCTAACTGCTTGAAGGGATATCTGATCATATTGAAGGTTTTCATAGTGTATAGAACCTTTGGATATTCAAGATAGGTCATCTGAAGAATTATGGTAATGTTCAAGAAGGGCGACATCATTTTGTGAATTTGCATGATATTTTCTATATGGGCTCACCTTACAGAATAAAATACTTGAAATTTATAAAAGATAAGTATTTCTTGTTTTATTAATGCACATAATTTTTGAGTTTATAATTCATGCTATACTATTGGTTAGTAAAATATTGTATGCTTCTATCATTGGTATTTTTGGTCGAGATAGTTTAGTGAGCTATTTGTAATCTCTCTCTGACATAACTTCAGGATAGAAGCACAAGATAATTGCATTCATGGGAGAAAAAAACTTGTGCTTGAAAACGAATTGATGATTGAGACTAGATGAAAAGGGAGTCTGAAATTTCAAAAGAGGTCAAGAAGTTGATAAACTTGAGCTTCAGAGGGAGCGGATGGTTCAGTCAACTTGTGACAATCTTGATCATGTTGATTGAGAGGGAGTTCACTATTGAAGGTGAAACACTTTTGAGGTAAACTTGATATAATTGATTATTATACTAATAAATCATGAATGTTTTTAATAGGCCTGCCCCCTATGTAAAACATGAGGAAGTGACGATTTCCAAATGATTATCACTTGTATTTGCAGAAGTTATTGGAAGGTGACGATCTTACAATAACTTAAATCATGATATACATTATTTATAATGTTGAAACAAATCATGATGTATTAAATCAACAACTAAGTGTTAGATGTCATTAAATTGACAGTCTATGAGTTGTTTGTATAGATATATGATAGGTATTTGGTGAATATCACGTGTTGATATTCTGCAGGCCAGTACTTTATTGAGTACTTGGTGAATATCATATGTTGATGTTCTAATAGGCCAATACTTAGAGTATTTGGTGAATGTCATGTGTTGACATTCTGATAGGCCAATACTCATGATATCAAATGGATAGAATCGCCGATGGAAGCAATCCACCTAAGAACTTGTGGATAGAATCACCGATGGAGGCAATCCACAAGAGAACGTGTGGATAGAATCGCCGATGGAGGCAATCCACCTGAGAACTTGTGGACAGAATCGCCGATGGAGGCAATCCACATATTGAGACTATGTTTCTATTGACTACATCTTAAGGATGATGCCTTTATTTCTTACATCATATGATTGATGTTGTCAAGTGTCTTAAGTGTTGACATTGGATTGATTTATCATCCCTAGCTAAGAGGGAGTGTTAATGTTTTGTAGCTTCAGTCGGATAAACACTACGAGTCAATATTAGTGAAGATATGTAAATATATATTTAGTATATATGAGATATATATATATACTTAAAATATATATATATATATATTATGTAAATATTAGAGAAATTAATATAATACTCAAGAGATATTATATATATATGTATATATATATAATCATAATTGTCATTATATTAATTACATAGTAATGAATAGACATGTCCCTTCTTGGCTCATTCTAAATATAAATGCAAGATATCGTTGCATTTGGTAAACACACACAATCAGATAGTTCTATTACATTTGCAATGATCCTAAAACCTTAACACATTCGATCCATATGCCCTCTGTATTCTCCTCTTTCCCCCCCTCTGAAAACTCCTCCTTCGATGCCTTTTGTATCTTCCAATATGATGTGAAGTTTCGTTGCCTAAACATGTGTCTCCACACCCGTCAATTACCAATAGCTGCCTCCAATACTAATTGCCTTTGCTCATATACAATCTGCTTGGCCAACTTATCATTAATGATTAGCATTATTTAACTAATAGTCAACTTCTCAAATGGATCGATATTGTGGTTTAGAAAATCCCATGCCTTATCTTTCTTAATTCTTCACCTCCCATATTTGTAATAGTTTGCTTCCTAATTATGTAGTAGATTTAATCACGTAGATCATACTATTGAAAAAATAAATATTATATATTAGGAATAATTTAGATATTATTAATAGTTGATATGATATTAAGATCTGAAGTGTTAAAAGTATTATTTTAAGTTGAACTATATTTAGTTATTATTTATTTATATTTTATTGAATTATCATTAATCATTTACAATGATTCTTATTTACTATTTATTTATTAATATTATTCATTATCTATATTATAATTACATTTTATTATTATTTATTTATATATTTATTTATTGATATATAATGTTACATCAATATTTGTAATATCCCCAGACGGATATTCTTTTATGGAACTACTCAAAATAAATATCAAAAATATAAACGAACACATGCATGCAATATTTTATTGATTTCACAGAGATAACCAGCAATACATTCCATGTAAATAACTCAAAAAATGTTATCGTATTATATAACAGCAATACGAAACAATGAACTACAATTAATCCAATCTGAAATACAGAATGCTACAACAAGATTGGATGATCAAGAACCTATAAATGCAATGGCGAACTCTGTTGTGAATCCGCACCAGAGATGAACTGGGTTTCTGTCCAATCCACCAAGAAAGCCTGAAGGTTTCCATCCTCAGGTTTCAGAACCGAAAGCTAAAGCTTCCTAGATTCTCCAAGAGAAATAAATTCATAAACTAAGCATATTCAAATGAAACTCCAAGCCTTCTTTTAAAGTTGCAGTTGTGACTCTTCAATTTCCCCACTCTGTCTCTTCATATTCCCACTTTAAGTCACTTTTAAATAAATATAACCGTTAACTTATAAAGTGACATAATAAAGTAAGGAATCTTCTGGCATTAAAACGGAGGACCAAACGAACTCAGATGATGACATGTGATAGCTTGCCGGAAAGCTCTCGGCGAGACGCTCCAAGTCCAATACTGAAATGCCAAGAAAACTAAACTCTGCCGACTTACTAAAAATAGTAAGTACCCTGGAAACCCTGTGGAAACTGCTCCGATTGGCCTAAAACTGAAATCACCTAGGCCAAATATCCCACCGAACATTGTCAAGCCTCGTTTAGCCCACCGGACCACGATAAAATGGCTAACGACACGACACGAAATAATGTGCCCCAAAATGGGACACTACAAATCATCCCTTCCCGAAGATTGCTTGCCCTCAAGCAATCGGTATCTGCATGCTATGACAATAATACCAGGATCCCATACCAACCTCAAGGAAGCTGCTGCACCAATTTGTCGTGAAAAACTGAAACGAACATTATGCCCCGACCTATGAAGCCATTCACACAGCAACAAAACATCAACCAGTCTAATGCCAGGATCCCAAATCACCCCATGTGTCTGGTTGGTCGAATCAATCTGCCCTATGCTGCCATCAACTGTGAGAAAAAACTCAATCCAACTGAGATCCTCACTCCAACTCAAATCACCAGCACCTCTGCGGTTAGCTGAAGGGGGAAACCAAACATCATACCAATCGGCTCCCTGAATAATTACCAACCGCGAGTATGTCCCTCCTAGATCCCATAAACAAAAGGGCCATCCATCTCCCCAGCTGGCTGAAATATCCTGTCGCTCCATGCCCGTACTGAGTGAAACACCTAAAATGTCCAATTGCCATAACACTGCCCCTCTAATCTGTAGCCCGAACCGGAAACTGTGCTGAAGAGGCAAACTATCAAGACTGCAGGACAAGGCTTCCTCCTGCAAGAAGGGAAGCGTACCCAACCAATCACTCATCCCACACCTATGCAATAATCGGAAAAGAAAGTCCTTCGTAGGTGGGTTGAATGGAAAACAAAATGCATCCCATACAATGTGGCCATAATGCAATGCACTAACCAACTCTATTGGAAATCCTGAATCAGCATTAGGATTCCATAGCTGCCTCTCTATACCCGGAGTCATACAATGCACACCATTGTGTGAAAAATTCACACCAACCAGCATAATCATCATACCAAGCTCAATAACCCTGTACTGAATAAACTCTACCTAACCGTCATCATCATGCCCAAATTATGTGGTGATAGAATTAACATAAGCACTGGATGAATTAGTATGATAATGTAGTGGAGTCACAGTTCTATGAAGAGAGGAATGAATCAAGGGATGCTCACCAACACGAGACATCTCCCCGTCAGCGAGAGGTAGTGCAAGGAAAGGCATATCACCCATCATGCAATAAGACATAACTGCCCATCCTAAACTGCTGATGTAGAAACTAAACTGCTGAATAACTGAGCTCACAGTTGTGTGAAGAGAGGAATGAATCAAGGGATGCTCAACAACACGAGACATCTCCCCATCAGCGAGAGGTAGTGCAAGGAAAGGCATATCACCCATCATGCAATAAGACATAACCGCCCATCCTGAACTGTTGATGTCGAAACTAAACTGCTCAATAACTGAGCTCACCCTACTACTCTAATCTGATGATCAAGACTCCTCTCTAGTAACGAACCTTGGGTCCCAAATCCTGCAACCAATCTCATCCTCATCATGGGAGTAGGAAATATTTTCTTCATCTAGCTCAAAGAGGGGATCATCAAATGTCAAATCAGCACCCATCTCAAACAAGGAATTATCAACCGCATGAAAGTGATCTAACTCATAAAGAAACTCTGAGTGACCCAAAGATCTTTTGGGACAACTATCCAAATCATAAGTCTGTTGTATGCTATCAAACTCTTGAATCACTTCTTGAAAGAATTCAGACCTTTCCTTGTCGTCATGTTCCCTGTACTGGCTAGAGACAACAATCTGATTTCTTGCCTCCTGCAAAGCAATACGTGTGTTCTAGAGTGCCCTAAGTAACACTAAGCTCTCTATTGAGCTTATTAACCTCATCCTCCTTTTCCCTCAACTGCTCAGCATATTTCCCGGCAACCTGTAACAGGTGGTCACGATCTGAAAGTAAACTCAAATATTTTGATTTCCAATACTCAAATGCTATTTTGACCCCCTGTAAATCTACAACATAGGATCCAATCCTTATACCATCTTTCCCTTTATCCCTCTGAGCTTTCCTGTAGAGATCATCAATAACCTAGTGAGTGCTATCATGGTGAACAAGAGCTGCAATAATGACGTCGTCATTGACTTTCAACTGACTTTTCAAGGCATGCCTCTCATCATTGTTATTCTGGGATGTATTACCAAGAGGGTCATCCATATCAACATTATGTATAAGTGAGGTGCTGCTAAAGAAATCACATGATTCCTCATTGTATGAATCGCTACAAGCTTCCCACTGATTATTGCAGCCTTTAACCGTGAATTTATCAAACTCAGCCACCAAGTCACCAAAGTAGAACTCTAAGCACTCTCCACTATGCCTGGAAAGAGATGTAATCACAACTATATTTTCTTTATCACTAGGCCGCAATTTATCTTCCCCTTGATTAATATTGCAAACGTGCCCCTGTGACCAACCCTCTTGGCATATAAAACAAATCTTCCCTAGTCTCGCTTGGTCTTTGCCCATTACCGTAGATCCTGCAATCTGTAAGCCTAATGATACTTGTTCATTTTCAGTCAATAAAATCTTGAATCTTTCAGCTTGAAGCTTAATCAATTCAGCTAAGAGCTCACATGCCACGGATGAGTACTTTATTTCTCCTCTCCAAATTGCCAACAATTCTGATTGCAATTGTCTACATATGTCATTGTCCTCATCTAAGATCAAGGATAGGATAGTCTTAATGCACATCTTCACCTCATCTGGATGACGCTTCCTAAAATTACTTAGGAGGCACTGAAATAATTGTTGAACCATTTCATCACAGCCTAGACTCAACATGTGACTGAAAATTCTAGTACTTGCCATTAACTCCAAGATCTTTACTTGCTTACCAAAAGTAGAATCTCTGTCATATTTCAGTCCACCTAAACTGTCCACAATCAGCTGTAATACCTGTCTCCAAATGTGATCGGCATAAGGAGTAATAGGAGTTGTAATCCACGTGATCTCACTGAGACACGAGGCAACTGCAAGCTTAACGTCTTTATGTGGATAATTCATAAACCTGCGTTGTACCAAGGCAACCATTGAGGGATGCATGGCCCAATTGAAAAGCCTGCAATCAGATTGATTTATCCTAGATACATACGAATTTATTTCATCTAATTTGGCAAGCATGCTTCCCATAATTTTTTGCTCCTCCAATTGCCATCCAAGACAACATAACTCATTTCCAATTTCAATTTCCTTTCGAATGTCTCTTAGTTGCACACCGTAAAACGTGTCATTGAACTCCTTTGAGAAAACTGGACTTTCCAAGGACTCCATGAATTAATTTCCTCCAAGCTTCAAGCAAAGGACTGAATCAACTCCTGCAACTGTGAAATGCTGTCAACAATAATAATTCTAATTTCTCCAATACTTTCTTAGCAATCCCTGGTTTATACTGACTATAGGTGTTCATACTAATTGTGAATCTCTGGTTTATTTGTTATCACAACACTCACCTAGTTTTCCTTGATACGTAACAGTATCGTGTCTGGCCTCTCATAAAATTTTCACTCAAATTTTCCACCATTGCAGATGACAATGAGTACAAAAACATGCACCAGGCTTGATAAGAAAGATGAGCCTATGAGCTCACTGTAAATTGAATCTCGCGCTGCCTAGTATCACTCACCCATACGCATTGTTTATAGTATATACTATCACCCGTGCTTCAGAAATGCAAATGCCCACACTATCGTTTTTTAGGCTTGTATCCAAATACTAATGCGCCTAGAATAGGGAACCCCCACCATTCGCATGCAAAAACTATGATGCCTAAAGACTTCGGCCCAGATTATGCAGTGTCCAGCTTCATCAAATATCCAATTTTAACATCCAGAAGAAATGGAAACAAGAGTCTGAACAGAACTGCTCTAAGCAACATTGAATCTTCAACTTGATAATCACAGTGAAAAATTAGTAAATTTGAGATTGTATAATAACACTTGGTTCGCATTCCCTGTCAATACAATACTAAGAAGAACTCCAGCTCAGTCACAAGGGATTGTTTGGCATGCACAGCACGCGGTTAAGGAATTTTTTGTTTCCTTAATTCAATCACAATGTAATGTCATAGCAATTTTGCTAGCGAGTAGCTAGTTCATCGCTCTGGATTAAAATTCTACCTTATTTGAAATGCACCGGATACAGGTGAGAGGTGACTGCAGAAGTTCGGACATTATTGTTATTGGTAATGGCACTGTTGAGACTCGCAAAGGGGAGTTCGTATGAGTAGTTCTCCTTTGCGCATAGATTACTATCAATATTGGGCACACATGCTGCTGGCAATGCTATTTCCTAGCTCCAACGCAAGGAGTTCCCCATCCTGCCACAAGTCACGACTGAGGGTGCTAGCATGAGGGGTGACTGCAGAAGTTCGGACATTATTGTTATTGGTAATGGCACTGTTGAGACTCACAAAGGGGAGTTCGTATGAGCGGTTCTCCTTTGCGCAGAGATTACTATCAATATTGGGCACGCATGCTGCTGGCAATGCTATTTCCTAGCTCCAACGCAAGGAGTTCCCCGTCCTGCCATAGGTCACGCGTGAGGGTGCTAGCGTAGACACCAGACTTCCTTCCGCCTAAGAGTCTAGACCCTGCTGTCATTTATGGTAGGCCAAGTGCACTAGTGGCTTAACTGAAGTCAACCATCGACTTTCACTCCTATCTGCAGCGGTTGGTTCTACCGCAGGTGAGCCAAAAATGGGGCTGGCTCCAGCGCGTGTGGTGCGAGCTAACTTCCCTTTAATACATACGCGCGCTTGACTCACGCGATACCACTTGCCTAGCAGCCGTCTCGACACCAGCATGTATACACGCTTGTTTCCAACAATGTGTTTGCACTCCAAGGGTAACTCCTCTCACGCATTCACAACTGCTAATCTCTCAACACCGAGCTGAATGCCTGGCTCGTTCTTAGGTGCCTGTCGTGACCTCTAGCCACACTATTCAGTTCAAACTGATAATACACAACAGGGCGTAATGCTCCCAGTTACGCTCTCAATTTTACTGTGACAACACTACAATTAACAGTGCATAGGGCCTTCTTTAGAGCTCGATTTTAATCTTCATAACCGGCTTTCTCCATTGCCGAGAGGATAGACTTATTTCCCTTGCAAATTATTATCTGTTATAACTGAGACCTTCCAAATAGTTGGTTTTCTATAAGTAATGTTGTAGAAGAAAGCTTCTTTTTATCACAATGTCTCTGCAAATTTGCTACTGAGAAAGAACTTCACAGGCTGGCAAGATTTTTAGCTCTGATACCACTGTAATATCCCCAGACGGATATTCTTTCCCGGAACTACTCAAAATAAATCTCAGAAATATAAACGAACACATGCATGCAATATTTTATTGATTTCACAGAGATAAGCAGCAATACATTCCATGTAAATAGCTCAAAAAATGTTATCATATTATATAACAACAATATGAAACAATGAACTACAATTAATCCAATTTGAAATACAGAATGCTACAGCAAGATTCAATGATCAAGAACTTGTAAATGCAATGGCGAACTCTACTGTGAATCCGCACAGGAGATGAACTGGGTTTCTGTCCAATCCACTGAGAAAGCCTGAAGGTTTCTGTCCTCAGGTTTCATAGCCAAAAGCTGAAGCTTCCTGGATTCTCCAAGAGAAATAAATTCATAAACTAACCATATTCAAATGAGACTCCAAGCCTTCTTTTAAAGCTGGAGCTGTGACTCTTCAATTTCCCCACTCTGTCTCTTCATATTCCCACTTTAAGTCACTTTTAAATAAATATAACCGTTAAGTTATAAAGTGACATAATAAATAAAGTAAGGAATCTTTTGGCATTAAAATGGAGGACCAAACAAACTCAGATGATGACATGTGATAGCTTGTCGGAAAGCTCTCAGGGAGACACTCCAAGTCCAATACTGAAATGCCAAGAAAACTGAACTCTGTCGACTTACTAAAAATAGTAAGTACCCTGGAAACCCTGTGGAAACTGCTTCGATTGGCCTGAAACTGAAATCACCTAGGCCAAATGTCCCACCGAACACTGCCAAGCCTCGGTTAGCCCACCGGACCACGATGAAATGGCTAACGACATGACACGAAATAATGTCCCCCAAAAGGGGACATTACAATATTATATTAATAATATAGTTAATTTGATAAATTACATTATAAATTATTATTATTTATTTATTTTATAATTATATGTTTATTGTTTATTATTAAATCTTATTCTAGAAAGGGGACATTACATCTTCACAAACTTGAAAAAATCCATCAAAAATTTGAGAATAGGGTTAAAATGCTTACCTTAGACACAAATCTCCTTCGTAAAAGCTATTTGGCACTCCACAATCGATCTCTTTCAAAAAATATCACCTCCCTTCAAAATGCCAAAATGGAGAGAAAATATGTTGAGGGCAAAATAATAAGTAAAATGATACATTTTTGTTTCGGAAGGCCTCAAAAAGGGTCATTTTAGGGTTTAGGAAAAAAATTTTAACCAAAAAAAAAATTTACTATTAAACTTACTTTTTGGCTCATTGCCTGTGGATGCGCCTGAGTGTGGGGTGGGTGTGTATAGGATGCATCCATCCACACCACAAGCTGTGAATGAGCACCCGGGGCACATCTACACAACATCTGGGTGCCTGTGCCCAAAAAAGTGATTTTTTGACTCAAATAACACATTAAAGTACTTTTTCATTATTTTTTTCACAGAACCCTAAAACAGCCCTTTATGAGCCCATTCACAGTTAAAACATATCATTTTGTTTGCTATTTTTCTCTCTTCGCATTTAGTATCCATTATGGCATTTCAAAGGACAGGTGATTATATTCGAAGGGGATCATTTGTGGGGTGCCATATAGCTTCCACAAAAGAGATCTAAGCGTTTAAGGCAAGCATTTGACCCTATTCTTGAGTTTTTTAATGAATTGTTTTTAGATTTTGATAAAAAAAATCAAGTTTGTGATGAAACCTTTCAAGTTTTCTTCCAAATTTTTTTGAAAGAAATAAAGAAACATGTTTAGCTCTCTGTTATAAAGTTTTTATATCTTTATTTTGCACTTGTATGCTTGTATTGCTTAGTTTTTTTTCTAATTTAAATTTATGTGATTTCTTATAATAGCAAGAAATCAGATTGCAAAAATGGCTAGTAGTGAAAGTTCAGTGGGTGGGGAAGAAAACGATAAATTCAAACTGATACATGATCTCTTTATAGAGACATACCACAAGGATTCGTAGGACACGGGGAATATATTTGGACATGTAATTACTGTAATTTACCAATAACTAGTTCATATTCTCGAATGAAACTTCACTTTATAGGCCCTTCTGGTAAACGGATGGGAATGTATAAAGGCCTAGAAGAGGAGTTGTCTCCCGCACAAATAGCAGGGTTTGTAAAAGAACAAGAGACTGATAAAATGGTTCTAAGAGCAAAACAAAATGCTTATATTGGCAGAGTTGAAAGGAAAACAAATGAATCTACCCACTAACAGAGTAGTGGCCTCCAAACATCCCTTCTTACCTATACCAGAAGATGAAGATGAAGTACAAATTACCACCCACAAAAGAGGCCCATTGGACAAGACATTTAAAATGGAGGCAAGAGATATTGCTGAGTAAAAAAATTGCATATTGCCTCTATGCCAATGGTCTTCCTTTCAACTTGGTGAGATCACCATATTGGCAGGAAATGATGTCGACAATCAATAGTGCACCTCCCAGTTTCACAAGTCCCAGGTTTGAAAGGTGTGTACTACCTTATTGCAAAGACAAACGCTATAGAGACCTCCCTTCAACCAATTACAGATTCTTGGATTGAATGAGGTGTTTCTATTGTTTTTATGGATGGAAAGATATCAAAACCGTCCATTGATTGCAGTCTTCCCCAAACGGGCAATGTTTTTTAGGGGAGTTGATAGTGATGGAGAAGTAAAAGATCTACAGTTCATTTCCAAAATTCTCATTGAGTCCATAGAGATGGTGGGTAATAAGAATGTGGTTCAGGTAATTATGGATCATCCAAAAAATTGTAGGGTGCAAGTGTTTTGGTTGAGGCAAGATATGAGCACATTTTTTGAGTACCATGCACTGTACACTCCCTCAACTTGGTAATGCAACAAATTGGTGCTCAAATAGAGTGGGTGAAACAAATATACAAAGAGGACGAGGAGATCTAGATGTTTGTGACAAAACACCAAATGTCACAATCAATATTCAAATCTTTCTCGAGATTGGAGTTGTTGAAGGTAAATACTAAATTTTATTTATTTATTTAATATTATTTATGTCGTGTTCAATATCAATTTGTATATTAATTTGCTTAATATTTATTATTTTTTTAATGTGTTATTTACATATTGATATTGTTATTAACTTAGGTTGCTGAGACCCGATTTGCATCTCACACAATTGTTATGAGAGCACTTGGTGCAAGAGACATTGGGTCAAATGCTTATTTGCAACCAATGGGGTGTATGGAAGGCTTCAAATTCGAAGAGGGCCCAAAAAGTCAAGTCATTGGTCTTGGATGATGATTGGTGGGCTCGTGTGGAATATGTATTGAAATTCACCCAGCCTATCATGACTATGCTCCGTTTTGCTGATATAGATGCACCTTGTTTGGGGGATGTCTATAATGGCATGGACACAATGGTAGAGAAAGTAAATTGGCAATACGAAAACATGAGGATGGCCCCGTAGAATGTGAAACCTTATGCAATAAGGTGGAATCAATCATTCATCATCGTTGGGAAAAGATGACCACCCCATTGCACCTCCTTGCATATGCCCTATCTCCAAAGTACTATAACAAGAAAGTACTTTCTATGCTAGGGAAATTACCACTATATAGAGATGTTGAAGTTTCTATTGGGTACAAGTGAGCATTTACTAGACTCTTCCTAGATGAAAAAGTGGAGTTAGAAGTTAGGAAAGAATTTGGCATGTTTGCCTTAGGAAGAAGTCATACTCCAACAGCTATTAATGACCAATATGACATGGAAGCTTTCACATGGTGGTACGTCCATAGTCAAAGTTTTGTGTACCTCCAATCTCTTGCAATCAAGATCCGCTCCCAAGTTTTTTTTTCTTTTTTTCACCACTTGTATTCTACAGTTTAGTACTTAGCATTCTTTAATTTACTTTGTATTTTTACTTTCTATTTTGTGAAAACTATCCAAGTTGAAAGTTCTTTTGCTGCTGAACGAAATTGGAGTACATACTCCTTTATCCATTCAGTGAAGCGTAACTGGTTGGGTTCAAAAAAAAGTTGAAGACTTAGTTTATGTTCATTCGAACTTGCATCTTCTGTCACGTAAGGATCCAAACTACAAGGATGGGGCAGCGAAGCTTTGGGATGTAGCCCTTGAGTGTGCCAACTTGGATGCAACCATTGAGGATCTTACTAGACTCACAATGGCTTATGACGATGATGATGATATCCCTACACATGGTGCAACTAGTACGAGCAGAACCAATTTAGGTTCAAATTATCTTGAACTTGCAGTAGCTAAAAATGAAAATCCAATAGATGATGATTTTTTTGATAATTCTTTTGATGATTAATGAATCATGAACTTCATTCTATAATTGTAATGATTTTTTTATTTTCTTTGAAATTGTGAACATGGATATATAATATGGCTTATTTGAATATTTGTGAACTATAAATTGGCATTTAATATATCTTTGGCATTTGGCATTGATCAACGATGAAGTATCATACTATCAAATGATTTAATTCTGTATATTTCTTTAATTTTTTTGTATATATATATATATAAATTTATAATATATATACACGTACCCAAATGCATCCAAAACCCCCCAAAAAAATTCATGTATCCACGTACCAGGTTCTCGTACCCACATCCGTAATTGGATTCGAACCGGTAACTTAAGAATTTTACCAATTTCCACATGCGCACTAGAATGGAAAGTTACTTTGGCATTGATCAACGATGAAGTATCATACTATCAAATGATCTAATTCTATATATTTCTTTAATTTTTTTGTATATATATATATAAATTCATAATATATATACACATACCCAAATGCATCCAAAACCCCCCAAAAAAATTCATGTATCCACGTACCAGGTTCTTGTACCCACATCCATACCTGGATTCGAACCGGTAACTTAAGAATTTTACCAATTTCCACATGCGCACTAGAACAGAAAGTTACCAATTTCCACATGCGCACTAGAATGGAAAGTTACCAATTTCCACATGTGCACTAGAACAATGACTTTGCTAGTTTCCAGATGTGACTCTCCTTCATTTTAAACCTGCAAATGTTACTTTCAAACTAAACCACACTGTTAGCGAAAACATTTGTAGCATTCTTGACTTGTCATTTCAATCCCTATAAGTCCTCTCCAACTATTTCCTGCTCTGCATAAATATTTATCATTCATCCCAACATAATCTGTCATCTTGCTCATTCTTGTTGTCTCTAAACAATTTGATTGGCTATTCATTAGATTCTGCAACTCCTCATTTTATCCAACTACATGTTTACCCACTTCATTTTTATTTCAGACTACCACAATTAACTTTTTATTTTAATTTCATTATATGGAAACTATTTCAGCTAATTTGATTTTACAAATTGACATCTGCAATCTTCAATCTCATCAAAAGCATTCCTGCTCAGTACATAATCATTTTGCTTTGCAAATCACTGTGTTTAAAACATCCATCCTTCTATACTTTTGAAAATCAAAATCAAACTCTAGTATCTACAAATTACAATAATTGCCTTTCTTTCACTTGTATTGCTTCAGCCTTCAAAACACTACGAATAACTTCCCAACCTTTTTAAATTTCCTCTAGAGACTAGGCTTGTTATTTACAAAGTGAAGTATGAATTGTGCTTTTCATAATATATACTTTTCTGAGCACAAATATAACTTTCCTGCAAAAGCACGTAGCTTCCTTCATATAGGCTCGCGCATAATGTATTGTTTCAAATCTCCCATCAATGTGTATCTTTGTATCATTGACAACCCCACATTCAAAATATTGCCATCATGCTCCATCAAATATGTTTAAAACCTGTGTGCACCATTGTTTTTGACATCTCAATTTCATTTGTGATAGGCATTGATAGCTAATCATGATCACATTTCCCTACGAAAATTCTTTTCAAATCAAGGTTTTTATTAATGAGGCTCACATTGCTTGAGATTAGAATTGCTCCATATAATAGCAATCACCATTATGCCTACCCAACTCTTTCAACATTCCATACTCTATTTCATTAGTACACACTTATCTTGCTATCGATTTTCCCATATTGCACGACATTCATTGAACATTCAACTTGGGCTCGATCAATGATATTTGATAACTTGTATACCACATCACATTCCATACTACTACAAGTTGGTTACACGAATCAGGCTTGCTAAATGCTTGACTTAGCCTTTGTGTGTCAACAAAACCAATTATCTATCATCAATATACCATTAAAATCAACTATTGCTGCAACTTCAACATTTCGCCTATTGCCTCGTAGGTTAAGGAATCATATTACATTTATGGACCTTAGACCACCAGCACACTCTTACATTATGCTTGACTTTATTTAGCAAAGACACTTCATCGCACCAAGAGACACTGCCATCTTTATTGATATTCATGTATACAATACTGTTCACCAATCAGCCATGCATCTCTCACAACTTTATATGTATAAATTCACTTATGTTCTAGTTATCTCTAAACTTTCCAAAGCAAGTCTCTATTCAAAAAACTTGAAATCGCAGCTGCCTCTGAATTGCACATGCACTACAACATTATTACCAAGCCATTATATATATCACAAGTTATTAAATTTCTGCTCAATCACACAAACATGTCAGGACAACATATTGCAGCTGCCATTCTTACCCACAATCCTTTGCCCAGTATTGGGCTCACTACCCGCAGCATAACACTGGCACGTTTGAATGAATTTATATCAAAGAACCTTTACTTGCACAAATTTAAAAAAACAACAATATTTGATCAATACACAAGGGTCTTCTTCCGGTTTCACAACATCAAACCTTAAAAAGAATATTGAAGTCGTCTATGCACTATCACAGGCCTTATCACATGGCTCAAGGCCAACAAGCATTATCAGCAGTCTTTCACAAGGATCTGCATTACCATCACTACACATCTTTCATGGAGTGTGGTAGCAACATGTAAGAGATAAAACTCAATTATCATGGCACCAAGAAAAGCTTTATTGTGCGAGGCTTGTGGCATCTCATGGGGTTTGTGCACCTGCGTGAACCTTCATTTTTGTTTGCACCACTTCTTTGCACTGCTCCACTCTCATGTTGCGTGGCAAACTGGTGGTAAAATACAACCTTCATTAGACAATCCACAGCTTCATTTTATAGGTCTCCATATATAAAAAAAATCTTATATTCCATAATGCAAAAAGCTCAATATCACATGATCATAGACACTTGAAAATTCTTCACCCTTTTGTTGCTTGCACAGAAGCACAGTTTTGCCATGTGGTTAGTGGTGTTCCAACTTAATGACAATGTTGATATATTAGTCTTACCAACTTATAATCCAAGTTTATCAAATTTTCAATGCAATTTCAACCTCCACACCTATACCATTTCATTCGATAAACGATATCTGATGTTTTTCTTGTCTTTTTTTTTTCATGCCCGAGAGTCAATGAATATGAGGACCCACCACACCATAACATTATCGCACTATAACATGTGCTATTTGGCTTTTGTCTTTTCTATTACGCATGTGAGCAGTAATGCCACATGGCATCAATATTAATATTTGAAAAATTTGTGAATATATATAAACCCACCCACTTTCCTTTCCATTCTTCAAGTTTACTTTTGATTTGACAGTTAACAATGAAAATGAAATTAAAATATGGCAGCTTGGTAAGGAAAAACTAGAGATTTAATTTGGCAAATGTGTAAGAACCCTACTGGTTCTAACTTCTGAAACCCAATTTCAAACCTTTTGACATTTCGTCAAACAGTTGGCATGCAATGTTTAAGTTCTGATTTTCTGAATGTGTATGCAAAAGTTTGTTTTGTAATTGAATAGTTTGCAATTTAAAATCATTTACCAATGCATAAAGTTTAATAAAATATTAAAAATGCATGGAGGGCAATTTACAACAGCAATCTACTAGCACACTTATTGAAATTTCTTGAAAGAAATAGTTACAACAACGCACAATGCTCAAGAAATTGATATTAACAACTAATAAGAACCTGTAGCAACATTTGCATTCAAATTTGCATCCAAACTAATATTGCAGCCCTTATGACTGTCATTAACTATCCATATGTACCTTTGAGACGTGGCTGCATTGGCAAAGTAAATTGCAGCCCTCTGAATTTGACACCAGCATTTATCATTAACAAAAACGTCCTTGTAAATGGTTGTTCCTTACACAGCAATGGATACAAGGATGGATGGCAGCCTTCCCAAGAGCAATTCACAGCTACAACTCCAATTTGCACTCCTCCAAATTAAAACGCAGCTTCCAGGTAATTGTCGTACAAACTCTAAACTCAGCATATAATGAATAGAACAATAACACAATTCATTCGCATGCAGATCCAACTCAAAATGTGTCGTAAAATCTGAAGAAATTGGCCATTTCTTCAAGTCCAAGTCCAAACCCTCTAACTCTCTTCCCAATTCAATTTTTTCCTTCAACCAAAATGTTATGCATAAAGAATGAATTGTTTTCTCCCAAAGCATTGCTTTTATAATAATAAAGATATCTTCTTCAAGACACCAAAATCAAATAGCTTCTCTCACACACTTTTCACTTAAAAGCCTTCATCAATACACTTTTCAATTAGAAGCCTTTATTTAATAACTTAATAATTAATAACTCCAAAGCTAAAGCTTCATGAAGACAATTTTCACTTAAAAGGCTTCTTCAACACATCTTCAAATTATAACACCAATGATTAAGTCATTTATTAAGATAAACTTAATAAACAACTTATAATATGAAGCTCCATCAAATAGACTCTATTGTATGCTCATGATGCTTCAACACCATGTGCCTCCACTACACTACTAAAAATAGCAACCGTCCAAAATAGACTTACTAAAAATAGTAAGTCCCTCAAACTGAAAACTCTACAAATGAATCCACAACTCCACTAATACCAAGGCCCAGGCGCCCTGCTAAAAATAGCAATCATGACAATCACCCAAAATAAGCACTTACTATAAATAGTAAGTCCGTCACTCTGACTCAAATGAAGAGCAATCCTGACATCACAAACCTCCAGAGTGGAAACTGACCACTGGCTCTACCACACAACCCTCTCCAACATCCTGATTAGACTACGAAGGTCATAGAAATAAGCTAATCCCATGTGCCTAAAAACGGGGACATTACAGACCTCCCTTTTTGAAATTGCTTGTACCTAAGCAATCTCAGAAAACAAAACACGGAAGTCCACCCAGATCCCAAGGATAGAATGGAGTAATGTCCCTGCGATCACCTCCAAACTCCTGCAAAGAAATCATCATCCACTGAGCTAACCAAAACGCACTGACATCATGCCAACCATAGTGATCTGCACAATCTGCAATGCTAAACCAAACACTACCTGGATCCCAACAGATAAGAAACTCTCGACCATCCATAACAAGGAAGAATGGATATCCCAAACCATCTAACAAACCAAGGGTCTCTGCACACCTTGTCAATCAGTTTTGTGTACTCCTGTAATCCAAATATCCATCCACTGTAAAACCAACCTGGATGTATTGACCCTGCAAGTCACCTCCTGCTAACTTGCAGTAACCATCTCCATCAACTGCAGATGGAGTAAACCCATCCCATAACGGATGATATAAACTTGGAGCCAACCCACAACGACGTACAACCAGGTCCTCAACGGGTGGATCAAAAGAAAAATGATGAACGGCCCTCCCTATGTAATCATGGTGAAATGCTCCAATCTCTAACAGAGGCTCATCAACAACAATCCGAGAATCAAGAGATGGCTCCCATCTCTGACTCTAAACAATTGGTTGGGCAGGATCCTGAATAACCATCTTAGCAAACCCAACCACTAAATCCTTGTGAGGAAGCATCGCAGTCAAGGTATCTACAATTTTTCCCACTAAAAGATGAATACTGCAAGAACCCCAGATGAGCGTACCCTCAGAAGTTCTGAAATGTCCTTCTTGCAAAACCGGCCTCTCAAGGAAGTACTCCTTGAAATACTCCGTGCAATAGAAATTATAATAAGTAGCATCAACCTGCTCCCTGCAATCCACAACTGATCCCTCTGAAACTATGGCACTGCCAACGGGCGACTGCTATCAGTTGTATGAGAAAAAGAAATACATTTGCTTCCAGCAAAGGAAACAAATCACCATGAGAGCTCGTCCTCAAACTAGATGATACCCTGTCCATGTCCTGTGAATCAACAGTAGTGTCAGAAACTGACACACAACTCTCTAGAGAATCCGCTCCTACTACCTCAGGACTCTCAACAAACTGATTTGTATCATTTGTCATCGTGCTAACAACTGGAGAACCTGGTACAACAAGAAACTCTTTGCAGTCCTCCACTGAAGTGCTCATCTCATCTGTAACTACTGCACACGTATCAAGGATGGATGTAACTGCACCCTCATCACATCCACCATCACTATCCATGGAAGTCAACTCATTACCGACCACCACTATATGTAGCTGAATTGGATCTATGGCTGGCAAAGACTGCATCCGCTCCAACTCCACAACCACCTCTCCCAACTGCAACTGTGACTCCTGAAGAGACCACTGAGTGCCCTTTAAAGCCTCAGAAGTCACTGTGAGCTCCTGAGTAAGCTCACTCACCTCCTCTTCCCTGAGCATCAATGCCTCATATGCCGTACTCCCCCACTCAACTAGGTGATCTCAGTCGGCTACCAACTGTAAATAGTTTTGTCTCAAGCTCAATCAATGGGATTTGATAACTTGCATACCACATTGCATTCCATACTGCTACAAGTTGGTAACATGAACAGTCTTGCTAAATGCTTTCCTTAGTTTTTTTGTGTCAACAAAACCATTTCTCTGTCATCAATATACCATTAAAATCAGCTACTGCTGCAACTTCAGCATTTTGCCTATTACCTCATAGGTTTTGGAAACATTCACGGACTTTACACCACTGGCACACTCTTACACTCTGATTGACTTCATTTAGTCGAGACACTCCATTTCACCAAGAGACACCACCATCTTTATCAATATTCACCTATACAATACTGTTCATCAACCGGCCATGTAGCTTGCACAACTTTATATGTCTAAGTTCACTTATGTTCTGGTTATCACTAACCTCTCAAAGAAAAACTCTATTCAAAAAACTTCAAATCTCAGTTAACTCTGAAATACTCATAAAGTACAACATTATTGCCAAGCCGTAGTATATATCACAAGTTATTAAATCTCTGCTCAATCACACAAACATGTGAGGACAACATATTATGACAACCATTCTTACCTGCAATCATTTGCCTATTATCAGGCTCACTGCCCACAGCATAACACTGGCATGTTTGAATATATTTACATCAGTGCACAGCTTCTTCCTTGCACATTTTTCCTGTGAACTGAAGACTATGTATGTAAGTTAGTCGCTGTATAGAACCTTTATGTACTTGCAGGAATGAACAAAAACCACAACATTTGATCAATGCGCGAGGGTCTGCTTTCAGTTTCATAACATTAGAAATTGACAAGAATATGCGAGTCATCTGTGCACTATTGAGGTCTTATCACATGGCTCATGGCCAACAAGCATTATCACCAGTCATTCACAAGGATCTACATTACTGTCACTATGCATATGTCATGGAGTGCGATAGCAACATGGAAGAGATAATATCCAATTATCATGGCACCAAGCCAAGCTTTATTGTGCAAGGCCTGTGGTATCTCCATGCAGTTTGTGCACCTGCACAAGCCTTCATATTTTTTTGCACTGCTGTGCTCTCATGCCATGTGGCAGACTGGTGGGCAAATAAAAAACCATTACCTTCATTACATACTGTCATGGCTTTATTTTATATGCATTAAGAGTACAGAATTAAATATAAACCTTCTGTAGAAATATAAATACTGATAAATCATAAAATAATTTAAAAGGGTTTCAAACAGTCTAAAAACAGTTGAGAAAAATAGCAATTAACAGTTCCATCAGAATGAAACATAGACGAGAGCAAGAACCCAAAGCATGCTAAGATGATTACTCAGAAATAAGATCCAGTTTACTCTACTGCAGGAGTCATCATACTCTTGAAGCATATTAATATTTATCATGTCACCAATCCCAAATTATATCTCACAGTTATGATCATAAATGATTTCAATTTTCGAATGCTGCTAAGCTCTAGTATTTTATTGAAAAAATGAAAAGGGAAAGAGAATTTTAAACAAGTGCATATCATTAAATTAGATATGTTCATTTAGGTTACTCACAGTAACATTATTGATTCTGAGCTTATGGTTGATAGATTATTTGATTGATTTAACATATGGTTCAACCTAAAACTAACAGGTTTCACATACTTCAAAGTTCACAAATTAAATCATATAACATATTATGAATTCAGTTTTTAAACCAGCCTATATAAGGTCATACACATCTAACATGGACGCTTCTACAGAAGGATATGAGCAAATTAATCAATGCAAACAATAATTTTGCATCACAAATTAAGAACCTGATATAAAATATATATAACAGTGCCAACAGAAATGCAGATCACTTACGTGTGAGAGCCTATCACTGCAATATACGGGTGCTCAAAGGTAGAATTCTGCATAATACGACCAGTAAATAGATGTTAAGATAGTCTGATAAACAACTAAGTCTGATAAACAACTAAAGAATGGCAAATAACTATAACATGTCACATTAATCCCAAACTATTCTAGAAAAGATACAATTACAAATTATTTTGAAGCCAGCTAAAACCAAGATACTTTCTATATAAACTCCTAGTATCACCGCTACTCAAGTTATTTATATAAAAACTAAGTTCACTATGAAAAACTATATCGTAAAATGCCTTTAAGGAAATCTATTTATCCACTAAAACACTCTGGTAGTCACCAAAGTTCCAACCAAAGAATCATCAACAAATATGACAGTACTTGAATCCATATTTTTGAAACTCTTTAGTTGCAATTTTGGCACACATAGCATTCTGATGTGTTATTGCTATTCTCTAGGCATAACCTACAAAAGTTCTACTACGTGCATATTTTAGATATGCAGAAACACTAAAAATGACAACATTATAATCCCAACTTAGGCTTCTTGTGCAACATAAACAAAAAGATACGCTTTGATTTCAATAGATCCGTAAAGTTAGGAAAATACTGAGATTTATTTTAAGTATTTTCCTCAACATTTCAATGAGAAGTAGAACCTTACTCTCATATTATGCACTGCTTAATATTCTGTAGTGCTTATAGTACATATTGAATACTTAAAGTTGACATTAAATGTAACTATCTCATGCAAAGAGAGGAAACTCTACCTTTGCAAGTCATAGCGACTGTTTAGTCTGTCTGCAATAAAGGATCCAATTGTTTTTTTTGCTCAGTAAACCACCCTTGGCGGTGATATTATATTGATTCAAAAAATAGTATGTACATTACATTGCTCATGGTAAAAGCGACTACAATCTAGCTGTTCAAAGATCTGTTTTCCAAAAAATATGACCCCCCTCCCCTAATTACAATCATTTAGACGATATTCGATGAATATGAACTAAGTCATTCCCCTGAGAACACCTTACAAAAGGACTGGTAATGCTGAATACATTAGTAGCTACCTGATAATGTTGCTGGAACATACAAATGTTGCTCCCAAAGCAAGCCTGACTCGACCAACAAACCTCACCACCAACATTCTTTATGCTGCACAAGGCTCTCCTTCTAGAGCTGCAAAACAGATAAAAAACAAAAATACCCAAAATGCAAAAACTCTGTTAAGTATCGCCTGCTCCAAAGGAGCTATCAGAAGGTAAAGGAGACCTAGTCTCCTTCAAAGAAGTCACCGTCAATTGCCAGGTCTGCAAAGTTGAGCAGCCAGTCGAAATTATCAACTTCATCGATGGCTTTGATTTTCTCAAGAAATCACGACCCCTCATGGCCCAGTGCCTATGTCGTCCCACTCCCTCTCTGTCAAATTGAGTATAAAAGGTTGGCGATGCACCTCTATGTCATGACTAAAAAGCTTCGGGGTGTCCCTGGGCCACGGGATACCAACTCCAATTTCCACCCAAACCACAATGTCAAGGTGTTGGCTAAAACTTTTGTAAGTCACTGTGACCACAACTTACAAAATTGTGACTTTAGGCAACGTCTTATGAGATTTATCTCTCCTCTCAGCAATAGAGGAGGCTCCCTTCTTACCGTAGGTGGCTTCAATAGGAACTTAATTAAAATTACAAAAATGGCAGTTTACTTAATCAATTCCTCTTTTTTCAAGAATGATTTGCATACAACTACAACTTTCCAACTTAAAAAAAAGTGTCTTACTGCTACGATAATACTGGTGACCCTGGAAATGACGTAAGAACAATACTAGGGCACTAGTTTACTTTTTATATTTTGTGGAATAAGTACGGGAACCCAAAGTCTCCTACAATTATCCCAAATTAGGATTCAAGTAGAATAACTAGTAAGGCACAAAGTCTCTTACCGGATATTCTCAAACTTAATAAAAATACCTATAAATGAAGCTCAAAGTCTTCAATTCTAAGTAATTGCAGCCACTACCAACTATAACAAATTGTCCTCCTGCAACACAAAGTCTTCAAAAGTTCAAATTGGCTCTGAATGCAATAGGCAGCCCAAAGTCTACACAATTGAATTCAAATCCCTCTTGAGCAAAGCTCCAAAACTCACAATCAATATCTAGAAAATGTCGTCACATAACACCTTGAATCAACACAAAGTTTGAAAGCAAGTTGCCCCCTTTTATTGAAAGCAATTCAAATTTACATCTAAGCTCAAAGTTTTAGAGTGTAGATACAAACTGATAGAATTTTTTGCATTGATAAAAGATGATTATTTACAATGAGCCCCCTCTTTTATATTGAGCTCCCTCTTTTATATAGGAAAAGTGGAGAGAAAGGTGGAGAAAGAAGAGGAAAACCCTTAACCGCATTGACTTATTCTCTACCAAACTTCTAACTAACTTTGACTTATTCAATGCTACAAGGCCTAAAGCACTTGCAACCTGATTACATGTTACAGCTTTGCACGCGATACTATCACATGCAATTATATCTTGTTTTTACATTACATGTAATCTGTCAAATACAAATTACAAATACATGATGAAAATATTCTAATTGTCTAACAAAACATGACTTCTATTGCATCATCCTTTATTGGTCCCCATGCTGCTACAAGATGCCCGATATTTGATATGCATTGGTTTGGTGAAAGCATCTTGAACTGGAATAGGAACCTGCATCCTTGATTGTTATGTATTGATGGCATCAACAAATCGCCTGCTTGAAATCAATCTTGAAAGCTTTCTATGTCGTCATTGTTCCAGTCTTCCACTCTTTGCATTGGCATGGGAAGATTTCTCTCTCGTTAATGGGGTTTTTAAATCCTATTACATGTCATTTTGGAAAGTACTTGTCACCCACAAACAAGGTTTAGAGCTCTATTTGCAGCTTTTTGGAAAAGCGAGAAAACTATATGTAAACACTTGGAGGTGGGTTTTTAGCTTGCATTTACATGATGGAGAAGAAACTTCTTCTTGGGTAGAACTTGCATTGTGAATGGGGTTTTTAATACCAACTACATATGCAAGAAAAATAAGGTTTTTGAGCTTTCTCATGAAGGGAAGAACTTGCATCTCTTCTCAGGAGGAACTTGCGTTGTTTTTTAAAACAATACAATCAAAAACTTTTGAAGTCAAACATCCTTCTTTGAATCTCCAACCATGTAGCATGTGACATGAAAATTCCACAAGTTGAGAACATCTTCATGAGATGGATCCAGTGCACACTTTTTGACGCACAAGTATGAGTTTTGGGATGTCATGAACAAGGATAATGCCTGAAAATTTTGGGACAGCGAAACGGTGGATGGGTTTGAGCTCAAAATGGTCACTTATATGGTGAGAAAACTCAAAAACGGGTTTTTTTGAAGGTGATTGCACATATGGATAGCAAGCATTATGAATGGAAGAATGCATGAAAGATGTATGAAATGGCGTTTACAAATAATGAGGATTTGTATTTCCATTATAAGTTGTCCGGCAAGCAACCACAATCATGAAGTTAAACTTTAAAGTCGTGGCAGCAGTAAGACAAATATGGATAAGGAGCATATAAAGCATGAAGGTGGGTTTCTGAAATGGATTTGCATGTGCATATCAATGAGCTTGCTTTTCCTTGTATACTCCAATCATAGAACGAGATTTTTAATCCTGACTGCATATGCAAGAAAGATGAAGCACTTGCATACGCAACTTGGAGAAATGAAGACGGAAGATAGGAGCACATCACATAACATCATGCAAATCTGAAAATGGAAATGAAATGATTTGCAAGAACAAAAGAAAAAACATATATACAACATAGCCCTATGAAACTGACAAGGATCTTACCTCTTTCCCTCAAGAAGCAGAGGAAGAAATCTCTTTAGTCTCTTATGCAAAATCTGAAAATGAATCCAATGAGATTTTCGGATTTAGAATGATTGCAAAAATGAGACTTAAATAGACTTCAAATCTTGACTCAATCCTCGCAAAATGAATGCATTCTTGAGTCAAAATTCGTAGCTTGACAAGTGTGGGAAGTTGGTGATTAAAAATGCACAATAATAGAAACCATTTTGACCAAAACATATGCAATATGTAATGCATATCAAAAATGGCGTTCAAGGCATCAAATGCAACTTGAAAAGAAATGTAAACAAGCTGGAAACGGAAAGCAATGCCTTAGAACTTACCTCGAGGCAACAAGTTGAAGATTTGGTGAAGAAAATTGCTCTAACAAAAGGCGTTTTTGTGTAAAAACGTGCCCTAAATGGGCTGTAATGTGAAAAAAATACCTCCAAATCTGCACTTTTGATGAGCCAAGAATGATCCTCGATGAATTTTATCCAAAAACGACCCTATTGGATGCACAAATCTTTGAGTTTTGGTGATGAATTTTGTGCTTCTTTGCTCCAAAAAAACGTTTTTGCTGAAAACGCCCAGAATGAGTCAGTTTTTACAACTCAAAAACACATGCTTTTCACTTAGAAATCACCACCAAAGGAGTTTTGATCAAAACACATGTAATAAAGAGTAATGACAGGCTTTTATAAGTCCAAAACACATGCTTTTCAACCCCAAATCGCCACTTTAGCTTCAATGGTTAAAAACTCATTAAGGACACTTTTTCATTGCAAAAACATATGCTTTGGACTTCAATATCGCCACTTTATGAGTTTCTAGTGCAAATGGAAGTAATGATGTGTTTTTAGAAAGGAAAAGCATATGCTTTTCGCTTCAAAAACTCCACCATATGCATTAACATGTCCAAACGCCTCTATAGAAGAAGTATAGACGGGGTTTTAGAAATGCAATAAAACATGCACGTTAAAATACATATACTTTTGAGTTCAAATTCCCCACCGTTGTGCACTTAGTTATAACTCAAGTTAAAATACATGCTAGTGGACTTTTGGAATGCAATGGTGTGTTATTGGGTTCAAATTCCCCACTTATAAGCCTTTAAGTGATAAAAGGTTTATACTAATAAGATTTAAATATGCAAAAGCACATAAAAACCCCACTAACACATGTTAAATGATATATTTTTAAATAGAAGTGTTATTGCATATAAAAAGCCCACCTTTATGCATTTAGGACTCAGATATTATAGGAAGTGGGTTTTAAAAGATGATTTGCATGTGTATGATATGCAATGAGTGATAAAAACCCCACCTTTAATGCATTTAAGTGTCTCATGTAATTAAATTTAATATATAACTATAGTTTTCAATAAAGTAACATGAAAATAGACAAGAAAAGTCAATTTGCATTTAAACATTAAAAACTATAGTTAAAACTTAAATCAACTCAGAATGAGCTGAAATTTTAAAATGGATGTAAAAATCCACTTTAGATATTAAAAATAATTTTATTTCGTGCAATTGCCAATAAAAAGCCCACTTGTGGAGGATTTTTTAAAAATGTGCAATTAGCCTGAAAAACCCCGCATTTTCCTTTATAACTTGAGCTAGACAACTTTGTTTAAGGCCTAAGTGTTAATGTTATAGCATCAGTCAGATCGATTTACTCAAGTAGTAAATTAATCAATTGGAATCATCTCTGAAATATGATTAAATGTATTTATTATATATATATATATATATATAATTGGGTTATATATATATAATAATACATAAATTATTAATTGCGTTATTGCCCGATACATATCATTAAGGATCATGATACTTATATCGTACGGCTTGAATAAGAGTTAAGGCATCGTAAAACATAATGTTATTTGTTACAATACATAATATGTACAATAACACATATAACATTATGTGTTACGTAACAGACAATATATGTGTGTGTGTGTGTGTGTGTTACGATACGTATTACGTATCGTAACCAAGACACATAATAATCTATGTGATAACCATTGTATATCAGCGCCATTACAAGTGTTATGAAACGGTATCTTCTGCAGCAATTAAGGAATAAGAACATGTCTCTACATGAGACATGTTCTCTTATTTGATATTTATACTCAATGAATCTGCATTTGAAGACAGAAATAAAAAGTAGTGATCTTCCAAGTGCAGATTTATATACAGAATAACATTTAATCAAATACAAAGCCTGGTATAAAACAGAATTAATATATCACTTCTGATTTAGGATATTTAACATGGTATTAGAGCAGCTGTGAAATAAAAGATCAAGATCAGACTTTTATATATATACATATATATATATATATATACTTTGTGATAAAATTATTAGATTCATCAAAATGGTGAACGGAGTTAGACTTGAGGATAGACTTGAACGCGCCTATAATTTTGTGGCTTGGAAATTTCGGATGTTACTAACATTGAAAGAGAACAAATTAATCACAGAAGTGAAAGAGAAGGAATCTGAACAAAATGAGAAAGATGAAAAGATTCAATGGGAAAAGAACAATACGAAAGCAATGAAATTGCTAGTAGATGAAGTGAAGGATCATCTAGTGCCTATAATTATCAGACTAGATTCAGCATATGCCATGTTCAAAGCAATTGAAGAAATATTCAAGATAAACAACTCTAGTAGAGTCCTTACTCTCAAAAATCAACTCAGTCAAATGAAGATAACCAAGGAGAGATTATCATCTCATATGTAATGTCCCCTTCTCGGCACTAGGCTATTTAAATGCCCGATTAGTCTATCTATCCATCCGGATGAACTAATGGCCGCTTTTTGGAGGATGTCAACCAATCACATTGTTGCACAGGCGAATATTTATATTCAGGGCTCAATTTCTATAGTCAGAATCACTTTATTTAATAAAATGTGTTATAAAGTCACTTTATCACTTATTATAAAGTCACTTTAAGTTATAAAAGTGACTTAAGTGAGCTTTTATCCCACATGGCTTAGTTCGTTGTACTTGCACTCACTTCGAGGTTATAAAAAGGGAAAGTACATCTCGTAAAAAGCACCATGAGATATTATAAAATAAAGAAAAGAAATTTGGTTGCTTATTGTGACTGGTTGTTTTCTCAAGGACGGAAACCCTTGGCGAAAATATTGAGGCGTTGAACGCAAACCCAGCATCTCCAACTTGGTGAGATCATTCAGATTTCACAGTTGAACTTCAAAGCTTAGTGGTAAGGAATAAACATATTCAGTTACAGCATTTCTTCACAGGACAAAGGAGCAATCTGTTTGGTCTATTATTTCAAATATTATCACCTCAACATCTTCAGCATATTTTGGTGGATAAAGGAATAAGATACAGTCCAAGCTTGAACCCATGGATGAAAATAGCATTGATTCCTAAAGCTCAAATCATCGTATTACTCCAAATAATCACCAATATATACATAGCGGCCTGCATACTGATACAACCTGCTCACCGTGGGTAGCCAATAAGACACCAGTATTCAGCGTCCATTCCATGTCGATTGGCAAAGTCTTATTCATAGGCAGTCGAATGGGGAGTAACTCGTGAGCTCCCAGGTTGCATGCGAATGTCCATTCGGCCGCACTGCAGAAGTCACTTCAGCCACATAAGAAGACTGGACGCGTAGGTTACTGTGAACTCTATACGCTCTAGGAAGACACGGAGCCATTGTCGGGCGTGTGAATAGGAACTGAACATGTGTGTATGAAGTGCGGGGGGGATTCTGGACGCCTGCGCAAGTTTACAAGGGTAGTTGCAGCCCCTGTGCGAGGTCCACAGTGGTCGAGTCAAACACGGCTCCCACCCAGCACCGTTCTTAGAGACTGAGCTCCATTCTAGCCTCAGTCCCGCATGCTTCCACCAACATGTGAACTCTCCAGGTGCATGATATATACATTCTAATATATGCATTAGTTTTGGTCTGAATATATTCAACATAAGAGGAGTGTTACTGCAATCTTTAACTGAGTCTGTGTACTGGCTTAAACTGAATATATGAGTCTTATTTTGACAAGCTGCGTATTTAATATTCTCGATTCTGTATCTCCACTTTGGTGGTGTTTGTTTTAAATTATTGGAAATCCGGATAAGGGAACTAGGCTGTCTACCACAGTAATATTTGCAGGCACCTCATTTACTTCACTCGATAGAAGAACTGTTAATTGGAATAAGGATTCATTGTGCATTATTTTTGGAACACTGTCTGTCAAGTTTAAATCAGATAAATACATCAGAATATGGCGTAGAAACATTTCAGTGGTATCAGAGCCTAAGGTCTTGCCAACCTTGAGGGCAATCACTTATAGTACTTGGTAATGCAATTCAGGCATGCACGGTAGACACGATATATAATTTCAGACATAACAGGGCTGAATAGGGACAGTCTGAACCATCAGTGTAGGTAGATATTGAGAACAGTCATACAGAGGAGGACGAGCATATTATTTTTGAACAGGGTGTTGGTTCCCAAAACCGCAGATTGGAAATCCAAGAGCCTGCCAATTCTCTAATAGAATTTCAAACCAATTCTGGCCAACGAACAGGAATACTTTAAACTCCCCTGCACTTTAGGCTTCGCTACACCTAGGCGGGTAAACCCTTACTTCAAACTTGATCACCTGGTTCGAAGCTCTTCTATAGCGAATTTAAGCTGGCAAGTTCCTCGGTTGGCAAAATCCTTGAACTTGATCGAAATAAAGTTGAATGTTGAATGTTTGAATTAAAATGTTGTGTAATGGTTAATAAGGTTTGTAGGAAGGATTTGATAAATTTTCTAACTTCATATATAAACCCAATATTTCAATAATAATAAGACCAGTGCCTCTGCTTATTCGGGCAATAGAGTCAACTTCAATGAAGGTTTACGTACAACTTTATAATGTTCAACACATTTATATTGCTAATCAATTAAATAATCAAGACGCGACAAATCAAATATTTACGCAATCCTAAATTAATCCAGATTGAATTCAGGAGGCTATTTGACCGTATCCACTTATCTGATATTTAAATTGTATACAATATTCAAAATAATAATTACAAAGGACGGTTCATCTGCAGTTTAATTCTCCATGCCTTTAATAATAAACAAAGGGTATTTTATTTTATTATTAAAATAAAATAAATTTATATTTACAAAATCATATTATAACTCTAATCCCTCCTTACAAAATAAATATATAAAAAATGCTTCTTGTGTCTCTCCTATCAGCTTATACAATCCTTATTTATACTTGGTTTTACAAAGTGACGCCTCTTTTCAATATCAAAAGTCACGTACTTTTATTAAACAAACCAAAGGTTTTATATTTTCAACTAATGACCAACATAGAATAATATTATCTCTAAATCTTCGTAAGTGAATAATCCCCTCGTGCTTTTCCAGTTTGTCACCCTTCTGATCATCGGGATTAATGGCAATCTCTCTATCAAAGATGTTGAAGACAGAAATCAAGGCATCGAAGCCCTCGGCAATGTCGTCGGTCATGGTGTTGGCCTCTGCAATGACTCCCGTGGTGTTCATCAGAACGAAGTATGTTTTGAACAAGGTGTCGGGGGAAATGTGGCCATCGAGACTCAGAAGAATGTCACTGCTTCAAATATGCCAAAGGTGTTTGATTGCAAGGCATTACACCCAAAAACTCTATAACTGCAATTGTCGAACCCTTCAATATCCCATTTGTGTCCACTTCGAAACACATATCCACCTTTTAATTCATTCAAAGAATCTGATCGTTCACATGCTAGAAGCTAGAACATTGATAAATCATCTCCTAAACATTACTTAGGATATCCTTGAGGAGGATAGCGCTGATGTGGATATGCAGGCTATCCATATGCTGGTTGCAGAGGATAAGAAAGAACATATCCAATAGGAGGTGGTATAGCCTGATCAATGCGAGACATCTGTTGTATTAGAGGTGCTTACGTCACCCTTTCAACTAGTTCGAACATGCCATCTCGTTTGTCCAATCATCTGAATATACTCTTGTGCAAAAATGGAGTCTCTAAAATTAGAGCTCCATCACAGGGCACTAGAGGTACAGGCATGGCAGATGAGAACAAAGAGATCAAAGAGACAATGAGGGATCTCCTTGCGGGACAAGATCACATCACTGATGTGTTACACCAGCTCACAGGGGTTATGCAGCAGTTGATAGTGGCAGCCGCGAGACCCCGGACCCACCACAGTGGTGGTAGTAGTGTGGCAGGATCACCCAGAGCTGCTAGAGCAATCACTCACACTACAAATAGGCCCCTTATGCCTACGTTCGCAAGGAATAATGCCGAGGAAGAAGTAGCCCAACCCGAGGCAGCAGCAGTACTCCCTAATAATGTTGCAACCGCACATGATGAGTGGGACATACTACCTGACAGAGTAAAGGCTGACTTATCATTTGTGCAATATCTGGGACAAAGGGTGGATTTTAACAGAGCACAACGGGATAGGAGGCCCAGGGGACCCAACAGAGATCTTAAACATGCTATGAATAAATTGACCCTCCCCATTTTTTATGGCAACGATAAGACTTCCACCAGAGCTTGGATTCACAAGCTAGATACTTTCCTGACCCTGAATCCCATGTCAGAGACGGAGGCGATTAAGTTTGCAACCATGCATTTAGAGGGTACAGCATACGATTGGTGGCATCATGGCCTTGTCACCCAAAATCACGGGTTGATTGCATCCTACGAGATCTTTAGCACTAAATTGATCACCTGCTTTGACCGGAAGGACATTGAGGTCTACTACAGGGAGTTAGCTCAGTTGAAGCAGAGTGGATCATTGGATCACTATATTGACGAGTTTCAGAGGGTATCTATTATGGTTCCGGATATTGCAGAGAAAGGAAGGTAATGTTGTTTATTGAAGGACTATAGGACAAGTTCAGAGGGCTGGTTAGAGTCCTCAAGCTAGACACTTTAGATGACGCCATTAAGTTGGCACATGACTTGGACTCACCATCGTCCATCCTACAGCCACCGAAGAAAACCTTTAAGGGGTCTTCTTCTTTTCAGAGAAATAGAAATCAGAATAAGAGCACACCTCCCAGACTTGACTTCGAGACTCGGAATGAGTTAAGAAGGAAGAAGTTGTGTTTCACATGCAGAGAGCCTTGGGCTCCGGATCACAGGTGCCTTGGGAAGGGTCAGGTACACTATATTGAGGTGGTAACTAATGATGATTGTGATTAGGAGGAGCACAATGGTGATGAGAGCAATGATGCAGAGGCTCAAGATGAGCATACAATAGAGAGGAAGGAGGTGCACACGGGACAGCCCCCTATTACTTTAGCATCCCTCTCAAGTATTTCCACCTATCACTCTTTCGACTCAAGGGAGTGGTTAGAGGGCAGCAGATCATATGTCTTCTTGACATAGGTGCTACACACAATTTCATCAACGCCAGTTTGGTTTCCAAGAGAGGACTCACGATAGATAGCATTTCAAAGTTTGAGGTCAAGGTGGCCAGGGGAGACTTACTGAGTTGCACAGGGAAGATCTCAGGTCTTCAGATTTATTTCAGAGATTATCTCCTAGAGGCAGATTTCTACATCATTGACTTAGATAGTCTTGACGCCATCCTAGGCATGCAGTGCTTACAGACCCTCGAGCGGTATACTATTGATCATCAGCAAAGACAGTTAGAGTTTATTAAGGATGATCAGTTGATTACACTTAAGGCCATGTCAGATAGTGGATCATAGGTGGTTTCAGCTCACAGGATGGAGGTCATCTTCAGACACGACAACATGGAGTGGGCAGCCCAGTGCTTCATATCTTCCAGTCCTTCATCGGATTTAGGGCAGCAGATTCACACTGACATACAGGGGGTGTTGGATAGACACAAGCGGGTTTTTGAGGACATCCCTCCAGGTATACCTCCAGACAGGGGTTTCGAGCATATCATAGAGTTGGATGAGGGGGCCAAACCCGTACTCACCACTCCTTATCGTCATCCTAGGCATTACAAGGAGGAGATTGAGAAGGCGATTAAGGAGCTATTAGACATGGGGCACATAAGACCTAGTTCCATCCCTTTTGCTTCTTCTGTAGTTTTGGTGAAGAAGAAGGATGGTACTCTTTGCATGTGTATTAATTATCATGCAATGAATAAGAGGACCATCAAGAACAGGTACCCTATTCCCAGGATTGATGAGCTTCTAGATGAGCTACATGGGGCTGTTTATTTTTTGAAGATTGATCTTCGATTCTGGTATCATCAGATACGTGTCTGAGATGAGGATGTCCATAAGACAACTTTCAAATGCCACTACGGACACTACGAGTTCCTAGTGATGCCTTTTGGGCTCACTAATGCACCTGCCACTTTTTAGTCTTGCATGAATCATATTTTTAAAATACAGTTGCACAAGAGCGTTCTTGTATTCTTTGATGACATCCTAGTCTATAGCAGGATATGGGCAAAGCACTTGCAGCACTTGGAGGAGGTTATGAGCATCATGGAGAGCCAGTCTCTATTTGCGAAAGGATCCAAGTGTGAGTTCAGATTGACAGAGATTCTCTATCTGGGACATGTGATAGGAGCAGACGGGGTTATGGTGCACTAGGAGAAGATTCAGGCAATTCAGGATTGGCCACCTCCGCATAATGTATCAGATTTGAGAGGATTCCTTGGACTATGTTCGTACTACAGGAGATTTGTTAAGGGATTCCCTCAGACAGCAGCTCCTCTCACTGACCTTACTCGGAAGGAGCCTTGAGGTGGACAGATGAGGCCGAGACTATCTTCGACAGGCTCAAGACCGTTATGAGCACTTGTCCGGTTTTGGCTCTACTGGATTTCTCTCGTTCCTTTGTCTTAGAGTGTGATGCCTCGGGGAATGGAATTGGCATGGTATTGATGCAGGATAAGCACCCCATAGCTTTCGAGAGCAAGAAGCTCAAGGATAATGAGAGGCTTTATTCCACCTGTGACAAGGAGATGCTTGCCATCATGCACGCCTTGGCTAAATTTAGACAGTATTTGGTGGGTGGCAAGTTCACAGTCAAAACAGACCACAACAGTTTGCACTACTTCCTCGAGCAGAAGGAGCTGAATGAGAGACATCAGAAATGGGTCAGTAAGATTCAGGCCTATGATTTTGACATCGAGTATGTCAAGGGGAAGAACAATGTGGTAGCTAACACACTCTCTAGGAGACCTTCAGAGGCGGTTTGTTGTGTTCTGTCAGAGATTTCCGCTGATTGGAAATCCCTTTTGCTAGTTGAGTATTCTAAGAATACTCAAGCCTGTCAGATTTTGGACGGATAGTTTCCGGATAGCAGGTACAGAGTGGTTGATGACATCATCGTTTATAAGGACCGGATCTACCTAGTGTCAGGTTCTCAACTTAAGGCTAAGATATTGAGGGTTGTTCATGGTGCGCCCACAGCTGGACATTCGGGATTCTTCAAGACTTACAGGCAGGTTAGAGCGAGGTTCTCCTGGAACGGCCTCAAGGGTGACGTACTCCAGCATGTCAGAGAGTACCAGACTTGTCAGCCAAACAAGTCAAAGCACGAGCATCCAGCAGGATTATTGCAGCCCCTCCCCATCCCAGCTCAAAAACGAGAGGGCATATCGATGGATTTCATCACAGGTTTTCCGAGAGTGCAAGGCAGGGACAACATTTATGTGGTGGTCGACAGACTCACCAAATTCGCTCACTTCTTTGCTATCGCCGCGTATTGGTCAGCTTCTTAGCTGGCCGAGTTGTTTTTTCGCAAGGTATTTAGACTACATGGTCTCCCTAGGACCATTGTGAGTGACAGGGACAACATGTTCCTTAGCACTTTTTGGCAGGAGTTGTTAAGGTTGGTCGGCACTAAGTTGACTCCTAGTACTAGTTACCACCCACAGACAGATGGTCAGACAAGGATTGTAAACAAATCGGTGGAAGGCTATCTTAGGAGCTATGTAGCGGGGCAGCAGAGAGCTTGGGTCCGATGGTTGTACTTGGGGGAGTTTTGCTACAACTCCACATATCACATCATGATTGGCATGTCGCCCTTTCGAGCTCTCTATGGCAGCGAGCCACTTTCTTTTATAGATTTGGCTCTACAGGACAGCAGGGCATCGATCGCGAGAGATTGGTTGCAGGATCACCAAGATATCCTCAGATCTCTCAAAGAGAACATCCAGAGGGCACAAAAATAGTAGAAGCTGTATGCTGATTGGCACAGGACAGAGCGGAGCTTTGAAATAGGAGACATGGTTTACCTTCGCTTACAGCCCTATAGACAGAGCTCCTTGAAGCGGAGTGGATCAAAGAAGCTCAGACCCAGATTTTATGGCCCCTTCCGCATCTTGAGGAGAGTTGGCGAGGTACCTTACGAGCTAGAGCTACCATCAGACAACAGGATCCACAATGTTTTCCACGTTTCTTGCCTCAAGAAGGCAATAGGGCAGCAGATAGTGGTTTCAGACGGATTACCCCCATTGGATGAGGAGGGTAAATTGACTTTAGTTCCAATAGAGGTCATTGAGGTCAGAGAGAAGAAGCTGCGGAACAAGACTGTCCGTGAGTATGTGATTCGGTGGAGGGACTTACCTTACGAGGATGCCACCTGGGAGGGTGAGTCGATCCTGCAGCACCCAGCTTTGAGATTGCTTGAGGGCAAGCAATCCCAGGAAGGGAGTACTGTAATGTCCCCTTCTCGGCACTAGGCTATTTAGATGCTTAATTAGTCTATCTATCCATTCGGATGGACTAATGGCCGCTTTTCGGAGGATCAGCCGGTCACATTGTTGCACGGGCGAATATTTATATTCGGGGCTCAGTTTCTATAGTCAGAATCACTTTATTTAATAAAATGTGTTATAAAGTCACTTTAAGTTATAAAAGTGACTTAAGTGAGCTTTTATCCCACATGGCTTAGTTCGTTGTACTTTCACTTCGAGGTTATAAAAAGGGAAAGTACATCTCGTAAAAAGCACCATGAGATATTATAAAATAAAGAAAAGAAATTTGGTTGCTTATTGTGACTGAATGTTTTCTCAAGGACGGAAACCCTTGGCGAAAATATCGAAGCGTTGGACACAAACCCAGCATCTCCAGCTTGGTGAGATCATTCAGATTTCACAACTGAACTTCAAAGCTTAGTGGTAAGGAATAAACATATTCAGTTACAGCATTTCTTCACAGGACAGAGGAGCAATCTGTTTGGTCTATTATTTCAGATATTATCACCTCAACATCTTTAGCACATTTTGGTGGATAAAGGAATAAGATACAGTCCAGGCTTGAACCCGTGGATGAGAATAGCATTGATTAATAAAGCTCAAAGCATCATTACTCCAAATAATCACCTGTATATACATAGCGGCCTGCATACTGATACAACCTGCTCACCGTGGGTAGCCAATAAGACACCAATATTCAGCGTCCATTCCATGTCGATTGGCAGAGTCTTATTCATAGGCAGTCGATTGGGGAGTAACTCGCGAGCTCCCAGGTTGCACGCGAATGTCCGTTCGGCCACACTGCAGAAGTCACTTCAGCCGCATAAGAAGACTGGACGCGTAGGTTACTGTGAACTCTATACGCTCTAGGAAGACACGGAGCCATTGTCGGGCGTGTGAATAGGAACTGAACATGTGTGTATGAAGTGTGGGGGGGATTCTGGACACGTGCGCGAGTTTACAAGGGTAGCTGCAGCTCCTATGCGAGGTCCACAGTGGTCAAGCCAAACACACCTCCCACCCAGCACCGTTCTTAGAGACCGAGCTCCATTCCAGCCTCAGTCCCACATGCTTCCACTAGCACGTGAACTCTCCAGGTGCATGATATATACGTTCTAATATATGCATTAGTTTTGGTCTGAATATATTCAACATAAGAGGAGTGTTACTGCAGTCTTTAACTGAGTCTGTGTACTGGCTTAAACTGAATATATGAGTCTTATTTTGACAAGCTGCGTATTTAATATTCTCGATTCTATATCTCCACTTTGGTGGTGTTTGTTTTAAATTATTGGAAATCCCGATAAGGGAACTAGGCTGTCTACCACAATAATATTTGCAGGCACCTCATTTACTTCATTTGATAGAAGAACTGTTAATTGGAATAAGGATTCATTGTGCATTATTTTTGGAACACTGTCTGTCTGTAGGAATGTTTGCCGTTGCGCCAAAAGTTCGAACTGTCAACGAACGTCACAAACACCAGATTTACCCAGATCCATGGTAACCCCAAAGGAGGTGCTGACCACCAAGTCAACAATCTCCCCCTCAGCACCGACTGAGGGTTCCGCACCAACGGAATGAAGGAGACTCTCTCCCCCTCAGCACCGACCGAGGGTTCCGCACCAACGGAATAAAGGAGACCTCTTGGGATTCGAACCCGTGATCCAAGGCTCTGATACCAATTGTAGGAATGTTTGCCGTTGCGCCAAAAGTTCGAATTGTCAACGAACGTCACAAACACCAGATTTACCCAGATCCATGGTAACCCCAAAGGAGGTGCTGACCACCAAGTCAACACTGTCAAGTTTAAATCTGATAAATACATCAGAATATGGCCTAGGAACATTTCATCATACTTTATGGGAATTACTGATTTGAGAAATCAACTCTCTGCAATTGGTCATGATTA